>CM065129.1:10682966-11020466 GCA_033026305.1 Cirrhinus molitorella
TTTTATGCATGTTGCACAATTATCCTATCTCATCTCTGGTCATGGTTGTATTGCTGTCTTTTAATTTGTATTTTTAATTGTATATATTTATTTTTGTCATATCAGGTCTTTCATATCTTATAGCTAGGTTTGAGTGTCTTTGAACAGCAATGAAGCTTGGATCTTTGTGTGAGTGTGATTGAAGTTTTTGTGGTGGGTTGTGCCTGTATATGGTATATGGACTTGTTTTAGTTTAGGCATGTTCCTGCATGTCAGTTTGTTTTAAGATGCTGCTACTGTTCAGTGTGGATTTTAGATTTTTGTTTTCTTTTTGTTTTAAAATTTGAAGTTGGTTGACTTGATCGTGTTTTTGATTGTAAAATCAACTGTAAAACTAGAATCAGCTCTGGGTTTGTGATGGATGCCGATGGAGTGTATCACTACTATCTAGGTGGACTGGCATTTCAAGTTTTTTTGTTTAATTAATTGTTGGTATCCTCCCAATTCTGATCTGCTGGCATTATTTAGTGTTTTGCATTGTAATAGTATTCTTTATTTTTGGCTGAATTTGATGCCTTCTGTTTCTTAATGCTTCTGTCATATTTAGTTAATGATTGGTTTATGAGCAAACCTCAAATTGCATTTCCATAGAGTGTAATGGGTTTTGTATTTTTTTATTTTTTTTTACATAATAATAAAAAGCTCTTCGTTCACAGCCCTGTTTAAGTTGCCTGTGTTGCTGATGTTTATTCAATGGTATGTGTATTCTGTGCTTGTTCTCAATTCATATTGTATGGTTCAATGTTGTGAGGCTGGTCATAGCAGCTGGGTCTTTTTCAGACTTTTTTCAGATTTTTTTCTCTTTCTCATGTTGCCCTTTCACTCAGTCTTTTTCATAAAACAGTATATTGCGAGAATATTGGTTATTTAATCATAGCTGAAATCGCAATTTGTGTGGATGGTTTTGAAGTCCACTGGTCAAACTAAATGTATATGGCACCAGTGAAATGCTTTTGGATGCTGCAATGCAACTAACGCTTTAGATCGCGAGATGTCAGTGTAAACCTATAGAGAAACACTCCTGACGTCAGACGGTTGCTCATAGGTTTTTTGTTCCACCCTCTCAGTTTATTCGTGTGTTTTCTCATTTTTAGCACTGATGCTCATCGATTTGTCAGTATTGAGAACAGAGTCTTTGGATCTTCAGACTGGTTTTCAGCGTGAACGTGAGCAACGATGGAACTACACAACAAATATTTGTAGATTGATCTTGAAATTGCGTTGGAACGGGTTTTTGTAATATGAGAAAAATGGAACAAAGAAGACGCTCTCACCAGCTGGAGCTGAATGCGAAACTCGCTTTTATTGCTGTATCGCTGTTGTTTGGGAGAGCAGTTTGGGCACAAATACGGTACTCGATTTCGGAAGAGCAGAAGGACGGAGCTGCAGTGGGAAGCATCGCGAAGGATTTAGGTATTGATCACAGAATACTAAAGGAGAGGGGATTCCGCATTGTCTCGACCTCAGGCGAGTCCATGTTCAATTTAAATCAGAATGACGGCGTCTTGTATGTGAACGGAAAAATAGATAGAGAGGAGGTGTGCGAGAGAAGCACTCCTTGTTTAATCAATCTGAAAATTGCTCTAGAAAACCCACTAGAAATTCACTATGTCACTGTAGAGATATTAGATGTAAACGATCACAGTCCACGGTTTCCCGAGAATGAAAAGCGGCTGGAAATTGGGGAATCTGCTTTGCCAGGCGCACGATATCCGCTACAGGCAGCGCGTGATCTTGATAGTGGAAGCAATTCGGTTCAAACATACAAACTCAGTCACAACGACCATTTCCGTCTTGAAATTAAAGACCGCGAAGATGGTAAAATTCCAATTCTGATTTTACACAAGCCACTTGACAGAGAATCGACGAAAAACATAAAATTAGTATTAACTGCTTTAGATGGGGGGAGACCTCCTAAGTCTGGGTCAGTAGAAATATTGATTGATGTGCTGGATATAAACGATAATGTGCCTATATTTACGAAAGAAACATACACTGTTGTATTGAATGAAAACGCACCCGTGGGCACAACGGTTGTACAGGTTAATGCCACTGATTTGGACGAGGGTCAAAATGGACAAGTAGTTTATGCTTTAGGACATAACGTTAATGATAACTTACGTGAACTTTTTCAAGTTAATTCAGTAACTGGAGAAATTATTGTGAATGGTCTTTTAGATTTTGAAGTCAAAGATATATATGAAATTGACATTCAGGCATCTGACAAAGGAACTGTTCCGCTTGCTTCGGATAAGAGTGTAATCATAAAAATTGTCGATGTAAATGACAATGCACCGGAAATAGAGGTGACATCATTTTCAAGCGCCATTCCAGAGGATTCTAGACCTGGAACCACCGTGGCTTTGATAAGTGTAACTGATTTAGACTCTGGGCTAAATGGAAAAATCTCTTGTTCACTTTCCGATGATATACCTTTTAAACTAATGCCGTCATCACAAGATAATATTTATTCTTTAGTTACCTCTGGATTACTTGACAGAGAAAGAAAATTTCAGTATGACATCACATTAGTTGCAAAAGATGCGGGAAAGCCCTCTTTGTCTTCTGTTAAATCTATAACTGTTCTGATATCAGATGTGAATGACAATAGTCCGGAATTCTCATTTTCTCCGTATGTGTTTTATGTGATAGAAAATAATGTCCCAGGCAAATTATTATTTTCCGTCTCTGCCTCTGACAAAGACGCAAACGAGAATTCTGTAATCAGCTATCACATATGGAGAGAAAATAGCGACGAAAACAAATATACATCGTTCATTAACATTAATTCTGAAAATGGGGAGATATATGCGCTGAAGAGCTTTGACTTTGAAACTGTTAAAACCTTCCAGTTCCAAGTCGTTGCTACAGACTCTGGAACTCCATCTCTAAGCAGTAACGTGACAGTAAACGTGTTCATTCTGGATCAGAACGACAACGTTCCAGTGATCTTATATCCAGTCAATGCTAACGGTTCTGCTGAGGGTGTGGAAGAGATTCCCCGTAATGTGAACGCAGGTCATTTGGTGACTAAAGTCAGAGCCTATGACGCAGATATAGGATACAACGGCTGGTTATTATTTTCACTGCAGGAAGTTAGTGACCACAGTCTGTTTGGTTTGGACCGATATACAGGACAGATAAGGACCCTTCGCTCATTCACAGAAACAGACGAGGCCCAGCATAAACTGCTCATACTGGTCAAAGATAATGGGAACATTTCACTCTCAGCAACAGCGACTGTTATTGCCAAAGTTGTGGAGCCCAAAGAGGCTTTTGCAGCTTCTGATGTGAAAAAAACAGTAAAAGACGAGGAGGAAAACGACGTGACATTTTATTTGATCATCACTTTGGGCTCGGTTTCAGTGCTTTTTGTCATCAGCATCATCGTGTTGATTGTAATGCAGTGCGCTAAATCGATAGACTATTCGTCCAAGTATTTACAGGATACAAATTACGACGGGACTCTGTGTCACAGCATCCAATACAGATCTGGAGACAAACGGTACATGTTAGTTGGACCTAGAATGAGCATCGGCTCTACTATAGTCCCGGGCAGTAATGGAAATACTCTAGTGATCCCAGATCGCAGGAGGAGAGATTCTGGAGAGGTAAGCAAATTACTTCTGCATCTGTGTTTTAGTTGTAGGAAACATTCTTAAGGCAGACGTTGGCTGCTGTCCGTGGTACTGAACTTGCTCAGGCTGTTTTTCAAATGGAACATTGTTTTCCCCGGTTTCGCAGACAAGGCTTAAACCTAGTCCCAGACTAAAATGTAAGTCTGAGCTGTTTTAACTAAAAGAAACTTGCACTGACTGATCTTAAATTACATCAGTGCGTTTGTTTTGCATTAAGATGCACATCAGTAATATTTTCAAAGGCATGTTTATAAAATTACTTAAATGTCCTAATTGAACTATGGCTTAATCCTGGCTTAGTCTAAGCCCTGTCTTTTTATATTCAGTTTTTATGTATTTAGATTTAGGATGTACATAACCAAAGCACAGAAGTATTACTACAATACCTTTTATGCATGTTGCACAATTATCTTAGCTCTTCTTCAGTCGTGGATATATTGCAGTTTTTTTTTTTTTTTTTTTTTTTTGATAAGAGGCCTTTTATATCTTGCAGCCAGGTTTGGGCGTCTCTAAGCAATTTTTTTTTTTTTTTTTTTTTTTGATTAAAGTTATGATGATGGGTTGTGAAGTAAGGAAAATGTTTTCTTAATATACATATATTTGAGAAAAGTTATTAAAGTTCAACCATTTTAATTAAAATTAAAATGACCATTTAATTTAGTGTGCAGTGTAGTCTCTGACTGGTGTGGCTGTGCCTGTCTATCTCTATGCTGAGGTTGTGTTCACTTGGTTTGTATATGATTGGGATTTAGAGTTTTGCATTACAATATTTATTTGTTTATTGCTGAATTTGATGCCTGCAGTCTCTGAGTGTTATTGCTGGGGGGTTTGTCTCTAATCTCGCTTTCCATGTTCTCCCCCTTTTACTCACTCACTCACTCACTCACTCACTTGTTTTTATAAAATAATACGCTCGGTCTAATGGGAGACTTTTTAGTATTTAAACATTGCTAAGTCGTAATTTGTATGGATGGTTTTGAAGTCCACTGTTAAAACTGCGTGTATTTGAAAGCAGTAAAGTATTTTGGACGCTGCAATGCAACTAACGCTTTGGATCGCGAGATGTCAGTGTAAACCTAGAGAAACACTCCTGACGTCAGAGGGTTGCTCGAGTGTTTTTTGTTCCACCCTCTTAGATTACGTGTGTGTTTTCTCATTTTCAGCACTGGTGCTTTTAGATTTGTCAGGATTGAGTACAGCGTCTTTGGATCTTCTGATTTGTTTTCAGCGTAAACGTGAGCAACGATGTAAATACACAACAAATATTTGTAGATTGATCTTGAAATTTTTTGATCTTTTTTTTGTAACCTTATTAAAATGGAACAAAGAAGAGGCTCTCATCAGCTGGAGCTGAATGCGAAACTCGCTTTCATTGCTGTATCGCTGTTGTTTGGGAGAGCAGTGTGGGCACAAATACGGTACTCGATTTCGGAGGAGCAGAAGGACGGAGCTGCTGTCGGAAATATCGCGAAGGATTTGGGTATTGATCACAGAACACTAAAAGAGCGAGGATTTCGTATCGTCTCGACCTCAGGCGAGTCAATGTTCATTGTCAATCAGAATGACGGCGTCTTGTATGTGAACGGTAAAATAGATAGAGAGGAAGTGTGCGAAAGAAGCACCCCGTGCTTAATTAATCTAAAAATTGCTCTAGAAAACCCACTAGAAATTCACTATGTCACTGTAGAGATATTAGATGTAAACGACCACAGTCCAGTGTTTTCCGAGAATGAAAAGCGGCTGGAAATTTGGGAATCTGCTCTGCCAGGCGCACGATATCCGCTACAGGCTGCTCACGATCCTGATAGTGGAAGCAATGTGGTTCAAACGTACAAACTTGGCCACAACGACCATTTCCGTCTTGAAATTAAAGACCGGGAAGAAGATGGCAAAATTCCAATTCTGATCTTAAACAAGCAGCTTGACAGGGAAGTGACAAAAAACATGAAATTAGAATTGACTGCTTTAGATGGAGGGAGACCTCCTAAGTCTGGCACAATGGACATATTTGTCGATGTCTTGGATATTAACGACAATGTACCTGTTTTCACCAAGGACACTTACACGGTTACATTAAAAGAAAACGCACCCGTGGGCACAACAGTTGTACAGGTTAATGCCACTGATTTGGACGAGGGTAAAAATGGAGAGGTAGTTTATGCATTGGGAAATAATGTCAAAAATATTTTACGCAGA
Organism: Cirrhinus molitorella; assembly: GCA_033026305.1. Classification (NCBI taxonomy): domain Eukaryota; kingdom Metazoa; phylum Chordata; class Actinopteri; order Cypriniformes; family Cyprinidae; genus Cirrhinus; species Cirrhinus molitorella. The sequence goes on from CM065129.1 coordinate 10,688,840, forward strand.
CTTTTTAAAGTTAATGAAATCACTGGGGAAATTATTTTGACCGATCGTTTGGATTTTGAGGTCAAGGATAAATATGAGATTGACATTCAGGCATCAGACAAAGGAATTGTTCCGCTTGCGACGGATAAAAGTGTAATCATAAAAATAGTAGACGTAAATGATAATGCACCTGAAATAGAAGTAACATCGTTTTCAAGCGCCATTCCAGAGGATTCTAGACCTGGTACAACAGTGGCTTTGATAAGCGTCACCGATTTAGACTCTGGGCTCAATGGAAAAGTATCCTGTTCAATATCTGATGATATACCTTTTAAACTAATGCCGTCATCACAAGATAATATTTATTCTTTAGTTACCTCTGGATTACTTGACAGAGAAAGAACATTTCAGTATGACATCACATTAGCTGCAAAAGATGCGGGACAGCCATCTTTGTCTTCTGTTAAATCTATAACTGTTCTGATATCAGATGTAAATGACAATAGTCCGGAATTCTCGTTTTCTCCATATGTGTTTTATGTGATGGAAAATAATCTTCCAGGCAAATTTGTATTTTCTGTATCTGCGTCTGACAAAGACGCAAACGAAAATGCTGTAATCAGCTATCATATATGGAGAGAAAGTAGCGAGGAAAATAAATACCCGTCATTCATTAATATTAATTCTGAAAATGGGGAGATTTATGCGCTAAAGAGCTTTGACTTTGAAACCGTTAAAACGTTCCAGTTTCATATTGTTGCTACAGACTCTGGAACTCCATCTCTGAGCAGTAACGTGACAGTAAACGTGTTTATTCTGGATCAGAACGACAACGTTCCAGTGATCTTATATCCAGTCAGTGCTAACGGTTCTGCTGAGGGTGTGGAAGAGATTCCCCGTAATGTGAACGCAGGTCATTTGGTGACTAAAGTCAGAGCCTATGACGCAGATATAGGATACAACGGCTGGTTATTATTTTCACTGCAGGAAGTTAGTGACCACAGTCTCTTTGGTTTGGACCGCTACACAGGACAGATAAGGACCCTTCGCTTATTCACAGAAACGGACGAGGCCCAGCATAAACTGCTCATACTGGTCAAAGACAATGGAAACGTTTCACTCTCAGCAACAGCGACTGTGATTGTCAAAGTTGTGGAGCCCAAAGAGGCTTTTGCAGTTTCTGATGTGAAAAACACAGTAAAAGACGAGGAGGAAAACAACGTGACATTTTATTTGATCATCACTTTGGGCTCGGTTTCAGTGCTTTTTGTCATCAGCATCATCGTGTTTATTGTAATGCAGTGCTCTAAATCGACAGAATATTCTTCCAAGTATTTACAGGACACAAATTACGACGGGACTCTGTGTCACAGCATCCAGTACAGATCTGGAGACAAACAGTACATGTTAGTTGGACCTAGAATGAGTATCGGCTCTACTATAGTCCCTGGCAGTAATGGAAATACTCTAGTGATGCCAGATCGCAGGAGGAGAGATTGTGGAGAGGTAAGCAAATGACTTATGCATCTGTGTATTATAGGAAACAATCTTAAGGCAGACGTTGGCTGCTGTCCGTGGTACTGAACCTGCTCGGGCTGTTTTTTAAAGTGAACACTTTTACCCCCGGTTTCACAGAGGCTTAAAACTAGTCCCAGACTAAAATGCAAGTCTGAGCTGTTTCAACTGAAAGAAACTTGGACTGGCTGATCCTAAAATATATCAGTGCCTTCGTGCTGTATCAAGATGCACACCAGTAATGTTTTTTTCTAAGGCATGTTCATAAAAACTACTTAAATGTCCTAACTGAACTATGGCCTAATCCTGACTTAAGCTAAGCCCTGTCTGTGAAACCTGACCTTAGTTTTTTAGATTCCGATTTTATTATTTAGATTTAGAATTTGCATAACCAATGCAGAGGAATATTAAATATCTAAACATATAGCCACTGAAGAAGGAAAGAACAACAAATAAGTATTAATAAACTAAGTAGTAGCCTAATAGAGCAATTTGTTATTCTGTTTTTCATTTTATGCATGTTTCACAATTATCTTGGCTCTTCTCAAGTCATGGTTATATTGCTGTTTTTTTTTTTTTTTCTCCCTCCATAACAGGCCTTCTGTAACCAGGTTTGAGCGTCTCTGAATAGAAATAAAAACTTGGATCTTTTGTGCGCCTGATTAAAGTTAGTGGGTTGAGAATTAAGGAAAATTATTTCTTAACATGCATATAATCGAGGAATGTTAATAAAGTGCAGCTCTGTTTCCATTTAATGTAGTAAGCAGTTCAGTCTTCTGTTTGCCAGGTTTGGTTGCGCCTGTCTATCTCTATGGCGAGGTTGAGTTCACTTGGTCTGTATATGGTCAGGATTTAGAGTTTTGCATTATAATAGTTATTTTTTTAGTGCTGAATGTGATGTCTGCATTCTCTGAGTGTTTGTCCTGTTGCTGGGGGTTTTGTTTCTAATCTATCTTTCTATCTCCGTCCCTTTTGCTCACTCACTTACTTGTTTTAATAAAACTATACGCTGGGTTTAATACTTTTGAGTATTTAAACATGTCTAAAGTCATAATTTGTGTGGATGGTTTTTAGGTCCACTGAAAAAAAACTACATGCATTTGACAGCAGTAAAATATTTTGGACGCTGCAATGCAACTAACGCTTTGGATCGCGAGATGTCAGTGTAAACCTAGAGAAACAATTGTGACGTCAGACGGTTGCTCTTTTTTTTTTTTTTTTTGTTCCACCCTCTCAGCTTATTCATGTTTTCTCATTTTTCATCACTGGTGCTGTTAGATTTGTCAGTATTGAGTACAGCGTGTTTAGATCTGGTTTTCAGCTAAATGTAAGCAACGATGGAACTATACAACAAATATTTGTAGATTGATCTTGAAATTGCATTGGAACGAGTTTTTGCATTATCAGAAAAAATGGAACAAAGAAGACGCTCTCTTCAGCTGGAGCTTAATGTGATCGCTTTCATTGTTGTATCGCTGTTGTTTGGGAGAGCAGTTTGGGCACAAATACGGTACTCGATCTTGGAGGAGCAGAAGGACGGAGCTGCGGTGGGAAATATCGCGAAAGATCTAAGTATTGATCACAGAACACTAAAGGAGAGGGGATTCCGCATCGTGTCGACATCAGGCGAGTCCATGTTCAATTTAAACCAGAATGATGGAGTCTTGTATGTGAACGGTAAAATAGATAGAGAGGTGGTGTGCGAGAGAAGCACCCCGTGTTTAATCAATCTGAAAATCGCTCTAGAAAACCCACTAGAAGTCCATTATGTCACTGTAGAGATATTAGATGTAAACGATCACAGTCCACGGTTTCCAGAGAATGAAAAGCGGCTGGAAATTGGGGAATCTGCTTTGCCGGGCGCACGATATCCGCTACAGGCAGCGCGTGATCCTGATAGTGGAAGCAATTCGGTTCAGACCTACAAACTCAGCCACAACGACCATTTTCGTCTTGAAATTAAAGATCGAGAAGAAGATGGTAAAATTCCAATTCTGATTTTACACAAGCAGCTTGACAGGGAAGTGACGAAAAACATTAAATTAGAATTGACTGCTATAGATGGAGGGAGACCTCCTAAGTCTGGCTCAATAGAAATATTTGTTGATGTACAGGATATTAACGACAATGTACCTGCTTTTACAAAAGAAACTTACACAGTTACATTAAATGAAAACGCAACTGTAGGCACAACAATTGTACAGGTTAATGCCACTGATGTGGACGAGGGTAAAAATGGAGAGGTAGTTTATGCATTTGGAAATAATGTCAACAGTAAATTACGCAGACTTTTTGAGGTTAATGAAATCACTGGGGAAATTATTTTAAACGATCGTTTAGATTTTGAGATGAAGGATAAATATGAGATTGACATTCAGGCATCTGACAAAGGAACTGTTCCCCATGCGACAGTTAAAAGTGTAATCATAAAAATAGTCGATGTAAATGATAATGCACCAGAAATAGAAGTGACGTCATTCTCGAGCGCCATTCCAGAGGATTCTAGACCTGGTACCACCGTGGCTTTGATAAGTGTCACTGATTTAGACTCTGGGCTCAATGGAAAAATCTCATGTTCACTCTCTGATGATGTATCGTTTAAACTTATGCCGTCATTACAAGATAATATATATTCTTTAGTTACCTTAGGATTACTTGACAGAGAATCTAAATTTCAATATGACATAACATTAGTTGCGAAAGATGCGGGACAGCCATCGTTGTCTTCTGTTAAAACTATAACGGTTCTGATATCAGATGTAAATGACAATAGTCCGGAATTCTCATTTTCTCCGTACGTGTTTTATGTCATGGAAAATAATGCCCCAGGCAAATGTTTATTTTCGGTATTTGCCTCTGACAAAGACTCAAACGAGAATGCTATAATCAGCTATTATATATGGAGAGAAAATAGCGATGGAAATAAATATACAACTTTTATTAATATTAACTCTGAAAATGGGGAGATTTATGCGCTAAAGAGTTTTGACTTTGAAACTGTTAAAACATTCCAGTTCCAAGTCGTTGCTACAGACTCTGGAACTCCAGCTCTGAGCAGTAACGTGACAGTAAACGTGTTTATTCTGGATCAGAACGACAACATTCCAGTGATCTTATATCCAGTCAGCGCTAACGGTTCTGCTGAGGGTGTAGAAGAGATTCCCCGTAATGTGAACGCAGGTCATTTGGTGACTAAAGTCAGAGCCTATGACGCAGATATAGGATACAACGGCTGGTTATTATTTTCACTGCAGGAAGTTAGTGACCATAGTCTCTTTGGTTTGGACCGCTATACAGGACAGATAAGGACCCTTCGCTCATTCACAGAAACAGACGAGGCCCAGCATAAACTGCTCATACTGGTCAAAGACAATGGAAACGTTTCACTCTCAGCAACAGCGACTGTGATTGTCAAAGTTGTGGAGCCCAAAGAGGCTTTTGCAGCTTCTGATGTGAAAAACGCAGTCAAAGACGAGGAGGAAAACAATGTGACCTTTTATTTGATCATCACTTTGGGCTCGGTTTCGGTGCTTTTTGTCATCAGCATCATCGTACTGATTGTAATGCAGTGCTCTAAATCGACAGACTATTCGTCCAAGTATTTACAGGACACGAATTACGATGGGACTCTGTGTCACAGCATCCAGTACAGATCTGGAGACAAGCGGTACATGTTAGTTGGACCTAGAATGAGTATCGGCTCTACTATAGTCCCTGGAAGTAATGGAAATACTCTAGTGATCCCAGATCGCAGGAGAAGAGATTCAGGAGAGGTAAGAAAAGGACTAGCATTGTGCTATATTGCATTCATGGCCAGAATTGTACTTTTATCATCTTTAATAGTACTTTCATTTTATTTTATTTATTTATTTATTTATTTATTTTTTATAGCTACGTATGCATGTGAATTTATTATTATTATTATTGGAATTTTTGCTGTGCCCTAATGACTGAACAAATTCTAAATGCAACTATGAGAGCTAGAGTCGGTGTCCTTGGTGCTGAATGCATGATGCAGCTTTCTGTTCTGCAAAGTTGTCTCATTCTTTCTATTTATGTGTATATTTTAGGGGTTTTAGACGAGCTCCAAGAAATTGAAAAATGTGTTATGTCATTATGAATTCGTAGATTTTACTAAATAGCAATACAAGGAAAGAGCGCCAGGTGTCAGTGTAAATCTGAAGTGAAACTCCAAACGTCAGAGTACCTCCCTTTTTTCATCATCATTTAGATTTCTATATGATCTCTTTTTCATCAGCGACGTGCCTTGCTCGGTGCTTTTGTTCTTTGTTTTTCTTCGTAATATCTATCGAGGAATCTGTCATGTGGACATTGGACTAATACTGGGACAGTCGTGAAATTGTCGTGGAACCAATACGTTGCAAAAATGGAACAAAGAAGACGTGACCAGTGGCCTGAGCGGCATGTGAAAATCATCTTCATTGTTGTATCGCTTGTTTTTGGCAGAACGGTTTGGGCACAAATACGCTACTCGATTTCTGAAGAGCAAAAGGACGGAGCTGCTGTGGGAAATGTTGCAAAGGATCTGGGTATTGACCACAGAACCTTAAAGGAGCGAGGATTTCGTATCGTCTCGGCTTCAGGCGAGTCAGTGTTTAGTGTAAATCAGAATGATGGCGTCTTGTATGTGAACGGTAAATTAGATAGAGAGGAGGTGTGCGAAAGAAGCACCCCCTGTTTAATAAATTTGAAAATCGCATTAGAAAATCCTTTAGAGATCCATTACGTGACTGTTGATGTATTAGACGTGAATGACCACGCTCCGAGATTCCAAGATCAGGACAAACATTTAGAAATAAGCGAAACGGTGCTTCCCGGTGCGCGATTCCAACTTCAGGCAGCTCGCGATCCAGACAGTGGCAGTAATTCAGTTCAGAGTTATAAATTGAGCCACACCGATTACTTCCGTATTGAAATTAAAGATCGTGATGAAGACGGCAAAGTTCCCGTGCTGACTTTACAAAAGCCGCTCGACCGAGAGGTTACAAAAAGAATGAAACTGCAGCTAACTGCTTTAGATGGAGGCAGACCACCAAAGTCTGGAACTATGGAGATAACAATAGATGTGTTAGATATAAACGATAATGCACCTGTTTTCACTAAGGAAGCTTATACTGTAATGCTGAATGAAAACACACCCGTCGGCACAACAATATTTAGGGTGAATGCAACTGATTTGGACGAAGGCCAGAACAGCGAAATAGTCTATTCTTTAGGACATGACGTCAATGATAAACTGCGTAAACTTTTTAATGTTAATCCAATCACAGGAGAAATCGTTGTGACTGGTCTTTTGGATTTTGAAGTTAAAGATAAATATGAGATTGACATCCAAGCATCTGACAAAGGAAGTGTTCCTCTAACAACAGATAAAAGTTTAACTATAAAAATTGCTGATGTAAATGACAATCCCCCTCAGATAGAAGTGACATCATTCTCAAGTGCCATTCCTGAAGACTCCAAACTTGGCACAACGGTGGCTTTAATAAGTGTGACTGATTTAGACTCTGAAATGAATGGGAGAGTCACGTGTTCATTACCTGAGGACATACCTTTCAAATTAATGCCATCATCACAAGAAAATACATACTCATTAGTGACAACAACATCTCTTGACAGGGAGACAATTTCTCGCTATGACATCACATTAGAAGCCAAAGATGCTGGTCAGCCACCACTGTCTTCTGTTAAATCTATAACTGTCCATGTATCAGATGTTAATGACAATGTTCCAGAGTTTTCTTTTTCCCCTTATGCATTTTATGTGATGGAGAATAATGCTCCAGGCAAATCTGTATTTTCTGTGTCTGCCTCTGACAAAGATGCAGGTGAAAACAGTCTAGTCAGCTATCAAATATGGAGAGATGTAGAAAACAAATTTACATCTTTTATTAATATTAACTCTGAAAATGGAGAGATTTATGCACTAAAGAGTTTTGATTTTGAAATGGTTAAAACATTCCAGTTCCAAGTTGTTGCAACAGACTCTGGAACTCCGTCTCTGAGCAGTAATGTGACAGTGAACGTGTTTATTCTGGATCAGAACGACAACGTTCCAGTGATCTTATATCCAGTCAGTGCTAACGGTTCTGCTGAGGGTGTGGAAGAGATTCCCCGTAATGTGAACGCAGGTCACTTGGTGACTAAAGTCAGAGCCTATGACGCAGATATAGGATACAACGGCTGGTTATTATTTTCACTGCAGGAAGTTAGTGACCACAGTCTCTTTGGTTTGGACCGCTACACAGGACAGATAAGGACCCTTCGCTCATTCACAGAAACAGACGAGGCCCAGCATAAACTGCTCATACTGGTCAAAGACAATGGAAACGTTTCACTCTCAGCAACAGCGAATGTGATTGTTAAAGTTGTGGAGCCCAAAGAAGCTTTTGCAGCTTCTGATGTGAAAAACACAGTAAAAGACGAGGAGGAAAACAATGTGACATTTTATTTGATCATCACTTTGGGCTCGGTTTCAGTGCTTTTTGTCATCAGCATCATCGTGTTGATTGTAATGCAGTGCTCTAAATCGACAGACTATTCATCCAAGTATTTACAGGATACAAATTATGATGGGACTCTGTGTCACAGCATCCAGTACAGATCTGGAGACAAACGGTACATGTTAGTTGGACCCAGAATGAGTATCGGCTCTACTATAGCACCAGGCAGTAATAGGAACACTCTAGTGATACCAGATCGCAGGAGGAGAGATTCTGGGGAGGTAAGAAACTTTAATGTTTGATATAGTTTTCTTTTTATATGTATTTGCATGTCCTTTACCATTTAGAAATAGATTGTGGTGAAAGAGTTACAATTAACTCTTAGACATGCATTATTATTGAAGCTGGACAGTGGATTTCTGGGTCTCAACACACTTTGCATGAGATTGAATTGGAAGAATATATGTTGAAATGTTACTAAGTGAAGGACGTACTTGCTAGTTTAGATGTTCAGATTTAGAAGAGTTTCTGTTGTTTGCATTTTTGTGGTTACTATTGCGCTAAAGAGTGGATCTCGCATTTAGATTGTGGGCCGCTATGAAGACCATGGTGTTGCTAATATGCAGTAGCTGTGCAAATGCCAGTCTTTTCTTGCTTTCTCTTCTTGTACATTACAATTAGTTAAACATTTTTAGAAAAATTTATTGAAGTCTTAAAATGAGTTAATTTAAAAAGAAGTAAATTGTTATACAAACCTAGTGCTATAGCTTTTAGTAAAGGAAGGGCAGTGGTCCTTAATGGTCATGTTTTGACAACTCCATGTCATACTCTGATGGCTTTAGAATGTGAGTTAGAATTAAAATGTTTGATAATAAGCTTCAGGCTCACATAATTAAATGACAAATAATCCAGCTACTACCTGTTTATTTGTTATAAAGTTAATTACTTTCTAATGCATTTGATTGGTTATTTAAAAGATCACAAGTTAACATTTATGACTGGAGGTCTGGACATAAAAGTAGACTTTTTTTGGTTGGCATGAGATATAAAACTACAGTAATGGCTTGTAAACAATTTTAATCACTTCTGTGCGCCATCTGGACATACATTTCATGTCTTAAATATGACTTTATTAAATGTTTGTTATTCCGTTTTATGTTCTTTTTAAAAGTTAATCATTTTGTCAGATTCACTTGGTTTTCAATTTAACCTAACTGTCTATTATTTACATTTCTCAGTTACGTTCGTTTGCAGTGAAAAATAAATTCGCATGGTGTCAGTGCACACCAAGAATTCGGACCTTAAGTGGCATCATCTATTCGTAGTTTCATTCGCTCTCTCCATCAGCTCGTTATGAACGCCGTGGACATTGCCTTCACATTCGCCAAGAGCTACGTGCTTCGTATCGTACGGATTTTCTGACATAAATCATGATTTTTATGCTCAGCGCTTAACTTTGTTATGGGTCAACATTTTCGAGTGGAACATCTTTGAACGCCGTTTTAATTTCCTTCAAAATGCAACGAAGGGCGCGTTCGTCATGGCGCCTCAGACTTCTATTCATGGCACTGGGAATGCTGCTTTGGAGAGAGGTACGCGCACAAATACGATATTCTCTTTCTGAGGAACAAAAAGAAGGAGCTGTGGTCGGAAACCTTGCGAAGGATTTAGGTCTGGAGACCAGAACGTTAAAGGAGAGAGGGTTTCGGATCGTTTCAACCTCAGGCGACTCGCTGTTTACGGTAAATCAGAACGACGGGATTTTAAGTGTAAATGGAAAAATAGATCGCGAGGAGGTGTGTGAGAAAAGCAGCTCCTGTGTCATCAATCTAAAAATCGCGCTAGAAAACCCTTTAGAGATTCACTACGTGTCGATTGAAATTGTGGACATCAATGATCATGCTCCGACATTCCCGGAAAAAGAAAAGCGGTTGGAAATATCGGAATCTGCCCTACCTGGAGCTCGGTTTCAATTACAGGCGGCGCGGGACCCCGATGGCGGCATTAACTCTGTTCAACAATATAAACTCAGCCATAATGATAATTTCCGCATAGAGGTTAAAGATCGCGGAGAAGATCGCAAAATGCCCTTTTTAATTCTTCAAAAGCCTTTGGATAGAGAAACAAGCCGTAGATACAAGTTGCATCTTACTGCACTGGATGGAGGGCGACCCCCAAAGTCTGGAACGATGGATATCATAGTTGATGTTTTAGATGTTAATGACAATACGCCAGTTTTCACACAGGAAGTTTATTCAGTAACGCTTAAAGAAAATGTCCCTGTTGGCACAACTGTTATACAGGTCAATGCTACTGACATGGATGATGGTCCAAATGGAGACGTTTTTTATTCGTTTGGAAAGGATATAGACAATAGGCTTATAAAACTTTTTGATTTGAACTACAGTACTGGAGAAATTACTGTAATTGGTCAAATAGATTTTGAACAGATGAATAACTTTGAAATAGATATCCAAGCATCAGACAAAGGAAGTGCTCCTCTCACTTCAGATAAAAGTATAACTATTAAAATCGCTGATGTAAATGACAATGTGCCAGAGATAGAAGTGACATCATTTTCAAGTGCAGTGCCTGAAAACTCTAAAATTGGAACCACAGTGGCTTTAATCAGCATCAGTGATTTGGACTCTGGTGTCAATGGGAAAGTGTTGTGCTACATAACTGAAGACGTACCTTTCAGGCTAACAGCGTCATCCCAGGATAACATTTATGCACTGGTTACAGCCTCATCTCTTGATAGAGAAACTGTGCCTCGCTATGACATCACATTAGTAGCCAAAGATTCTGGGCAGCCACCTCTGTCTTCAGTTAAAACTATAATTGTGCAGGTATCAGATGTAAATGACAATAGTCCTGAATTTTCTCTTGCACCTTATTCTTTTTATGTGATGGAAAACAATATTCCAGGGAAATATTTGTTTTCTGTGTCTGCTTCTGATCGTGATTTAGATGAAAATGCTGTTGTACACTATAACATTTGGAGAGACTCTGGAGATGAAAACAAATATGCATCTTTCATTAATATTAACTCTGAAAATGGGGAGATTTATGCACTAAAGTGCTTTGACTTTGAAACAGTGAAAATGTTCCAGTTCCATGTTCTCGCCACAGACTCTGGAACTCCGTCTCTGAGCAGTAACGTGACAGTGAACGTGTTCATTCTGGATCAGAACGACAACGTTCCAGTGATCTTATATCCAGTCAGCGCTAACGGTTCTGCTGAGGGTGTGGAAGAGATTCCTCGTAATGTGAACGCAGGTCACTTGGTGACTAAAATCAGAGCCTATGACGCAGATATAGGATACAATGGTTGGTTATTATTTTCACTGCAGGAAGTTAGTGACCACAGTCTCTTTGGTTTGGACCGCTATACAGGACAGATAAGGACCCTTCGCTCATTCACAGAAACAGACGAGGCCCAGCATAAACTGCTCATACTGGTCAAAGACAATGGAAACGTTTCACTATCAGCAACAGCAACTGTAATTGTCAAAGTTGTGGAGCCCAAAGAGGCTTTTGCAGCTTCTGATGTGAAAAACTCAGTGAAAGAGGAGGAGGAAAACAATGTGACATTTTATTTGATTGTCACTTTGGGCTCGGTTTCAGTTCTTTTTGTCATCAGCATCATCGTGTTGATTGTAATGCAGTGCTCTAAATCGACAGACTATTCATCCAAGTATTTACAGGATACAAATTATGACGGGACTCTGTGTCACAGCATCCAGTACAGATCTGGAGACAAACGGTACATGTTAGTTGGACCCAGAATGAGTATTGGTTCTACTATAGCACCAGGCAGTAATAGGAACACTCTAGTGATACCAGATCGGAGGAGGAGAAATTCTGGGGAGGTAAGAAACTTTAAGGTTTGATATATATGTATTTTTATGTCAATTACATTTAGATATAGATTGTGGTTAAAGAGTTGCATCAAACTCTTAGACATGCATTATTGAAGCTGGACAGTGGATTTTTGAGTCTCAACATACTTTGCATGAGATTGAATTGGAAGACTATATGTTGAAATGTTTGTAAGTGAAGACTTACTTGTTAGTGTTTAATGTTCAATTTTAGAAGAGTTTTTGTTGTTGGCATTTTTTTGGTTACTTTTGTGCCGAAGAGTGGATCTCATACTTAGATTGTGGACTGCTACATTAGAACCATTATGTTGCCAATATGCAGTCACTGCCAGTGCAGTGTGTCTTTTCTTACTTTCTGTTCTTGTACATTAAATTAGTTAACATTTTTTGTTTACAAACAAACAAACAAACAAATAAATAATAAGTTTAGCATGTAAAAATAACCTATCCAATTAACAAAAAATGCAATCATCTTATTTTATAAATTTATTTTTTAGCCTGGCAGTATACACTTTTTTTCTTCTTACACATAAAAGTTAAGTCTTAAAAGTAGGTAGATTTAAAAATAAGTCATAATTGTTATACAAACATAGTACTGCAGCTTTTAGTAAAGGAAGGGCGTCATGCAGTAGTCCTTATTCTGACAATTATTTGCTTTACAAATCAGGTTTTGACAACTCCATGTCATACTCTGATGGCTTTAGAATGTGAATTAGAATTAAAATGTTTGATAATAAGCTTCAGGTTCACATAATTGAGGTGCAAATGATCCAGCTACTACCTGTTTGTTATAAAGTTAACTACTTTGTTATGCCATTGACTGCTTATTTCAAAGATCACAAGTTAACGTTTATGATTGGACTTCTAGGCTACATAAAAGTGGACTCTTTTGGTTGTCATGAGATATAAAAAAAAACTACAGTAATGGCTTGTAAACAATTGTAATCACTGTACGCCATTTGGACATAAATTGCATGTCTTAAATATGACTTAAATGTTTGTTATTCCGTTTTATGTTTTTTTTTTTTTTTTTTTAATATATATATATATATATATATATATATATATATATAGAGAGAGAGAGAGAGAGAGAGAGAGAGAGAGAATTTATTTATTTTGTTTAGATTAACCTATTTTTTTCGACTTAGCCTAACTGTCTATTGTTTTAATTTCTCAGTTACGTTCGTTTGCAGTGAAAAATAAATTCGCATGGTGTCAGTGCACACCAAAAATTCGGACCTAACGTTGCTTCGTCTATTCGTAGTTGTATTCGTTCTCTCCATCATTTTGCTATGAGCACCGTGGACATTGCCTTCACAATCGCCAAGAGCTACCTGCTTCGCATCGTAAGGATTTTCGGAAATAAATCATGATTTTTATGCTCAGCGCTTAATTTTGTTATAGGTCCAATTTTTAGCGTGGAAAATCTTTGAACGCCGTTTTAATTTCCTTCAAAATGCAACAAAGGGCGCGTTCGTCATGGCGCCTCAGACTTATATTCATTGCACTGGGAATGCTGCTTTGGAGAGAGGTACGCGCACAAATACGATATTCTCTTTCTGAGGAGCAAAAAGAAGGATCTGTGGTCGGAAACCTTGCGAAGGATTTAGGTCTAGAGACCAGAACGTTAGAGGAGAGAGGGTTTCGGATCGTTTCAACCTCAGGCGACTCGCTGTTCACTGTAAATCAGAATGACGGGATTTTAAGTGTAAATGGAAAAATAGATCGCGAGGAGGTGTGCGAAAAAAGCAGCTCGTGTGTCATCAATCTAAAAATCGCGCTAGAAAACCCTTTAGAGATTCACTACGTGTCGATTGAAATTGTGGACATCAATGATCATGCTCCGACATTTCCGGAAAAAGAAAAGCGGTTGGAAATATGGGAATCTGCCCTACCTGGAACTCGTTATCAATTACAGGCGGCGCGGGACCTCGATGGCGGCATGAACGCTGTTCAACAATATAAACTCAGCCATAATGATAATTTCCGCATAGAGGTTAAAGATCGCGGAGAAGATCTCAAAATGCCCTTTTTAATTCTTCAAAAGCCTTTGGATAGAGAAACAAACCGTAGACACAAGTTAGTCCTCACTGCGCTCGATGGAGGGCGACCCCCAAAGTCTGGAACAATGGATATAATAGTTGACGTTTTAGATGTTAATGACAATATGCCTGTTTTCACACAAGAAGTTTACTCTGTAAAGCTTCAAGAAAATGTCCCTGTTGGCACAACTGTTATACAGGTTAATGCTACTGACATGGACGATGGTCCAAATGGAGACATTTTTTATTCATTTGGAAAGGATATAGACAATAGGATAATGCAACTTTTTGATTTAAACTCCAGCACTGGAGAAATGACTGTGATTGGCCCATTAGATTTTGAAAAAATGAATAACTTTGAAATAGATATTCAAGCATCAGACAAAGGATCTGTTCCACTCACTTCAGATAAAAGTATAACCATAAAAATCGTTGATGTAAATGACAATGTGCCCGAGATAGAAGTGACATCATTTTCAAGTGCAGTGCCTGAAAACTCTAAAATTGGAACCACAGTGGCTTTAATCAGCATCAGTGATTTGGACTCTGGTGTCAATGGTAAAGTGTTATGCTACATAACTGAAGATGTACCTTTCAGGCTAATGGCATCATCCCAAGATAACATTTATGCACTGGTTACAGCCTCATCTCTTGATAGAGAAACTATGCCTCGCTATGACATCACATTAGTAGCCAAAGATGCTGGGCAGCCACCTCTGTCTTCAGTTAAAACTATAACTGTGCAGGTATCAGATGTAAACGACAATAGTCCCGAATTTTCTCTTTCACCTTATGCTTTTTATGTGATGGAAAACAATATTCCAGGGAAATCTTTATTTTCTGTATCTGCTTCTGATCGTGATTTAGATGAAAATGCTGTTGTACACTATAACATTTGGAGAGACTCTGGAGATGAAAACAAATATGCGTCTTTAATTAATATTAACTCTGAAAATGGGGAGATTTATGCACTAAAGAGCTTTGACTTTGAAACCGTGAAAATGTTCCAGTTCCATGTTCTCGCTACAGACTCTGGAACTCCGTCTCTGAGCAGTAACGTGACAGTGAACGTGTTCATTCTGGATCAGAACGACAACATTCCAGTGATCTTATATCCAGTCAGCGCTAACGGTTCTGCTGAGGGTGTGGAAGAGATTCCCCGTAATGTGAACGCAGGTCATTTGGTGACTAAAGTCAGAGCCTATGACGCAGATATAGGATACAACGGCTGGTTATTATTTTCACTGCAGGAAGTTAGTGACCACAGTCTCTTTGGTTTGGACCGCTATACAGGACAGATAAGGACCCTTCGCTCATTCACAGAAACAGACGAGGCCCAGCATAAACTGCTCATACTGGTCAAAGACAATGGAAATGTTTCACACTCAACAACAGCGACTGTGATTGTCAAAGTTGTGGAGCCCAAAGAGGCTTTTGCAGCTTCTGATGTGAAAAACTCAGTGAAAGAGGAGGAGGAAAACAATGTGACATTTTATTTGATCGTCACTTTGGGCTCGGTTTCAGTGCTTTTTGTCATCAGCATCATCGTGTTGATTGTAATGCAGTGCTCTAAATCGACAGACTGTTCATCCAAGTATTTACAGGATACAAATTACGATGGGACTCTGTGTCACAGCATCCAGTACAGATCTGGAGACAAACGGTACATGTTAGTTGGACCCAGAATGAGTATTGGTTCTACTATAGCACCAGGCAGTAATAGGAACACTCTAGTGATACCAGATCGCAGGAGGAGAGATTCTGGAGAGGTAAGAAATGTTAAGGTCTGAGATATTTTAGTGTGTGTGTGTGTGTGTGTTTAAGCATGTTTGGTAATGTCTGACATAGCAATTGGCCATAATAAAATTTAACTTGAACATGAGAACATTTAGAGATACCCCTCGGTTTGTCTATCTCTTCCAAGGCATACTGCAATGGAAAGAAAACATACCAATTAAACAAAAAAATAGCTTGTAGTAAGCTATAACATGTTTCACTGATGTTACAACTAACCCAGAGTTTTCCTGTTACAGCTAACCCAGAATCTTGTAGTCATTATAGCACATCTTACAGCTAACAGCCCGAACATTAGCACTAACAACCTGCATTAAAAAACATATACACAGACACACAATAGACATAATTTAACTTTGAGTTTGATTATTTTTTCTCCTCTAAAATCTGCTGTGTCTGCAAAAGGGCTCTAATTCATATGTACAATAAGGACTAAACTGAGAATGTGTGAAGTGAATTAGGTGATTTTTAACTTGTTCCTTATTGGAGAAATTGGAAAAGTGACCCGTGTTACCACCATCCCTGGTCTCCCCTACTATAGCTTTTAGTAAAGGAAGGGCATCATACAGTAGTCCTTACCATGATAATTATTGGCCTTACACATAATGTTTTGACAACTCCATGTCATTAGAATGGCTTTAGAATGTAACGTATAATTAAAATGTTTGATAATAAGTTTCAAGTTCACATAATTTAGTGACAAATGATCCAGCTACTATGTGTTTATTTGTTATAAAGTGAACTACTTTCTAATGGCATTGATTGCTTGTTTAAAAGATTACAAGTTAACGTTTATGACTGAAGGTCTAGGCTCCAATCCAAACAAAATTGGACTGGTTGGCATTAAATATAAAACTGCAGTACTACTGTAATGATTTGTAAACAATTCTAATTACTTATGTGCGCCATTTGGACATGTATATCTAATCTTAAATATGACTTGATTAAATGTTATTCCGTTTTATGTTCTTATTGAAAGTTAATAATTTTGTCAGATACATTTGTTTTTCGACTTAGCCTAACTGTCTATTGTTTTAATTTCTCAGTTACGTTCGTTTGCAGTGAAAAATAAATTCGCATGGTGTCAGTGCACACCAAAAAATTCGGACCTGACGTTGCATCGTCTGTTCGTAGTTTCATTCGCTCTCTCCATCAGTTCGTTATGAACACCGTGGACATTGCCTTCACATTCGCCAATAGCTACCTGCTTCGTGTCGTAAGGATTTTCTGACATAGGCCATGATTGTTTATGGTTAGCGCTTAACTTTGTTATGGGTCAACATTTTCGAGTGTTCCATCTTTAAACGCCTTTTTAATTTCCTGCAAAATGCAACAAAGGGCGCGTTCGTCATGGCGCCTCAGACTTCTATTCATGGCACTGGGAATGCTGCTTTGGAGAGAGGTACGCGCACAAATACGATATTCTCTTTCTGAGGAGCAAAAAGAAGGAACTATGGTCGGAAACCTTGCGAAGGATTTAGGTCTCGAGACCAGAACGTTAAAGGAGAGAGGGTTTCGGATCGTTTCAACCTCAGGCGACTCGCTGTTTACGGTAAATCAGAACGACGGAATTTTAAGTGTAAATGGAAAAATAGATCGCGAGGAGGTATGTGAGAAAAGCAGCTCGTGTGTCATCAATCTAAAAATCGCGCTAGAAAACCCTTTAGAGATTCACTACGTGTCGATTGAAATTGTGGACATCAATGATCATGCTCCGACATTCCCGGAAAAAGAAAAGCGGTTGGAAATATCGGAATCTGCCCTACCTGGAGCTCGGTATCAATTACAGGCGGCGCGGGACCCCGATGGCGGCATGAACTCTGTTCAACAATATAAACTCAGCCATAATGATAATTTCCGTATAGAGGTTAAAGATCGTGGAGAAGATCGCAAAATGCCATTTTTAATTCTTCAAAAGCCTTTGGATAGAGAAACAAGCCGTAGACACAAACTAGTCCTGACTGCGCTCGATGGAGGGCGACCCCCAAAGTCTGGAACAATGGATATAATAGTTGAAGTTTTAGATGTTAATGACAATATGCCCGTTTTCACACAAGAAGTTTACTCTGTAACGCTGCAAGAAAATGTCCCTGTTGGTACAATTGTCATACAGGTTAATGCTACTGACATGGATGATGGTCCAAATGGAGAAATTTTTTATACGTTTGGAAAGGATATAGACAATAGGCTTATAAAACTTTTTGATTTAAACTCCAGTACTGGAGAAATGACTGTGATTGGCCCAATAGATTTTGAAGAGATGCATAACGTTGAAATAGATATCCAAGCATCAGACAAAGGACCTGTTCCTCTCACTTCAGATAAGAGTATAACCATAAAAATTGTTGATATAAATGACAATGTGCCTGAGATAGAAGTCACATCATTTTCAAGTGCAGTGCCTGAAGACTCTAAAATTGGAACCACAGTGGCTTTAATCAGCATCAGTGATTTGGACTCTGGTGTAAATGGGAAAGTGTTGTGCTACATAACTGAAGACGTACCTTTCAGGCTAACAGCATCATCCCAAGATAACATTTATGCACTGGTTACAGCCTCATCTCTTGATAGAGAAACTGTGCCTCGCTATGACATCACATTAGTAGCCAAAGATGCTGGGCAGCCATCTCTGTCTTCAGTTAAAACTATAACTGTGCAGGTATCAGATGTAAATGACAATAGTCCCGAATTTTCTCTTTCACCTTATGCTTTTTATGTGATGGAAAACAATATTCCAGGGAAATCTTTGTTTTCTGTATCTGCTTCTGATCGTGATTTAGATGAAAATGCTGTTGTACACTATAACATTTGGAGAGACTCTGGAGATGAAAACAAATATGCATCTTTCATTAACATTAACTCCGAAAATGGGGAAATTTATGCACTAAAGAGCTTTGACTTTGAAACTGTTAAAATGTTCCAGTTCCATGTTCTCGCTACAGACTCTGGAACTCCGTCTCTGAGCAGTAACGTGACAGTGAACGTGTTCATTCTGGATCAGAACGACAACGTTCCAGTGATCTTATATCCATTCAGCGCTAACGGTTCTGCTGAGGGTGTGGAAGAGATTCCTCGTAATGTGAACGCAGGTCACTTGGTGACTAAAATCAGAGCCTATGACGCAGATATAGGATACAATGGTTGGTTATTATTTTCACTGCAGGAAGTTAATGACCACAGTCTCTTTGGTTTGGACCGCTACACAGGACAGATAAGGACCCTTCGCTCATTCACAGAAACAGACGAGGCCCAGCATAAACTGCTCATACTGGTCAAAGACAATGGGAACGTTTCACTCTCAGCAACAGCGACTGTGATTGTCAAAGTTGTGGAGCCCAAAGAGGCTTTTGCAGCTTCTGATGTGAAAAACGCAGTAAAAGAAGAGGAGGAAAACAATGTGACATTTTATTTGATCATTACTTTGGGCTCGGTTTCAGTGCTTTTTATCATCAGCATCATCGTGTTAATTGCAATGCAGTGCTCTAAATCGACAGACTATTCATCCAAGTATTTACAGGATACAAATTATGACGGGACTCTGTGTCACAGCATCCAGTACAGATCTGGAGACAAACGGTACATGTTAGTTGGACCCAGAATGAGTATCGGCTCTACTATAGCACCAAGCAGTAATAGGAACACTCTAGTGATACCAGATCGCAGGAGGAGAGATTCTGGAGAGGTAAAATTGTGATTTGTGATGGCTTTTGTCTTTTCTTAATTTTATTTGGCCTTACTGTCCTCTCATCACCTTCCTAAATGCATTCAAAAATAAACATGCAGTAGTTTTTCGTATCCTAGAAAGAGAAGTTGATCTTTAATATATAATTTTCCCTGAATCCGAATGATGAGATTATGAGAATTTTAGAGCCAGGGATTAAACATATGTATGCGCTTATGTACAATCTGTATATATGTGAAGTAGTTTTAGCTGTGTTTGCTGTTGGAAGTATATGACTTAGTCTAGTGCTCACCACTGGGGTGAGAGCAAATCTCATTATTACTTCTTTATCTTACATTTTTAAATTCATAAAAGTCATGAAGAAAATCTCTTTTGTTTATCTGTATTTGTGCATTTTGTTAATCTGTTGTCTGTCTCAATCGCATATGCTTGCAGATGTGATGACAAATTCTGCCATCATTAATGTTCCATCATGCTGCACATTCTGATTCCCATTCATTCTCTGTCTGGTATCCATAGCAACACACCCGTTACCCCGAGAAAAGAAAACATGAACAGGAAATGGAGACGAAGAGAGTGAGATTGTCAGAATACATTGGTTGGTCAGCTTGTTGGGTTTTAAACAACTGAGGTTGTTACATGAAATGGATTTAGATGGAGAAGTTGGTACTGTAATTTAGTCAGCAGATGGTGTCAACAGATTCAGCCCTCTGTGAAGAGGACACACAGAGTCATGTGTTTGATTGTGGGAGGCAGTCTCAGTTGCGTGTTCTCTCGGTGTGGGTGTAAGGGTTGTGCTGTCGTGCTTGTCTGTGGTTTATCAGATTGTTTCTATGTAAATAAACATCATGTTATTGCTCATTTTAATGTAGCACTCGGATGACAGCAGACTTTTTTTATCTGGAGTGTGTATTTATGTTCTAAACACCTCAGGCTGTTACTCGAGCATATTTTAGTCCATCAAGCAGACAGGATTGGCCTTCTTCCACGTTGCTGAACACACACAGTGCTCCCTTAGCCACAGTGCTTTCATCTCTCTTCTCCTCAAGTTTTTTCCCCTGTTCTATCTTCCCCCACTTTCCCATCTCTTTTGTTTCCTTTGTAATTTTCATTTGATCTATCTATCTATCTATCTATCTATCATATAATTATTAATACAGAAAAAAAAAATTACATACTATTGAACTCTATGAGAATTTATCTAAATTAAATATGCATTTTAAATGCAATGTTGGGATGAGTCAGGTTTTTAATTGCTCTGTGTGTTGATGAAATCCACTGTCCTGCTGTGCAGAGAGTACTGAACTGCAGAGATCAGCAGAATATTGAATCTGGTCTAACACACACACACACACTGATCATAGACCTTTCCAGCAAGGGTGTTGCTCAGCATCTCATTAAGTTGCTGCAGCATCTGCTATTTGAAGTCTTTGTGCAGTGTCTGAAAAAAAAAAGGATTTTATGACAGTGGAAATGTATTCAGCTGGTCTCCGTTTCAAATGCTCATATTCGGTTCAGATTTCAAGATAAATTAAATTCACTGTTTAATTATTTAGCAGTGCAGTTGATTTATCAATGCTTTGGGATTCCAGCATGTACAAAATTACAGCAAAATTAATTTTGCAATATAAAATTGTATAAATATTTATAATTTTCTAAAAGAATCACTGGCAGACATTTAGATCTTTTTTGCCCATCCCAGTTGCTATGGTAACAGCAGAGCTAGAACACTTTCTTTGTTTACCGATTCCAGTTGCTTAGGTAACAGAAGGCTTTTTGCAGATATTTGATGTATTTAGTGATTTTTTTTTTTTTTACACTTACATTTAAAGCAAACAATCAAGTCTAGTTTGTTTATATGTGTCTGTTAGCTGGACAGTCTGCTAAGGGTGTATTTGCTGTTATGTGATTTGGATTAAAGCACTTCTCTTCTGCCTGCGTTTGTATATTCCTGGTCGTATTGTTGAGGCATGTTATTTTGAGTAAAGCTATTTGTTTCTGTAATTTTTCACGTCAAAACTCACTTCACCCTTTAAAACTGTTGTTGTTTTTAAACAGATTGCATATCCTTAGATTCAAGCTGATTTTTTTTTATGTTATCTGCAATGTTTATAGTCTTTTCGGGCAGGATAAGCATATATTAAAATCGTTTAGGTGGGTGTGTCAATTGCGTACTTGCAGACACAGGGTAACTGATCCAACACAAAATATATTTCTTTATGTACCTAATTATGCAGGAAATAATAAACATGACCATATATCTGGTATTAGTATCTGAAATTGATTCGAATATACAATAAATAATACAAGCCTCTGTTACTATATTGCTTGTTGTATTGAAATGTAAATCTTTGAAATAAAGCTTAATGTATTTAGTTAGTGTTATTTCTCAGATTTATGATGTGCATATTTTTAATGTGCCTACTTGAGCTAAAGATTAGTTAAAGATCACTCAAATTCTGTATTTACTAACATGTGATATGTTTCCATGTGAGTAAAATGTTATGTATATGTGTTGAATTAATTAATAATTTAAGAAACAAATCATTACCGGCGTGGTGGCTTCACTTATAGGACGTCATGAGCAATCCAGTTCTCTATTATAAATCAGTGGTTGTCACGTTGTTTTTTTTTTTTTTTTTAACCTATTAAATGTTTTGTTGCATTTTAAATATTTATGGAAAGGAAAGGATTGTGTTGGAATAGGTATTTGGGATATTTTGTCTTTAGTAATACTCCAGGATTCCACACTGTCATAACAGATACAGTTGAGGTCAAAGGTTTGCATACAGTGCACCTTGAAGAATCTGCAAAATGTTAATTATTTTACCAAAATAAGAGGGATCATACAAAATGCATGCTATTTTTTTATTTAGTAGTGACCTGAATAAGATAAAGTTTACATATAGTCCACAGAAGAAAGTAGTAGTTGAATTTATACAAATGATCCTTTTCAAAAGTTTACATACGCTTGATTTTTAATACGGTGTTGTTACCTGAATGATCTACAGCTGTTTGTTTGTTCGTTTAGTGATAGTTGTTATTGAGTCTGTTGTTTTGTCCTGAACAGTTAAACTGCCTGCTGAAAAATCATCCAGGTTTATTAGCATTTTTGTATAGTTGAATCCTTTCCAACAATGACTGTATGATTTTGAGATCCATCTTTTGTTTTCACACTGAGGAGAACTGAGGGACTCATATGCAACTACTACAGAAGGTTCAAATGCTTAGTAATGCTTCAGAAGGAAACAATGCATTAAGATCAGGGTAAATTTAACTTATTTTGTCTTCTGGTTACCATTTAAGTATCTTGTGTAGCTAAGAATTTGTGCACCTAAAGTATTTTTCTGAAGAACAGCGGGCAGTTTAACTGTTCTGGACAAACAAAGGACTCATGAACAACTATCACTAAACAAAACAAACAAACAAACAAACAGCTGTGGATCAGCAGGTATTCAGGTAACACAGTATTAAGATTATGTATGTAAAATTTTGAACGGGGTCATTTTGATAAATTCAACTGTTATTTTCTGTTGTGGACTATATGTAAATGTCTTTTATGTGAAATATCTTATTCAGGTCAGCACTAAATAAAAAAAATAGCATGCAATTTTTGAGTTTTTATTGTAAAATGATCAATGATCATTTTAGATCCACATTAATTTTGAAAGATCATCCTGGATCCAGATTAGCTGGCATCTTACTCTTAGTGCAGAACAGGATTGCCTGAGCCTTTAGCGCACAGGAGATCATTTTAGCAGGTTTAGCAGATCAGGTCCATGCACTGACGTTTGTTGTTATAGTTCTAGCAAATGAATGAGATCAGCTTTAAGGAAACTACAACATATTGCAGGTTAGTAGAACATAAATTATACTGTGCAGATGTGTGACAACAATGGTAAAACATTATGTGTAGGCCAAACAATTCTGTGAATATATATGTGCGTGAGAGCAGGTCAGGTCCATTCCGCAGTGGTTCAGTACTTTAGTGGGTCACATCAGTTTTGCTTTTGGTTCATGTGGTTATAAGTAGCTCTGTCCTCTATATCTCTGTCTGCAGCTGGTCTCAAGTGTATCTCTCTTTCTCTCTCTCTCTTATATATATATATATATAATCTTTGACTTTTCAAGTCTGCATTAATCTTCTGAATTTTCTCTCTCTCCTAATTGCCATAGAAACTGTCATGTCATCTTTAGGAGTGTGCTTGATTTAAATAATGAACATTATTATCAGAGGCATTGGTCTATAATGAAATTAATAATGTCTTTAAATGTTTGTCTTTGTTCATTGACTAGTATTGGTATATGTTTCAGCATACTATTCTTTCTGCAAATGTGTTTGTCAGATACTTTACATTACAAACAGTAGTATCAGATTAATATCAGATTAAATGTTTAAATCTGCCAGTGTCACTTCAGGTTAATTTGTTAAGTGTATAGGATATATTTTTCCATGTGAGGTGCTTCGATTGTATACACAGTAAAACATAAAAAAACCTAAACAAATACAGTCATCTAGATATATTGCATGCATATGAGCAAAAAGACATCCTTTGTACAGTATACATACTATATACTGCAGAAATAAGCATGCTATTCAGCTTGTTGATTGTAACATAGTTCTGACACAGTTTCCAAGCTACAGTTTATGATTGCCGGAGTGCTATAAAGCCCACAAGAGATTTCTTAGGCTGAAAGCAGAGCTGTGTGCTGGATGTGGGTGGAGTCGGGGATATGAGTGCTATTTTTAGAAGGTCTGTGCTGCTACAGCTTGTCTTATATGTCAGGTTTTTATCTGCAAGTATTGTGATGTGTAAATCCCAAATTAAATTGGGGTAAAACCATGCTGCGGGGACCAAGTGTCTCTCTTATGGTGTCCATGTTTCTAGGCGTATTTATAGATGGTCTCTGGAGTCCTGAGCTGTTAGGTCATATCTACCCTGTGGTCTCTGCACTGCTTGGCATTCTGGGAAATATTTAATCATGCGAGAAATTAAATGTTTTGCAAGTCAGCGTTTTTCTAATGTTCTTTCTTCTGAGTTCTTGCTTCTCAGTTGTAGAGGTCTGTTCTGTGTCGTTTAAATTTGAGAGCAACAAAGAAACATGGAATAATGTGAAAATACAGAGCAAAATGTGTAGAAAGCAATTCAGGTTGAAGATTAATATTGTTTTATGATGTGTTTAAGGTTAACTGATCTACTTAATTTTTGTCTCTGAAAAACAGTAATTCATGACATTGTATTTTGGTGAATATTACGTTGTTGTTTTTTTGTCAGTGAAGAAAGTCTTTTTGTGACAAAGGTCAGAATTCCTGTTATGAAGTAGATTTTTGAGGTGCATTCTTGTCATATATTAATCTATTACTTTTCCTACATAATTTGTAACAGAAAAAGTGTTAAAATATCTATTTAGGAGTCTTAGACCTTTCTAATGATATATACTTTGCCATGATTAGATTAGGATTTATTTGTAAAATGGTGAAGTAAACTTCTCACTGAGGGGACAGGTGACAGGGGTTAAACCCTTGAAGTAGCCCCCAGAATTGGCACAGAAGGCCCCAAATGGCAACATTTCAGACCCCTAATACTAATAGAATAGCTGATTTAGTATTTTAAATTAATGACACTTTAAAATATAAATATTAATATGAATATAAAAAGTAATTAATACATTCTGCGAATGACCTTGCCCCAGTTGTAAATTATTTAAATTTTTTTAAATGACAAAGCAAGTGTTTTCTATTCATTTCCTTTATTACACATTGGCTGGTGCATAAGCAAGGATCTTGCACAAATTAAACTTCTAAATCTAATTGTTTCAATTAAAATCTAATGTGTTTTCTTTTTCTTTGGCATCCAGAAAAGAATGATGAAATAACTACATTTATTTAATGTTATCTTTAAAAGCGCAGTGATATATTTAGTTCTATTCAGGATGATAGCAAGAGAGAGACTTGACGTAAAAGCATGGACGAGGAGGAAGAACAGTGACTCATCTCCACTTGTGTGTGCGCTCATGTGTGCTAAGAGCAGGTTCATATATGTGTATGTCCTGCAGAGACAGCAGCCATTTTGAAAGTACTCATAGAACAAGAAGAGATGCTTTTATTAAAGGAGATGGTAAACTGTGCATCCGTATCATGGTCTATTTTTATGTAGTAAACAGATGTCATGCCAAACATGTTGAAGATTAGTGAGCAAGCAGTAAATTTGTTATATGATAAATGGTTTCCACACAAAAGCAGTTCATTCAGCATGTTAAGCATCTCATTCACTTCCATTGAAACAGAATCCTGTGGTTTTATTTATTTATTTTTGCTGCCCTGAGGGAGATGCTTTGGAGCACATACCCCAAGAAACAACACTGATTCACTGTCATGTGAGTTGTGAGTTGCTAAACATGTATGTATGTATGCATAAGCGAACATCTAGATTTGGACTTAAACTGTAAATTCTTAATGCGCACACACAGACACACACACACACACACACACACACACACACACACACACACACACACACACAAAACTTAAAAACCTAAAAAAAAAAAAAGTGAATTAAGTGGAAACTAATTGAGAGTGACACTCTCACTGCATTTGGTGCTTAATGTTCACTTCCAGAGCAAAAAAGTACAGATAATTTACTCACCCCCTTGTCATCCAAAAGTGTTGTGAAGAAATTTTAAATTAATGACACTTTAAAATATAAATATTAATATGAATATAAAAAGTAATTTCTGCAAATGTTTACCTTGCCCCAGTTGTAAATTATTTACATTTTTTGAAATGACAAAGCAAGTGTTTTCTATTTATTTCCTTTATTACACATTGGCTTTTGCATAAGCAAGGATCTTGCACAAATTAAACTTCTAAATCTAATTGTTTCAATTAAAACCTAATGTTTTTTCTTTTTCTTTGGCATCCAGAAAGGAATGATGAAATAACTACTTTTATTTGATGTTATCTTTAAAACCACAGTGATATATTTAGTTCTATTCAGGATGATAGCAAGAGAGACACTTGACGTAAAAGCATGGACGAGGAAGAGGAGGAGGAAGAACAGTGACTCATCTCCACTTGTGTGTGTGCTCATGTGTGCTAAGAGCAGGTTCATATATGTGTATGTCCTGCAGAGACAGCAGCCATTTTGAAAGTAGTCATAGAACAAGATATGCTTTTATTAAAGGAGATGGTAAACTGTGCATCTGTATCATGGACTATTTTTATGTAGTAAACAGATGTCATGCCAAACATGTTAAAGATTAGCGAGCAAGCAGTCAATTTGTTATATGATAAGTGGTTTCCACACAAAAACCTTTCATTCAGCATGCTAAAGCATCTCATTCACTTCCATAGAAACAGAATCCTGTGGTTTTA
Organism: Cirrhinus molitorella; assembly: GCA_033026305.1. Lineage (NCBI taxonomy): Eukaryota > Metazoa > Chordata > Actinopteri > Cypriniformes > Cyprinidae > Cirrhinus > Cirrhinus molitorella. Next base: position 10,715,572 of record CM065129.1, read on the forward strand.
TTTATTATTTTTGCTGCCCTGAGGGAGATGCTTTGGAGCACATACCCCAAGAAACAACACTGATTCACTGTCGTGTGACTTGTGTGCTGCTGAACATGTATGTATGTGTAAGCGAACATCTAGATTTGGACTTAAACTGTAAATTCTTACCACACACACACACACACACACACACTTCAAAAATGCAGTTTAAATGCAGCTTCAAAGGGGTCTAAACTTTTCCAACCTAGGAAGTACTCGTCTTGTCTTGCTCTGCTCTCAGATGACGTTTTATTAAGTTTGGGAGGAGCACGTTCAGATAATTAACCTGATTAAACACCAGAGGAGCACAATCAGTAATCACCCTAATCAATAGGCGTATATATATACACAGCAGCTTTACCTCTGCTCCTTGACAGTTTTTCAGCATTCCTCCGCCACCCCTTCTTTGCACTTACAACTATTTCTGTCTTAACCTGTAGGGGTGTACTCTGGGTTCGGGCCAAAATTCCGAGCTTGGAGCCCTTCCCTCGAACAGCATGCCAAATATGCATAACCTTCTCTATTTATTATATGTAAGTGTGAACTCGTGAATTAGGGTATGTTGAAAAACTCCAATTTCGTTTTCCCCTCCAACGTCAAAATCGTCCTACATCGCTGCAAAAGTACTGTACCGACCCAGTGTTTACAATGTGAAGGTGAAAAGGTCAAACTGCCTTTACAAAAAAGGTAAAACAGCGATGAAGGGCGATTTTGAAGTTGGAAAAGAAAATGAAATGCGAGTTTTTAGACATACTCTAAGGCCTCGTTTACACTACTCTGGCATTTTTGACCTTCAAAAACTGAGACTTTTGAAAACGATGTTTTAGTTTGAAAACTCCAGGGTTGCATTTCAGTATAAACAGACCAAAACGGAGACTTCTGAAGACAATGGAGTGGCTGCCCACATTCTCTCTGTGTATCTGTGATGACCGTGTAAACAATAACGTCATGCTCATTGTTGTACCCATAGATGTATAATCGGTAGATGCATTATTCGACCGCTTCAAGCACATAGACGCTGTTGGGGGTATTAACAGTTAAAACCCAAGTACCAAATATGATGAACATAAACCAGGAGTCAGATATTCAATCAATCGAAGTCAAGTTTACTGAAGAACATAGTTTGCAGTTTCATCAGCAGAAGTCAGCTTCAACACTCTCGATGGAGTTCGTAGGCCGCCCTGCATACAAGCTTACAATACTGACACCTATACTCTAACAGAGATGCTATTTACGTCAATACATAAGTTAGGAAGATCTTGATTGGACGTCACACTAAAAGCATATCTTTACTTCAAGGCTGCCTAGTTCTAGCAGGACTCTTTATCAGTATGGTTACATAGTAAAGCATTATTCACTTTAATACCTATCAGAAAGACATGAACATTGATGTCACAGATGTCCTGATCACTCGCAGACCAAGTAGATGAGAGGTCCTGATGACCTCTTGTGACGTGGCACTGTGACCCTGGAGAAAGATAGAACTCAGCAGGCAAAGAGAATACTGTTACCTATCCAATTCTGACTATAGTGGATTTCAGCAGTCTTCGAATACTAAAACTACTAATTCAATTATCAAATAATTTGGGGGGTTAAATGATAATCAATAACTTGAGTAATATAATTTATATTGTTATGAAGGCCACGTTGAACTCCGCGGTTCCACTCCTTCAGTCCCCCGTTTTAGACCAATGTGGGCTCCATTACCTCACACCCGGTCTATCAAGTGAGTACACTACAGAAGGCAGAGTTTAAAGTTTATTTATACAGTGCTTTTCACTATGCAGGTTGTGTCAGATGGCTCACATCATAGTCTTTCCACTAGCAATAATTCCTAAATGCAAATAAAACATATTAAAATGTATCCTAGCAGCAAAATTATAGACCATTAATGTGGAGCTATAAACAATTACTTTCAAAATCGCCATGTAGTTGTCCTATTGTAATAATGTATTTTGTTAGCTAGTAGAATTGCAATGTTGTATAGAAAACATAAACAAAATCTGCCCACGTATCGTCAGCATTAACAAGGATGAGTTGCAAACATTCATATATCTTAACATCTCTGATAATGTCTTGCATTTCTGGTTAAAAAAAAAACAAAAACAAAAACAAAAAAAAAACACATTCTTTCCTACAAAATACGTCCCTACTTACTTAATCCCACTATTTCTACATATGCTCTAGTCTTTCTTCACATAAAAAGTTATGTCTTTTCCAGTGTATCATTCTGTGTGTCCCTCTAACTGGAAAAGTGTCCTCCATCCATATATGCTTTCATCAACATACCTTTGCTACTTCACTCTTACTTTCTAATACAAACTATTTAGACAACACTTTTAAAACTAAAATTGCATGTTCATTAACCAGATTTAACAAATCATTAATGTATTATAAAATAAAATTAATTTTAATACCCTTTCAATACAAATTGGCTTTGTTTGTTTTTACATGTCTTTTACAATTATGATGAATTCTGGTTTAATTTGGCCATATCATGAAATAAACAGATTACAAGAAAAGTGCATATTTATTCTATTGAAGCCTGGCTAAATTAATAAAAAACTGTTCATTCCTGACATAGGTCAGACCCTCTGTCACCTCATGCTTGTAATCTAAATACCAGGATAGATACACTCCTTTACAAAAACTATGATATCCAAACCATTATATTGTGCAAGAAGAAGAACTGCAAATCCAATAATTCATTCCCTCATTATAGATAATTTTAGGGCTCAAAACAATGGTGGTCTAACTAAACAAAAACAAGTAAAAAGCCATCTAAATATATATATATACGAATCAATAAAATGAAACATAATCATTATTTCAACTAAAACTTTGAACAGTTCTTGATTTTACTTAATAGACCTTTTTATTCACCACTGATCCATCTACAATTATCATAGTCTACTTACTATTTAACCATAAATGAACATGAACCTAAATTTGTCAAAGTTAAATATCAAGGTGTAGAATTTCAAATATAGAACTTGTTCAATTATTGTCTTCCATGGATTTATATCACGACATCACTCATGATGTCATACTCAATGCCTTATTATCATTATTATTACTAGTAGTAGTAGTAGAATTATTATTATTTTGTATGCAACTCTTGTCAAAATTGTAATAACTAAACAAGAACATACAGATTTCACAATCATATTATGATATAAAAATACTATTGCTAATTTTTAAAAGGCTAAATATTCATTAAAAGGCAGGTTTCTTTAAAGCTGTTTTGAAACAGTGTACATTCTTAATGCGTTTTCTACTTGTCACTGTATTCCTGCATAAACTGGATAGCCAGCAAATTCAAATTATTTTATTCACAGCTTTATAGCTGCATTTGCCTGTAACCCATATTAATTAAAATATGAGGGTGCTCTCTGAATAATTTGGTTAGTGTCTTAGCCAATGTGTCACTGTTTCTCTGCCATCAAGTTTCCTTTCGTGTCATATTTACCTTCACTATTTAATATTTAAATTTAGACCCCCGGTTAAATTTAGACATGGGTTTTTAACCCATTATAGATGGCATTCTTCAATTTCACAATTCCAAATTACCTAAATGCTCTTAAAATATTAATCCAGAGAGTAATTCAAATCAGCATTATAAAGGGCAAAAGCATAGTAGATCGAGCTGAATAACCAGTCCACTTAAATCTTGTCCCATGTTCTGTCCATGTTCATCAGATTCACTTTAGTTTTAGATAATTATCGACTTCTGTGAAGTTTTTTTTTTTACTTAACCCATCTGTAATGATACAACACTCATTCCAGAGGTTAGTGACCCAATATACATGCAACAAGGACAGAACAGTAACTTAAAACAAACATAAAGTACTCATCATCTCCTTGCAGGCACATACTACACACATATATCAAAGCAGCTCATACTCAAGGTTTGATTTGATTTTATTTCATTTTAATTTAGGTTAAGTCAAATGGATTTAAACTTAACATGTGCCTGCCAGTTTTACCTAGTTTTACCTTGTCCTTTATCTAGTCCCAAAGCTTGTCTGTTCATTTATGATTTATTTATTTATTATTATTATTTTTATTTTTTTTTACTTCGAAAATCGCTGGGATGTTTTGTCTTAAAATCATTGCTTCGTTTAAGTTATACTTGTTTAGAGGGCCAAAAAGAGACAGAGTCCTATCCTTGCCTCCACTCAAGCAGTCTCTCTCTCTCTTGCTGTGCAAATTATCATTTGACAGCCTCACCAGACTCTAACTTAGACTATAATCTAAAATTCACTACAATATAGAACCCTTTATTATCTACCATGTTGTTTCAAATTTTCTATTTCAAATCTCAATTTAGACTGAATAAAATATGCTAGGAACATTTTTATTTCTTTACATTATGTTTACCTTAAATGCTTTAATTCCCTTGACCTTCTTTATCCAAACCATCTCTTGAATCAGCAAAAGCAGTCTTTATCTTTAGCCACCACCATGTCTTGTAATTATCCTATGTCATGTCTAAGGACCTGCAATAATAAAAACTGTGAAATAGACATTAGTTCAATATCATCTCAACCTTGTTGATTCAGGAATTCATCATAATGCTGAATCTGAAATGTCAGTAAAGCAACCAACTACATGATCCTGACATGTATTAAGAAATTTTGTTATAGTCTCACTTTAAATAATGGCTGTCATCACATGGTCTCAGATGGTTCTTGAAAGCCCATTGCCAATAACTCTTTGTAAATAGGCTCCTTTTCTTCAGGGTGTGATCCCTGGCATAGTTGCATCAAGTTGTGAGCACTTGTCACAATCAAGGAATGCGGTTGCTGGTGATCAGGTCTGGAGGAGCTCACATTTTTGAGGCAGATTGCTGTAACTTCTTACAGTGCCCCCCTTAACGATGCTTTAGGCCTCTCAAGCATCCGCTCAACTCCGTTACCATCTCAAATATAACACCTCCCTTCCTGGGTAGGTGCCCAGTGGCAGTGACCCCCTGCCTTAGGTTGCCCTCCGCTTGGCCAAAAGAGGATCTTACCCGTCATTGAGAAATCACCTCATGCACACTGGTAACCGCTCTTTCCATTTGGACATCCTCAACAGTTTTCTTCCAGAATCTGGTATTTTCTGCAGCTTAGGAAAGGAGCACTCAAGAACCATGAGAGCCACTGAGACCACCTACTACTGTTAAAACATTGAGACAGGTTAATAAGAGCAGTATTTGGTCATTAAAATCAATTAGACATCTTCAAATCATCCTCTAAGATCACTCAGTGAATTTATACATCACACCCGTTCATTCAGTGTAATGCTCTGTTACTTCTGTAGCTGGAGTCATCAGGCCCTGTGTGATGGTGGAGACTAAAAATAAGACCGATAAGATACTGGTCATAGAACAAGTAGTAATGCAACTGTTCAACTATTCAAAATTATTTCTTCTAAACCTCAGAATTCTTTAGCTATTCAATCTCTTATTTCTTTAATGCATTGGGCAGTTAAAACAGTAATTGCCCTCTGCATGCATAAAATCTGAAATATAGATTTTTTTTTTCCCTTTTCAACTACCAGTAGCATGTCCTTTAGCATCTCAGTGTCTATGATTTTCATTTGATACACTGTACTTTACTATAAATAGCTTATTATCACTTATGACACAAGCACAGATAACATTTAGCTGACTTTGAGAGAGAATGAGAGGGATTCAGGACTGCAATACATTTTTATTTATTATCTTTTTACTATAGCCCTGCTTAAAACTTGTCAAAAATGACAGGCATTTTCATCTTTATTGCTTTATCTTCTTACTTAATTTTTGCAACTCAAAAATTTCTTTAAATTTCTTTCTCAGTCCTTGTCCAGAAATTTGCATAAACTTGTACCTATCCATCTACCTAGTTCTGACCATCGCTTTGGAATGGTTTTAAATCTGTCAGGGGTTATCTGACCCAGATATGTTACTTTGGGTCATGCTATCTGTGCTTTCTTTCCAATTAATTTTAAAACCCCCGTTTATGTTACTTGTTTACAATATTACCATCTATACAAGCATAATTTTTAACTAAACACTGGTATTTGGCTGTGATGCAGAGTGGCTGAATTTTATTTATTTATTTATTTAATCCCACAATAAAATTAGTCTTTTGCCCAAACATCAATAATTACTAATTTTCACTTACAAGTCTCTGTTACTTTTACAGCTTCAGCCACACAGCATGAGATAACCAAACTGTTTCACTGCATTCAAATGCAATCTTATCTTTGGAAAGCAAAACATAGCTGTCTAAGTTTTATCCCTAAATTCTAATGCCAAATTGAGTGCTTATACAGTGTTTTCACAAACCCAGAAATCAGTCCAAATACATTCTCAGAGCTTACATCAAATATATAAAGACTGAAACAGATTTATGCTATCAAAATTTGTAATTTAAACCTTCTATGCATGAAGAATAATATTAAATCATCACTTAGTTATTTCTGGGATTATTATTATTATTATTATTTTTCTTTTTCTTTTCTTTTTTTAGCAAATAGCCACTTTATACATCTGAAAAATAGGCACATACATTTAGAAATTTGTATCTTTCTGTTTCTTTCTTTCTATCAGGACTAATAAGTTACCTAATTTGTCAGTCATATTTCTATCACAAAGCAAAAACCAAAAGAGATGATAGCAGCAAGACACTGAGACGGCAATCTTACCAATAGCACTTGACTTCTGCGTGATGAAACTGCAAAGTATATCCAAGAAATTCCATATATTGGTCCAGTTCAATTAGTATCATACTTTTATTTTTCTCGGTATCGTTCCTGGTGCATCCTTGATCAATCTTGTCCCTATCCTCTATGTATAACCTAGACTTTCTTTCTATTGTAGTATTACTGATAATGTTAGTTTTGGTTTACCTATTCCCTAACTAACTGATCACTAAATTCGGGGCGCCCCTGTCTGAGATGGAAGGAATTGAGAGTTGGTCGAGCGATTTACGACTAGAACCACTTTCTAGCGTCTTACATTCTCTCTGTATTTCATATACTTAACACAGACTGCACTATCAGGCCTCTACGGCTCTCAGTGCCAATAGAGAATGCGTTTTGTCCCCACTGGACACTTGTGCTTTTTATTCCCCAATGGAATGCACCTACTTCTAATACACACCTCTCAATCTGAGTCTACAATAAAAACAGGTGTGCACTTGTACACCATACCAAACCATATGTAACTAAATGTTACAGGTGTACCTCAAATCCATGACACCAGTTTACCAATACAATCAAATTCAACTAAGTCTGGTGTCACCTCAAATCTACGACACCAGTTTACCAATACAATCAAATTCTGGTGTCACCTCACTCACGTCTGAGTGAGTCTCTATATCGTTCTGCCTTCCATCAACCCTTCCACCACAGACAGTCCCTAACCATAAATACATAAAATCTTCCTACCTTGTTTTTGCTGATCGATCAAGGGTGTCACCAAAGAATAGTTGCCCGCATCCTCCACCATTAACTGTTGGGGGTATTAACAGTTAAAACCCAAGTACCAAATATGATGAACATAAACCAGGAGTCAGATATTCAATCAATCGAAGTCAAGTTTACTGAAGAACATAGTTTGCAGTTTCATCAGCAGAAGTCAGCTTCAACACTCTCGATGGAGTTCGTAGGCCGCCCTGCATACAAGCTTACAATACTGACACTTATACTCTAACAGAGATGCTATTTACGTCAATACATAAGTTAGGAAGATCTTGATTGGACGTCACACTAAAAGCATATCTTTACTTCAAGGCTGCCTAGTTCTAGCAAGACTCTTTATCGGTATGGTTACATAGTAAAGCATTATTCACTTTAATACCTATCAGAAAGACATGAACATTGATGTCAAAGATGTCCTGATCACTCGCAGACCAAGTAGATAAGAGGTCCTGCCTGATGACCTCTTGTGACGTGGCACTGTGACCCTGGAGAAAGATAGAACTCAGCAGGCAAAGAGAATACTGTTACCTATCCAATTCTGACTATAGTGGATTTCAGCAGTCTTCAAATACTAAAACTACTAATTCAGTTATCAAATAATTTGGGGGGTTAAATGATAATCAATAACTTGAGTAATATAATTTATATTGTTATGAAGGCCACGTTGAACTCCGCGGTTCCACTCCTTCAACGCGTCCTCAATAATAGGGCTTCTACCTATACATATCTAAGGTTGTACCAGGGGCGTTCCCTCCGAGGAGGCAAGGGAGGCAGTATGTCCTCTTCTCAAAATTGAATGAGAAAATAATCAATATTACAAAGATAAAACAGCACAAATATGACTAAATATGACATTAAAAGTCTTTAAGTCACTTGTTTTTATAAAGTAAGACTGTCCAACAGCCACACCCACAGGTAAAGTCACAGTTGAGGCGTGCCTCCCCTCGTTCCATTGACTTTCTATAGAGACCCCTAAGCGTGGCGTGGTTTTCTTAAGGCTCATTGAGATGAATGGGGGAAAGTCACGTGAGAGGAGATGATGCCTTCATCGTGCTATAATTGGATATGATCGATAAAGAATAGATATGATTGGTTTGTGCAATAAATCCCGCCAATTGTTTTCGTGCAAGCTCTTTGGCTCAATGAAGAAAATGATGGCATTACTGACTAATTATAACGTAAGTAAACAGCTCTCTCGCTTACATATCACTGCTTTGTGTCACGTGAAAATTAAACATGAAATGGCTTGAAAACATGATAACTGTCTCAATGAGTTTTTAGTGATTTCAGCTTGATGAAATGAAAGATGTAATAGTGCTCGTGACAGTTTACAGGTCTTTTATGACAATGACCTGGGATTATTTTGCTTGTTACACTTCGTTTTGACTTGTTTTCAGAAAAAAACAAGACTAATTTTTACTTGTCTAGACAATCCTCCTTGATTTAAGATTTTTTTAATATTTTGGCTGGAAACAAAACAAACAAAAAAATCTAAGCAAGAAAAGCATTTGCAGTTTACTAATAAGCAAAACTTACTTTATATTAACTAACATTTGTGTTTTTTTTTCCCTCATTGCTGAAGAGTGTTAAACTTTCTTTTCTTACAGTTCTACTGTACAGATGTGAATTTAATTTTCCTTTAGCCTTAGACTTATTCACTTAATTTCATTTTGGTGTGAAAGGGCTTTTACATTTGCTAAGAATCAAACATTTTTATATAAAAACAAACAAGCAAGCTCTGCCCAGATTTAAAAAGTAACGCAAAAGTAATAAAACACATTACTTTCCATAAAAAAGTAGCGTAATTAGTTACTCTTTTAGGGATTAACGCAATATTGTAATGCATTACTTTTAAAAGTAACTTTCCCCAACACTGGAAATCAGATAATAAAAATTAAGGAATATTCAAAGAGTTTAACTTAAAGTATTGGGTAATGTTAGGCTAGCTGTCGGGAGGTATTTATTGTCCCAATAAGGTGACATCCATTTAATAATTTGAATTATGTACATCAAAAGGCATATATATATATATATATATATATATATATATATATATATATATATATATATATATATATATATATATATATATATATATATATATATATATGCTCCATCTCATTTTAAAACACCACCACACGCTACTGGGTTGTACTTGTACTTGTTGAAGAACTGTTTGTGTGGTCATCTGGGTATGCTAGAGTGTTTGTATGTATGTTTTGTGAGTGGCAAAGGCATTTGGACAGTGACTCACACTTGCGTGTCAAACACAGGCCATATGTATGTGGGTGTGTGTTAGTGATTTAGGCAGCAGAGAAATCATTGATGTCTCATCCATGTTCCATGCACATGTGGGTCATTTTGAATCTTATACATTTGTGTTAATGTAAGAGAATGTGATGTGTAAACTTTATGTACAAACTGGCCATATGCACAGTTGTTTCAAAACTTTAGAGTCTTGTGTTAAGGCATATTTTCAAGGTGAAATATAAGCAAAACATTGTAGTTATTTGTGTTTTCCTCATAAATGCTTTACAATACTGAAAAAAAGACATCCTACTCTGTAGTTTTCCAGCCAGTGTTTCTGTTATCACAGTTTTTTTATTCTCTAGCAGAGATACTTCCTCAGTGAGAGTTGTTCTTTTGGGGATTGTCACAGCAGAGTTCACAGAAGCTTTTAATGTCGCTGTGAATTTAAAAGCATGTTTGAGTCCGAACAGCATCCTTGCATCCCTCACACATGAACACACACACAGATATTTGCCTGGAAGATGTAGGCCAGCACGATGTGAATAATTTAGTCTGTTCACTGACTGCAGCTTAAATATGGCAGAATTCTCTTTCTCTCCCTTCTAAAAAGAGGTTTTGTGTGGATAACCTTACAAGCTGCATCTCTTAATTTATTTAGTAGCATTTCTTTTGATTCAATTGTTGTTTGTTTTGCATTAATAGGTTTGTTTTGTGTTGTTTTTACTGTTTATAATAAAGAGGTTGCTTTAATGCAGATATCTAAATCTGATCATAATACATTTATAAGGCAGCCATCTTTCCATTTAGTATGTTTATTGACCTGATTGTATTTTTGTTATTTTTATTTAATACATTTTAGTTTTTAACTTTTAAAAATACAATACTTATTTGCTTTTAATCTGCTTTTAATACTGATTTTAACTGCTTTTTTATACACAGATCCTGACTGAATTTGCTTAATGTTTTCTGCAATGCTTTTTTGGAAAATTGAATTCTACTGAATGAATTTAAACAGCACAATGGGTTTAAACATAACTGACAGTAGACAGAATGATTTACTAATGAATGCTATGGACAATATGTATTCTAGTCTATTAATTTTTCAGTCTGCAGAGCTGTGGTTTTGTGTCTATATTGGCCTGGATATACATAACTTTTCATCATTATAGCAACCATGTTTGCTGGTTGTTTCTAATTTTGAGAATGATGGTGGATGGCATGCAGGTGCAGGAAAATTAGCATGCATTTTCTGTGTCTCTAGTGTGTGTGTTTTCATTAGACCTGAGAGTGATTCCAGCCACATCCTTCTGCAGCTGCTCCCTCTGAAAGAGAGCTGTGTGTATGTCAGCTGTGAAAGACATTCCAATTAGCTCAGGTTCTGAATCAGTGTCAGATTTGCTTTTTGTCCTTTATCTTTTCTTTTTTTCTTGAACTGTGAATCAGTTCAAATTTTCTTCATCTTACTTCTCATTGTTCTCATTGTAATATGTATTGTGTAGATCTAAACTCTCCACTTGTGTGTATGAATAGACACAAATCTACAACTGCCATATCAGTTGAATTCATTATACACCAATTATTGTATTATCCCTAATAATTAGAATATGAATACATATGATATACCTGTAATGGTTGATTATTTACTTTAGTAAAGGTCACTGACCATTCAACTCACTGGCAATAACAATGATAGTATATGGGTCATTCCTGGGATTTGGTAATATTTCAGTCCCCCATAGTTTCTAAAGTGGTAGTTCACCAAAATTAATTGTTCAAGCTTTGAAGCTTTTGTAATTTTGGTATGCCTATTATAATGAATACAAATAATTATTGCATTTTATTTTTTTTTAGCATAAAATGTCTTATATCTATCTTAAACCAAGCAATTTGTCATGTCTCTGAGGCACTTCACTGAGGTTTTACTTAGAAAATAATTAACAAAATGCGCTTAGTGCATACCATCTTTGTCAATGCCAGTGAGTTTGTTGGTCAGTGACCTTTACTAAAGGTAATTAGAACATTTGCTGTAATATGGGCTGAGGTTGACAGTGAGATTAAGTCACCATTCTGCCTGTGGGTTCAGCGGGACATGATTTCTTTTTTATTTTCTGTATGATTACTTTTGCATGCACAGGTTTGAAAGCACTGACAAAATCTGCAGACCCTTAGAGATCTGTGAAAATGATTTATAACAAAAAAACAAAACTGTTAAACATAAATAAACTGCAGTAAACACTGTAGCAATGTTATTTTAAGCGCTATCAAGAAGACAGAAAAGCATTTCATTCATTCTGTCAGTTAATAATGCACACTGCTGTGACAAATTGTGTTTAGCATGCTTGAACTGTCATTAGGGAATACGCAAACTAGCTGTGACCTTGCACTCTTCAGAATCACTCTGTCACATCATAAGTATCTATTTTCAGAATCACTTTGAAGAGAATCTTTCTAGCTAAGTCTGAATCATGCATTGTGTAGCTCAGGTGTTTTGAGGTTAATCTGGTCCAACACGCTCGTCGTGGGCCCTGTGGTGTTGATGTGTGCTGTTGGATTAGGCCTGTCAGCATAACCAAGGAGACAGTAATCCAACTACGAGCTTTCTAATGGGATTACAGGGGAAAGTCATCAGCTTTACAGTGGTCTGAAGGGGAAGAGAACTTTACCAAGCATGCAAAAGACCTGCCATTCACATGTGCAATATACACCATTCATCATCCGAGTCCACTGGGAGCCACTAAAAACCGTAACAATTAACACTAGTTCATTTACTGAGTGTTTAATTTGGCTCTCACACACTTCTTTTATCTTGTTTCCTTCTCACTCTTTCTCCACCGTTTAATCCCGGTTTAATTTCCCTTTATCTTTGTTTAATTCACTCCCTCACTAACCCCATTCTTTCATGCAGCTATTTTTTTTTCTCCTCCTTGTGACTGGTTACTCTATTTCTCAACTCCTTTTGCTGTTTTTGCTCCATTTTCATTGCTCCCTTTCGTCACACTGCTAATCATGTCTCTCTTTCCCTCTGCTTGGATCATCTGTTATTTTCACATAGTTTAGCTTGTTGAGAGGAACAGGCATTAATATTGATGATGCATTTGCTCTTTGCCCTGAAAGGGTTTTTTGGTCACTACCATGGATTATTGTTAATGTGTATTCTGTTTTCGGGCTGAAAACTCCACCAAGTTTGCAAACTATTGTAATTATACATGCAAACAGATTTACTTTGACTTCTTAAGAGACCTTTTGAGGCTGAAATGTGTAATGTTTATCTCAGAGTTTGACACATTTAGAGCTTCTAATTGTTGATGCTATGACCTTTATAAATGCTAGAAGTTTTAAACGTCTATATGCTAATCTCAGATACATTTATAGAATCTATATATGGAATCAAAATCAGAAAGAGCTTTATTGCCAAAAATGTTTACACACACAAGGAATTTGTTTTGGTAACAGGAGCTTCCAGTGCAGAAGAAAGTATAGAAATAGTGCAGACAATACAGGAATTAGACAATAAAATTAAATATAGCATAGATTTATGCATGTGCAAGTACAGATGTAACGTTTCTGAGATGTTCATAGATATATTTTTATGTATATACCTCTAACAATGGTAAGTACAGTACATGGTGGCCATGTTGTTTGACTTGGGAGTCCTGGAAGATTAAAACTGAATATCTCATGTGTGACCCTGGACCACAAAACCAGTAATAAGGGTCAGTTTTTCAAAATTGAGATTTATACATCATAGGAAATCTGAATAAATAATCTTTCTATTGATGTATGGTTTGTTAGGATAAGGTAATATTTGGCTGATATACAACTATTTGAATATCTGGAATCTGAGAGTGCTAAAAAATCTAAATATTGAGAAAATTTCATTTAAAGTTGTCCAAATGAAGTTCTTAGCAATGCATATTACTAATCAAAAATTAAGTTTTGATATATTTTCAGTAGGAAATTTACTAAATATTTTCATGGAACATGAAAAATCAATAATTTTGACCCATACAATGTTTTTTTGGCTATTGCTACAAATATACCTGGTTTTGTGGTCCAGGGTCACATATAATACATTTCAGAGTTGCTGGTCTTGTATGTATTTTTAACCCATATTTAATATACATATGCATCGTTTCATTTTCCTTAACAATTGTTGTCTTTTTGCAACTGTAGGTTTGTTTTTTTTTTTTTTTCAGGGTAACTCCAAATGTCCATCTGTGTGTCTCGGCACAGATAGGCCTCTGACCAGATCTCACATCTGTTTGAGTTTGAAAATGCTTGCACTGCAAGATATTGCTTTAACAAAAGTAAAAATGCTAACCTCTGCTCCTTTCTCTTCTTCTCTCTCTTTGTTATTGTGCTCTCCCCGCATATGCTGTGTCCCCAGAGCACACTCAAGGTAAGACAATGACATTTTTTTAAGTAGATAGAAGATAACTAAAGTGGTTTTAAAAGAATTAGGATATGAAGCTCTTGATAATGCATGAGACCAAGTGAAATGATAAAGTTTTGATGAGAGGAGTGAAAGATGATGTTCAGCTTGTGTGTGTGTGAGAGAGAGAAAGAGGGTTGAATATAGAACAGAACTTTTAGAACATTGGGTTCTGTTTCTGTCCACTTGAAATGTCCCATAAGCATTCTTGCTGATGTCATTCTGCAGTATCCCAGCACACCATGCCTGCAGCACCACTCCATTCTCTCTCACACACATTAACCTTTGCATAGCAATCTGCACATCACCACTTACACACAATCCACACACACAAAAACATACACCACTGATATATATTAAATGTTTTGTGTATGTGTGAATAATTAGGTCACAGGCATAGGAGCAGGTGGGTTATATTTTCTGTGTGAGTTTTGCAGGTTAATGGATTATAGAGGAAATAGGGGTCAAACAGGTTTATCACAACAGCACTAGATTACTACAATGTGTGTGGGTTTACTTATATGCTTAGAGTTTGATAACAACACTGAAAAAAAAAGAAAAAAAGAATAATATCTACCTATCTACAATCATTAAATCATTCCTAAATCTAAAACTAATTTTATTAGAAATTGTATGAATACGACACACAGCAGCTGAATAGTAGTGCAACATTGTACAAATCATTTACAATAGAATACATATTACAGCCTAGATTTGTGATGTATTTTGTGTGTGTGTGTGTGTGTGTGTGTGTGTGTGTGTGTGTGTGTGTGTGTGTGTGTGTGTGTGTGTGTCTGTGTGTATTATCAGATCGCTCTGCCTTAGCTGAGTGGATTCTCTCCTGTCTTAACATTATGCCAGCTACATTTTCATTTCCTCTGACATGGAGTGTGAGAGAGGGGTGTGTGTGTCTGTGTGAGCTAGTGTGTGTGGGAGAGAGATCCTTGGTTTCTTTGTTTCACAACTGACTCATAAATGAAAATCTCCACCTGGTGGCAGATCGGTGTAATGTTTGATTGTGTGTGTGTGTGTTTTGGGTGTATTTAAATAGTGTGCTTGCACTAGCATTTGAACACAAAGCATGCCACCAGTTTACACTTTAACAGTGTTTGTCAATAAGCGATTCATCTTTCAGTTTCAATATGTGTTAGTGTGTCAGAATTGATTTGGTTTAATAGGTGATGACCTATTTACAACAGCTAGTGTGTGTGTGTGTGTGTGTGTGTGTGCGTGCGTGTTTGTGATTTATGCGTCATCTGTCCTTGTGAAAAACCCTCTCCTCATTGCTGGTTTCTCTGAGGGTGTGGCCCGTACATCTGTGAACAAAACCAGACGAAATGTAAATCAATACCTGGACCTCATTGGACGATTATTCCCTTGAGAGTCTGATAGACGTAAATCTGCTTCAGTCACCACTCTTACCAGCAAAGCTGCGCACGGCAACACCTCGGCCAATCAAATAGCCAGGAGCATCAAACAGAAGTGTGCTTAACCAATCGGGTAATGAAGTAGCTGTTGCAATGTGTGTCAGAAGCCAATCAGAGCTTTTGGTCAGTGTGAGCGGCCTGTGCGTCTCACAGCAGAGGCTGTTTCATCACAAGCTGCTTTAGCTTTATTACCTAAAAAGCCTGTTTATGGGATTAAAATGGATTTCATTTTTTCATGCACAGACAAAAGCACATTTTCTCCTTTTCTTTGTTCTCACAAACATTGAAACATGCAGTTGTTGTTCATTCTTTTAAACTGTATGCGTTCAAATGCATAAATCACCTTAAAAGTGTTTTTTGTTTAATACACACACATAATTTAAAATGGCTTTTTTTTTTTTTTTTTTTTTTGCTAGAGTTTGGCAGTTCCATCAGTTTATATTCTCTCTATATCCATTTTTCCCCTATACAAAATATTTCAATGTTGTTTTAATAATATGCTTGTTCTACATGTGTATTAGCCCTTAGGCTTTGAGGACACATTTTTCTCACCCTAAAAGGTTAGATTTTTTAAATTATCTTGTTGTGCAGTGCATTCTGATAGATAAAATGGTTTTCTAAAGAGAAAGGGACTTTCATCTGTCTTATTTGACTGTCTAACCTTTTCTCCCTGAATCCTTTGGGATTTTGTGGGGAAAGTAAATTGGAGATGATTGAATTCTGGCACAGCTGTCAGACGTTCCGGCTGATCCAAATTTTCAGACTTTAAGCCGAGTCTCATATGAAATATGTTAGCTGTGGTGTGCCACATAATTTATATGGTGAGCATCGCTGGTAATGGATATAATGACATTTCTGGCTCTTCATTAATGCATCAGTATTTGTTAAAGTAAAGCTTAGCCAGTGTGTATGTACAGTACTGTATGTGTCTGGCATGGTTACTGTCTCTTTGACTGGCAGACTCGTCCTGCCCTGTCCCATTTCCGTCAGAACAACTGTGTAGAGCAATCTGAGCACAGATTAAAAAATAAATAAATAAATGATTAAACTCTAGTTGGATTAAAATTCTCTCAGAGTTTCATCTTTCTCAAGATCAAAAGTCAGTCCTGCTTGTGTGTGTGTGTGTGTGTGTGTGTGTGTGTGTGTGTGTGTTTGATGGCATCTGCTCAGTTAATATTAACACATGGTGGAATTAATTTGCCTCTGATTAAAAATGTATAAAAAACATAATTTAATCTGAAATGTTTGATTGCTTTTTGATCACACTTACAATGTGCAAAAAATGTGCGTGTGGGCTGTGGGAGAGATTTTTTTTTTTTTTAAAGGGATATTAAACTTCAACTATATACATGATCTAAGTGTTCATCACAATTTCATCCAGCTTGTCTGTTTATTACTCTTACAAACGACGGCTGAATCTAAAGTTTTTTTCTGCTCCTCACAGATTTCCCTATGACGTTAAGAGAAAGCAGCTGCATTTGTATCTTTCTAAGACCCTGTAGTCTAGTCATATTTTCTGTGTCAGTACTAGATTTTAGTGAAAGATTAAATCCTCTTAAAGTCACTCTCTTAAACAGGAGAAAAACATAATTTTGTAGCAGCTCCACAACAATGTATATACTGTAAGTGTATGAGAGAATGTGTGCTCTCTTTTGTAGAAACAACCCTGCAAGACAAGTATATGGGCCATTCATGGTCAGAGTTTGAAATATCTTGGAATTTTTTATTTATTTATTTTTTTGTATAATAAATTGTATAATATCCAAGGTACATATTTGTGCAGATAATTCTTGGTTATTTTCTGAAAGTTTTGGAATATTTGTCCTCTCCCCAGATTTGTCACTACTTAAACACAGTCATATATAATTTAATTAGAAGGGTTATATAGACCTATTACAATTTTGCTTACATCTACATTTAAATTTTTTTCTCTATTTCTACCTATTTTTTAACAATATTTCAAGTGTAATTTATAAGATTTGTTGTATTTTGAATCCAAATTTTCTTTGTAAAAGGCAACAAGTTTATCATACTGATTTCAAAGTTAAGGATTCATTATTTTGAATTTACATTGAACCAAACACTACCATAACATTTTAGTTGGTAATTCAGTAAACTTTATTTTTTGGTAGTGACAGTAATGTTTTGGTTGCATCACATTAGACAATTTTAACTTGCATACTAAAACATTACTGAAACATACTTAAATACAAAAAAATGCATAACTGTACTAAAAATAAATTAAAATAAATAAATTAAAATAAATTAAAATTCTCCTAAATATAAGGATTTATGTATATAGGTTTGTCACTACAGAAACAATGATGACATGTTTTGGTTGTGACACTTTCAGTAGTGAAAAATTTATAAAATAACACCCAAAAAATCAATGATGTCACTACCAAAACTCCACCAAATGTTTTGGTAGTGACTGTTTCGGTAGTAACAATTTTAGATACTTTTTAACCTAGATTAAATATGCACAGTTCTGAACAGTTGTACACATATAAAAACTGAATATTATGGAATAACTCCCAAAAAAGGTGTTCGGTAGTGACTTTCCTTTAAGTTACACAAAGATGTTTCTGACTTTTGAGCACATTTACATTAAAATGATGGGGCCTGTCTACTCACCATGTAACTATGAGAGAGGAACACATAAATATTCCCTGTTCATAAATGTAGGGGTGTAGTTAAAATCAGTCTCAGCCGATGGAGTAAAATCTGTCTCAGCCAAACACAGTTTTTTTTTAACATGAAGTTTCATAATTTACAAAGAAAATACAAAATAAAATATAAAATAAAATAATCAAAAAGGTACTTTTAAAAACAACTATATATATATATAATCAATAGAATTTTTATAAGTTGAAATTTAGGGGTTAGGGTTCAGGATAGCCACCTCCCAACTGAAAGTACCCAATAAATGATGATTTTATATATATTAAGCTTACTAATATTTCAATAGATAATGAAAGGATCTTAGTAAACATCTAAGATTTGAATACTTAAATTCTTATTAAGTGTGTTTTTTGGTTGTGGGACAACAGTTTGGACCAATTCTGTAGAATGGCCCATATACACTTTTCTGTATGCACCACTAGCAGATATACCCATCTTCTGTAATGTGACACATTTCAAAGCAAAACAAGATGAGATGAGAAAACTAAAGTAATTTCACTCAGAAATTGCTAGTAAAGTTCACAGATAATTCAAAAGAAACCCTAACGTTTAATTAAATGTGACATTTTGAATTAGAAAGACTGAAATTGTATTTTCTTGCAGAATATACTCCAATACTTTGTTTTTGGCAGGGGGTGGTAGGTGTTGGTTCGATGTACAGTAATCTGTTGAATGTTTAATGTGCAGTGGTGTGTGTTAGCAGTGTTTTTGGCTCACAGCAGAAACGTGTTTGTGGGGGAGGTGACAGAAGTCAGCAGGACTGTGTCTCTCTGCTGCTGTAGCAACACATCACTGCTTGAGCTGACCTGCTCTCCAGAAACGTACCGTGTGTGTGTGTGTGTAGTGTGAGAGAGAGAGAGAGAGAGAGAGAGAGAGAAATGCAGACGGACTCATTATAATTTCCCCATGCCATATTAATGACTCCCTTTTAATGTTAATATTCATAAGATAGTGATGAAACACTGTGATGTATAGCTCATTTGATCAATTGTCCTTAGTATCGCCCCTCTGCCTCACTCTCACTTAAAGCAGAATGGGGTTTCGGAAAAAGCCCCCTCCTGCTGTAATGCGGTTTCCGTGGCAACAGGCGTACTCTGCAGAGCGGGTTCTTCTGCTGCCTGATAACATCACCCCTCCCCCCTTTCTCCTCTCTCTTTTTCCCAGGCACATACATACATATAATGAGTATATAACCATACCTGGCTTTTTTTTTTCTATCAAAATCCTGATTGTCTGATAACTATGCTGGTTTACATACCAACGTCTCTCTCTCTATCTCTCTTTAATTCATCAGATTACACTTTACCACATTTAGATGATAAAGACCCTCCCTCAAACACACTCACACATACGGGCACACACATCTAGTCGCAGCCCCACCCTTGATGATATCAAACACACTATCCAACCACCCCCTCTGGTGTTCACAATGCTTCCACGCATCCTCTGGCAAATTTTGTGTCATGCATGTACACACAGGCACAAAAAGGTCAGATTCAGCCTCTGGTTAATGAATAAACCATAGTAAGATTTCACTTTACTAATGTTTATACACATGCACGTTCAAGCATTACAGTTTTAATTCTCTGTTATTGAACACTGAGAATCGATCCTAAACTCATTCAGGAGCAAATTAAACAGCAGTTATTGAACCTATTAACTCAGTACACCTATTGTACTGTATATATTGTGTTGCCTGAACCATGTTAGAGTAATATGAATATTTACTTGAAATTAGCGTTTTCTCCTGGTTTCATTATCATCACGATTTTTATTCCAGTTGTCACTGACAGATCCATAATAATAATAATAATAATAATAATTATTAGTATTATTAGTATTAGTATTATTTTATATATATATATAATATTATTATTATTATTATTATTATTTTATATATATATATATATATATTTATTATTATTATTATTATTATTATTATTATTATTATTATTATTATTATTTTCTGTATTAAATGGTTTTCACTATATTTAATGTACACAAAAACAAAATTAATAAATACATTAATGACCTGTATATACAACTAAAATTGCACATTTCATGAAATAATTTTCATGTATTATATGCAGTGTTGGGGAAAGTTACTTTTAAAAGTAATGCATTACAATATTACGTTACTCCCTAAAAAGTAACTAATTATGTTACTTAGTTACTTTTTATGGAAAGCAATGTGTTACATTACTTTTGCATTACTTTTTAAATCTGGGCAGGGCTTGCTTGTTTGTTTTTAATATAAAAACGTTTGATTCTTAGCAAATGTAAAAGCCCTTTCACACCAAAATGTAATTAAGCGAATAAGGCTAAGGAAAATTAAATTCACGTGTGTACAGTAAGAACTGTAGGAAAGAAAGTTCAACACTCTTCAGCAATGAGAAAAAAAAAACACAAATGTTAATATAGAGTAAGTTTTGCTTTCCTTACCTAGATTTTTTTTGTCTTGTGTCCAGCCAAAATATCAAAAAATTCTTAAATCAAGAAGGATTTTCTAGATAAGTAAAAATGATTGTCTTGTGTTTCTGAAAACAAGTCAAAATAAAGTGTTTTTGCTTGAAAAAGGCAAAATAATCTTCCAATAGGGTAAACAAAATAATCTTGATTTTTTTTTTTTTTTTTTTTTTTGCTTACCCCAGGCAGATTATTCAGCTTGTTCTAAGCAAAAACTCACTTAATTTTGATTTTTTTTTTTTTTTTTTTTTCTGAAAACAAGAAAATGATAATTTACTTGTCTACAAAATCCTTCTTGATTTAAGATTTTTTTAATATTTTGGCTGGAAACAAGACAAAAAAACTAAGTAAGAAAAGTATTTTTGCAGTGTACAGTTGAATTGTACCAACAAAGGTCAGCAGCAAAGTCATTGCTTAATAAAATGGGATTAAATACATAAAGGAAACAAAAATTAATTGGTGTTACCTTTTTGAAAAAGTAACTCAGATATTTTCTTGGAAATTAAACTGTAATGCGTTACTTTACTAGTTACTTACTTGTAATGCATTACCCCCAACACTGATTATATGCAAATTGTCATTTTGAGTTGTATGTTTATCATCTTATTTTTAAATTGCCAGCTTTCACTACAAACAGACATTCTTATGAGGGATACAGTTTCTTTATATATATATATATATATATAATTTTTTTTTTTTTTTTCAGGACTTGATAATTACTTAAAAAGAAGTAAATTCTGAGAAAATATCCTGCAACATTTGAAGGCTGGTGCCTTTGTTTATTTGATATATTACAATGCTGTCTAAGATGACTTGCTGTTTCTATGGCCTAGTGTGATGTGCCTTCATAGTTTTGTTAGCAGTGCAGGAGATTATGATTATTAATATTTGGAATCATTTTGAGGGAATAGAAATAGGGCATAGGAGGCTGCCAGCAGAACCTAATCCCTGGATTACACAGAATTTGAATGTAAATTCCATCTCTATTTATCTCTCTCTATCTCTCCCTCTGTCTCGCTCACACACATCTTCAGGAATCATGCAGAGAAATATTTAGCAAGGATGTGCCACTTTTACATGATTTATTTTTCTCACATGCACACTGCTCATTCATATAGAAAAACAAACAAACAAACAAACAAATAGATAAGATGATTTGTTTGTGAACTTTAGTGACAATTCCACTGCAATGTTATGTGTATGTGTGTTTGCACGGTGGTGATAAAAAGAGCCGGAGCAAGTGAAAACAGTCATTTGGGAGAGAGTTGTGGATGGGCTTCTTTCGGCCTAAATTGTTTTAAAATCATATAGCTTCAAAACGCAGTTTTTTTTTTTTTTTTTTTTTTTTTTAATGCACACTCAATGTGAGTTAAATGTTTTAAAAATAAATCTTGTGCAATATACAGACACAATGACAGTCCTACTTTTTTCTTTAATATTTCAACTACTATCTAAATAATGTTTAACTACAACACAAAAACAAACATTTTGCTTTGCACTTTTCAAATATTTTTGAAAAATGTGTTTTGAACTTTAATATACATATTTTTGGTCTACAGAAACTTTAACCAGTTTGACAGACTTCATCCTCCATTCTGGAGTATGTAAATGGCCGATCTGAAATATCCAGATGTCTCCCTAAAAAAAGTTGCCCAGCAAAATTGCTCAAAAAAAAAAAAAAAAAAAAGCCCCATGTATCATCAGCCTAAGAATATGAAATTAAAATAAATAAATAAATAAATAATATTAATATTATAATAAATAATATTTGTTGTAGCTAACTTGTGTAGTAATAATTAAGCTTCTTCTTTTTTTTTTTTTGTCCTTATACTAGGTGATGATGCAGGTGATAAAAATGAGCTTTTCTGTTCTTGTATTTACTGGTGTTGAAATCTCAACAAATATTATTTATCATGTTGTATTTATTTATTGTTGGCATTGGGGAGCAGAAATAGGGGTATAAGAAGGTTGTTTGAAAACAGTTTTTATTTGTATAATTATATTTGGTTATGTTGCAGAAAATATTGGTTACATTACATTTGGTTTGTACTTAAGAGTTTAAAAGTAAACAGTAAAGTTTATTACTTGAATATACAAATTAAATCAAGAGACAGAGGAGAATTTCACAGGAGACAGCTTTTCACAAGTTGCTTGCAACACTTTTGTCTAATTTAATTATATTTTGTTTTTAATCACTATGTAAATTCAGATGTTAAAGTAAAAAGAAAATCCTAAAACGTCACGTGAAAATTTAAATTCATCATATATATGTGTGTGTGTGTGTGTGTGTGTGTGTGTGTTGCAATAAAATGTCTTTATTAGGACGCATGATCGCGATGTGATATTTTTACCCTGAAATTTATTATGAGTAACAGTTATGAAAAATAGGGTGCAATTTGTTGTTAGACTTTTTTTTTCTACATGAAATTTTAAAACAAATGATTTTATCTTGGTATATAAAATAAGAGGAAAACAATAAAGAAAAAGTGTTTAGTTTAAGTAGTACACGAGTAAAGTACTAATTCCTCATATTAATACTTGGGTAGAATATATCAGTGCAGTTGCTCAAGTGTTTTACGCCATTGTAGCTTTTAGTGAATCATAAATTGCAGTTAATGTGGAGTCCACTAAGCGTCACTCTTGTTCCACTAGCTGTGTTAAAGGCGTGTCTCTCCTCCTCCTCCTCGTCATGACCAGCCCCCTCTCTCTCTCTTTCCTCTCTCTGATTCTCTCACCCTCTCCTTCATGTATCTCTTTTATTAAACCTCTTCACTATAGAAAGACGGGTTCAGATGCGAAAACCATCTAGACATTTCTGGGATATTAATTGCGGTTTTGGACTAGCTTTGAGGATTTTTGACGGATACAAAACTTTAATGCTTTTGGATTTATTGCCGCTGTAGTTTTGTCCATAAGGATAGAAAGGTGGCTTTGGCTGTTTCCTTTTGTCTCTCATGGCCCGAAACGGATCCTTTACTCAACTGGAATGAAACGATCTTTGGAATGAAAAAAATATTTTACATTTTTCATGGGAATTTTCAGGATTATTGTGGAAAATAAATAAGCAAACATGTTTATATCTACACGGAGACATTTAATAACCTGCTTTTCATTTGCTTTGACCTGTCATATCTTGGAGGCTGTAACTGGTCAGATCTCATACAGTGTCTCGGAGGAGGTGAAACAGGGAACCACAGTTGGTAATATAGCTAAAGACATTAACCTTTCAGTAAAAGATCTGCAATCCAGGGGCTTCCGTATCGTGTCAGGCTCTAAAAAACAATATTTTAATGTAAATGTAGAGACGGGCGCTTTGCAGGTGATCGAAAGGATTGATCGAGAGGAGCTTTGCGCAGGCGCAATCTCATGCTCCGTTAATCTGGAAGCCGTGGTGAACAGTCCACTACAACTCTATCGGGTAAGAATAAATATTCTTGATATTAATGACAACTCTCCAGTGTTTTCTATGAGCACTGTAGTGATTAATGTTAGTGAAAGCACTGCTCCCGGTGTGCGCTTTCCACTGGAGAGCGCGCATGACGCAGACATCGGAGTGAATTCAGTAAAAACCTATAAGCTTACATCTAATGATTACTTCGCTTTAGATGTACAAACTCATAGTGATAAGACGATCTCCGCTGAGTTGGTGCTTCAGAAGACTTTGGACAGAGAAAAGACTCCGCGATTCGAGTTCACAGTGACTGCAGTTGATGGCGGTTCGCCTGCCAGGACTGGAACAGTAATGATCGAAGTTAATGTGATAGATACAAATGACAACGCTCCAGTTTTTAGTAAACCATTATATAAAGTATCTATAGCCGAGCACGCGCCAATTGGCACCACAGTCGCCAGACTACAGGCTCGAGATCTAGATGAAGGATTGAATGCAGAGATAGTTTACTCCTTTATCAGTCGAACATCCCAAAATATTTTGGAGAAGTTTGAAATTGACGCGCAAAGTGGAGATGTCAGAATTAAAGGTGATATTGATTATGAGGAGAAAGCCGCTTTTGAAATAAGAGTTCAAGCCACTGATAAAGGTCCGGTGACTATGTCAGGTCATACTAAACTTTTAATAGAGGTCCTAGATATTAATGATAATCCTCCAGATGTGACAGTAACGTCACTTCTTAGCCCGGTTGAGGAAAACGCAGGGAAGGGAACAGTAATTGCCCTAATGATGGTATCAGATCCAGACTCAGGTAAAAACGGAGCAGTGCGCGTTCGACTTGCCAGCTCCGGTCCATTTAAATTACAGTCATCCTTTCAGAACTACTATTCGTTAGTTTTAGATGGCGTGCTGGATCGGGAAAACGTTACAGAATATAACATCTCAGTCATTGCTGAAGACGAAGGGTCACCGCCAATGTCCCGAGCTAAAGTAATACAAGTGCAGGTCTCTGATGTGAATGACAACGCGCCTCGCTTCCCAAATTCTGTAGTATATGCATATCTCCGCGAAAACAGCAAAGTAGGCTCCATTATATCCACAGTGACGGCCTCTGATGCGGATATCATGGAGAATGCACATATAACATACTCTTTACTTCAAAGCTCTGCCAATGGTACACCTGTTTCAGCGCTCCTTAAAGTAAACTCATTTACAGGAGAGATCGAGAGCATGCAGTCTTTTAACTATGAAGACACAAAAACGTTTGAGTTCAAAGTTCAGGCCACAGACTCTGGTGTTCCTCCGCTCAGCAGTAACGTGACTGTCAATGTTTTTATTCTGGATGAGAATGACAACAGTCCCGGGATTCTCGCGCCCTATTCCGAGCTCGGTTCGGTTAACACCGAGAACATTCCCTATTCTGCTGATGCGGGCTACTTTGTGGCCAAGATCAGGGCTGTAGATGCAGATTCTGGTTACAATGCGCTGCTGTCTTACCACATCTCTGAACCCAAAGGAAACAATCTGTTCCGAATCGGAACCAGCAGCGGCGAGATCAGGACTAAGAGGAGAATGAGTGACAATGACTTGAAAACTCACCCGTTGGTCATTTTGGTTTGTGATAACGGAGAGCCCTCACTGTCAGCGACTGTGTCCATTGATGTTGTGGTTGTTGAAAGCGCAGGTGACGTCAAAACCACATTCAGACATGCGCCGATAAAGGAGGAGAGTTTCTCGGATTTAAATCTGTATTTGCTGATCGCCATTGTGTGCGTGTCCCTCATCTTTTTACTGAGCCTCATAAGTTTAATAGCTGTAAAATGCCACAAGACAGACAGCAGTTTGGGCAGGTACAGCGCCCCGATGATCACCACACACCCTGACGGGAGCTGGTCTTACTCCAAATCTACTCAGCAGTATGACGTGTGTTTTAACTCGGACACACTAAAGAGTGACGTAGTGGTTTTCCCTGCTCCATTTCCGCCCGCTGATGCAGAACTGATCAGTATTAATGGAGGAGACACTTTTACCAGAACACAAACACTTCCTAACAAAGAAAAGGTAAGGGATTTTCATTTCGATTATTTGTTATTTTGTCGCACTTATTTGGACTTGTAGTGTTTCATCTCATTTACTTGTTTTTGTTGACAATTAAATTACTATTTTTTGAGACTTAAAATGGTTAATAATGTTTTGCTGAAATGAACAGACTTAAAGGAATGGCTTAATATATTACTATGACACATAAAAATGGATTACTTGTGTGGAGCTGTCCGTGGTTCTGAACTGGTTGTGGCCTTTTTTTATATAACATCGCTGCAACTACTTCTATTTCTCCTGTTACTAATGCTAACACAATTACTGATTATTCTTTCTTTATCTATTTTAAAGAAAGCTACTTTCATATTTTCAAACTTGCTTAAATGTGAAATCATAGAGATGCTGTACAAATAAATAATTGTAATAGGCATACTTTCAAATTAATTTATGTTCACACTAATGTTTATAGTCTTAGAATTTACTCATGAAATGGCATCCTTGCTGTAATGTAAGGGAATTGGACATTATAGAACTGAATGTTGCTCATAGTAAAATCTAGTTACGTCGTTTAAAATATCTATTGACATTAAAGATGAGTACAGAACATGCAATTACAAAATAGTTTGTGTTTTGATGACAAAAATGCTACTATCTCATATATTTAACACACCGAAAAATCGTAATGTTTACTTATAATATTAGTTTAAAAAAAGGACGAATAACTGCAATTCGATATGATGATCTGTTTGTGATATTAAGGTTTTTGGTGGATATTAACTCATAAATCCGCGTGGTGTCACTATAGCCCGTTGAATCTCGAACTGCCAACAGTGTCTGGAAGCCCCTCCTGGTTTTAGTGGGGAGGAGATTTCAGAGGGCTTTGTTTCCGAGTGACTGGACGTATGAGAGAGTGTACGAGTATTTCGTGTTTTCTCCTCGCTAAAATGGAATATTGTCGAATATTTCTTTATTCGCACTGATAAACTTGGAATACCGTCTTTTATTTCGTGGATCATTGAACGGGATTTACTGGATGTAATAATGTTCTCGCCGTACAGAGGGAAATCTATTGTGGCCTGTATTGTGCTCGTTGTTTTAGAGTGTTGTTGGGACGCGGTATCAGGGCAGCTTTCTTATTCTGTTTCAGAGGAAGTGAATCCGGGAACATCGGTGGGAAATATCGCTAAGGATCTAAACCTTAATGTTCAGGAACTGGAGTCGCGCATGTTTCAGATTGTCACGGGATCTAAGAAAAAATATTTCGAGGTAAATCTAAAAACTGGATTTCTGTATGTGAGCGAAAGAATAGACAGAGAGGAGCTTTGTGCCAAAACACCTAAATGTGCAGTCAGTGTAGAAGCAGTTATCAACAATCCACTGAAGCTTTATCAAATCGAAATTAATATTGTAGATGTAAATGACAATTCTCCGTCTTTCAGCGAGAAATCGCAAACCCTAGACATTGCAGAGAACACACTGCCTGGTGTTAGATTTCCTCTCCATCACGCTACAGACGCAGATGTTGGGAAAAATTCAATAAACACTTATAAGCTTAGCTCGAATGAATATTTTTCATTAGCTGTACACAAAGGAGGAGATCAGAGTGTATCTGCTGAGTTAGTGCTGCAGAAAGCTTTAGATCGAGAGAAACAGCCTGTGATCCAGCTCACACTGACCGCTGTAGACGGAGGAACACCCTCTAAAACAGGCACATCTCTTATAATTATTAAAGTTTTAGATATTAACGATAATGCTCCTGCTTTCAGTAAGCCCTTGTATAAAACAACTGTTTTTGAAAATGTGGCTATTGGAAGCACAATTGTGGTGTTAAATGCGACAGACATGGATGAAGGTACTAATAGCGATATTGTTTATTCTATAATTAAAAGAGATCAAAGTCAAATCTTGCAGATATTTGGCATTGACCCGAATACTGGTGTTATTATAGTTAAAGCAAATATAGATTTCGAGGAGAACAGCGCATTTGAGATCCGCGCACAGGCCAGTGATAAAGGGCAGCCTCCGATGTCCACGCACTGCAAAGTCCTGGTGGAGGTGCTGGATATTAACGACAATGAGCCAGAGATAACCGTGACATCACTCCTCAGTACAGTGAAAGAAGACGCCAGTATTGGCACTGCTGTCGCTCTTGTGTCAGTAATTGACAGGGATGGCGGCAAAAACGGTGTAGTTAATTGCATTGTTTCGAACAAAGTGCCTTTTAAACTTGAGACAAATTACAAAAATTATTATTCTCTAGTAGTAGATGGACCTCTAGACAGAGAGCGCGCATCCGAGTATAACGTGACTATCACAGCAACTGATGAAGGGACTTCGCCTCTCTCTAGCACCAGTGTGATTACTGTACACATTTCTGATGTGAATGACAACGCGCCGCGCTTTTCAGACCCTGTCATTAATGTTTATGTGAAAGAGAACAGCCAGATTGGAGCTGTTATTCATACAGTATCTGCTTTTGATCCTGACGTAGGTGATAATGCTCGGATAACATATTCTTTACTAGAAAGCTCGAAAAGCGGTCCGGTGACATCAATGATCAACATAAACTTTGACAGTGGAAATATACATAGTTTACAGTCGTTTAACTTTGAGGAGGTAAAAACGTTTGAGTTTAAAGTTCAGGCCACAGACTCTGGTGTTCCTCCGCTCAGTAGTAACGTCACTGTAAATGTTTTCATCCTGGATGAGAATGACAACAGTCCTGGGATTCTCGCGCCCTATTCCGAGCTCGGTTCCGTTAACACAGAGAACATTCCTTATTCTGCTGATGCGGGCTACTTTGTGGCCAAGATCAGGGCTGTAGATGCAGATTCTGGTTACAATGCGCTGCTGTCTTACCACATCTCTGAACCCAAAGGAAACAATCTGTTCCGAATCGGAACCAGCAGCGGCGAGATCAGGACTAAGAGGAGAATGAGTGACAATGACTTGAAAACTCACCCGTTGGTGATTTTGGTTTGTGATAATGGAGAGCCCTCACTGTCAGCGACTGTGTCTATTGATGTTGTGGTTGTTGAAAGCGCAGGTGACGTCAAAACCACATTCAGACTTGCGCCGATAAAGGAGGAGAGTTTCTCGGATTTAAATCTGTATTTGCTGATCGCCATTGTGTGCGTGTCCGTTATCTTTTTCCTGAGCCTCATCAGTTTGCTAGCTGTAAAATGCCACAAGACAGACAGCAGTTTGGGCAGATACAGCGCCCCAATGATCACCACACACCCTGATGGGAGCTGGTCTTACTCCAAATCTACTCAGCAATATGACGTGTGTTTTAGCTCGGACACACTGAAGAGTGACGTAGTGGTTTTCCCTGCGCCATTTCCGCCTGCAGATGCAGAACTGATCAGTATAAATGGAGGAGATACTTTTACCAGAACGCAAACACTTCCTAACAAAGAAAAGGTAAGAGATTCAATGATTTTCATTTTGATTCTTTGTTATAGTTTTGTGGCACTTAGTGGGACTTCTCTTATTGACCTGTTTTTGTTTACAATGAAAATACTCATTTTTGAGACTTTAAATTATAAAAGAGGCTTAATGGTTACTAGTGTTTTGCTGGAATAAACAGACTTCAAGGAATGGCGTAGTATATTACATATTAAAATTGAATATTCGTACTTCTGTGGAGCTGTCCGTGGTTCTGAACTGGTTGTGACCTTTTTATATTAACTTTGCGGCAACTACTTCTGTTTCTCCTGTTACTAACATAATTATTGATTATTCTTTCTTTATTTATTTGAAAGTAAGCTGTTTTTTATTTTGAATGATAGCAATGCTGTACAGATGAATAATTGTAATACGCATCATTTCACATGAATTTATGATCAAACTAATATATTTATAGTTTAAAATATTTATGACATCTCATCCTTGCAGTAATGTAAGGGAATTGGATATTATAGAACTGCATGTTACTCCTAGTAATATCTAGTTTAGTCGTTTAAAATATCTGTTGAAATGGAAGATGAACACAGAACATGTAAATACAAAATAGTTAGTATTTTGATGACGGAAATTCTCCTATATACTCTTATATATTTTACACACCGAAAAATCGTAATATGCTCTTATAATATTAGTTAAAACGATGAATGACTGAAACTCGATATGATGAATTGTTTGTGATATTATTTTTAAGGTTTTTGGTGGATATTAATTAAAAAATCCGCGTGGTGTCACTATAGCCCGTTGAATCTCTAACTGCCTCCAGCGTCTGGAAGCCCCTCCCGGTTTTAGTGGGGAGGAGATTTTACAGGGCTTTGTTTCCGAGAGACTGGACATAGGAGAGAGTGTACGAGTACTTCTTGTTTTCTCGTCGCTAAAATGGAATATTGTCAAATATTTCTTTATTCCCATTTATGAACTTGGAATAGCGTCTTTTATTTCGTGGACCACTGAACGGGATTTACTGGATGTAATAATGTTCTCGCCGTACAGAGGGAAATCTATTGTGGCCTGTATTGTGCTCGTTGTTTTAGAGTGTTGTTGGGACGCGGTATCAGGACAGCTTTCTTATTCTGTTTCAGAGGAAGTGAATCCGGGAACATTGGTGGGAAATATCGCTAAGGATCTAAATCTTAATGTTCAGGAACTGGAGTCGCGCATGTTTCAGATTGTCACGGGATCTAAGAAAAAATATTTCGAGGTAAATCTAAAAACTGGATTTCTGTATGTGAGCGAAAGAATAGACAGAGAGGAGCTTTGTGCCAAAGCACCTAAATGTACAGTAAATGTAGAAGCGGTTATCAACAATCCACTGAAGCTTTATCAAATCGAAATTAATATTGTAGATGTAAATGACAATGCCCCATCTTTTAGTGACAAAACTCAATATTTAGAAATCGCAGAGAATACTTCACCAGGCGTAAAATTCCCCCTTTCTTATGCGTCTGATGCGGATGTAGGAAAAAATACTGTGAGCACATATAAATTAAGCCAGAATGAATATTTTTCATTAGCTGTGCACAAAGGAGGAGAGCAGAGTGTCTCTGCCGAGCTAGTTCTGCAGAAAGCGTTAGACCGAGAGAAACAGTCTGTGATTAAGCTCACACTGACCGCTGCAGACGGAGGAAATCCACCGAGATCAGGCACATCGCAGATAATTATTAGAGTTTTAGATATTAATGATAATGCTCCTGAATTTAGTCGCCCATTGTATAAAGCTAGTCTTGTTGAAAACATGCTAGTTGGTACAACTGTGATAATTATAAACGCAACAGACAAAGATGAGGGTACCAACAGTGAGATCGTTTACTCACTTAGAAAAAAAGATCAAGATCACATTTTAGATATTTTTCAAATAGATCCGAATACTGGTGTTATCACAATTAAAGGAAATCTAGATTTCGAGGAGAACAATGCATTTGAGATCCGTGCACAGGCCAGTGATAAAGGCCAGCCTCCAATGTCGACGCACTGCAAAGTCCTGGTGGAGGTGCTGGATATTAACGACAATGAGCCAGAGATAACCGTGACGTCACTCCTCAGTACAGTGAAAGAGGACGCCAGTATTGGCACTGCTGTCGCTCTCGTGTCGGTGATTGACAGGGACGGCGGCAAAAACGGTGTAGTTAACTGTGTTGTGTCTAACAAAGTGCCTTTTAAACTTGAGACGAATTACAAAAATTATTATTCTTTAATGGTAGATGGACCTCTAGACAGAGAGCACGCATCCGAGTATAATGTGTCTATCACAGCTACTGATGAAGGGACTCCACCACTCTCTAGCACCAGTGTGATTACTGTACACGTTTCTGATGTGAATGACAACGCGCCGCGCTTTCCAGACCATGTCATCAATGTTTATGTGAAAGAGAACAGTCAGATTGGAGCTGTTATTCATACAGTATCTGCTTTTGATCCTGACGTAGGTGATAATGCCCGGATAACATATTCTTTACTAGAAAGCTCGAAAAGCGGCCCGGTGACATCAATGATCAACATAAACTCTGACAGTGGAGATATCCATAGTTTACAGTCGTTTAACTATGAGGAGATAAAAACGTTTGAGTTTAAAGTTCAGGCCACAGACTCTGGTGTTCCTCCGCTCAGCAGTAACGTGACTGTAAATGTTTTTATTCTGGATGAGAATGACAACAGTCCCGGGATTCTCGCGCCCTATTCAGAGCTAGGTTCAGTTAACACAGAGAACATTCCCTATTCTGCAGATGCAGGCTACTTTGTGGCCAAGATCAGGGCTGTAGATGCAGATTCTGGTTACAATGCGCTGCTGTCTTACCACATCTCTGAACCCAAAGGAAACAATCTGTTTCGAATCGGAACCAGCAGCGGCGAGATCAGGACTAAGAGGAGAATGAGCGACAATGACTTGAAAACTCACCCGTTGGTCATTTTGATTTGTGACAATGGAGAGCCCTCACTGTCAGCGACTGTGTCTATTGATGTTGTGGTTGTTGAAAGCACAGGTGACGTCAAAAACACGTTCAGACATGCGCCGATAAAGGAGGAAAGTTTCTCGGATTTAAATCTGTATTTGCTGATCGCCATTGTGTGCGTGTCCGTCATCTTTTTACTGAGCCTCATCAGTTTAATAGCTGCAAAATGCCACAGGACAGACAGCAATTTGGGCAGATACAGCGCCCCGATGATCACCACACACCCTGATGGGAGCTGGTCTTACTCCAAATCTACTCAGCAGTATGACGTGTGTTTTAGCTCGGACACACTGAAGAGTGACGTAGTGGTTTTCCCTGCGCCATTTCCGCCTGCGGATGCAGAACTGATCAGTATAAATGGAGGAGATACTTTTACCAGAACGCAAACACTTCCTAACAAAGAAAAGGTAAGAGATTAAAGTAGGCTATTTTAATTTCGATTCTTTGTTATCGTTTTGTGGCATTTAGTGGGACTTGTAGTGTTTCCTCTCATTGACCTGTTTTTATTGACAATTAAATTGCTAATTTTTGAGACTTTAAATGTTGAAGTGGCTTAATGGTTATTAGTGTTTTGCTGAAATAAACAGACTTAAAGGAATGGCTTAGTATATTACATAGTAAAATTGAATATTCGTGCTTGTCTGGAGCTGTCCGTGGTTCTGAACTGGTTGTGGCCTTTTTTATATGAACTTTGCTCCAACTACTTCGGTTTCTCCTATTACTAATACTCACATAATTATTTATTATTATTTCTTTGTTCATTTATTTGAAAGTAAACTGCTTTATATTTTGAATGATAACGATGCTGTACAGATGAATGACTGTAATACGTGTAATTTCACATTAATTTATGATCATACTAAAATGTTTATGGTTATTTAACTATAACATGCCATCCTTCCAGTAATGTAAGGGAATTGGATATTATATATCTGCATGTTGCTCTGTTAAAAGTGGCTTAATTATGAGTATTTTGCTGAAATAAGCAGACTTAAAGGAATGGCTTAGTACACAACATATTCAAATATGTAATATACTAAGCCATATCCTTTCCTTTAAAAATTGAATATTTGTACTTGTGTGGAGCTGTCCGTGGTTCTGAACTGGTTGTGGCCTTTTTTTTAATATGAACTTTGCTGCAACTACTTCTGTTTCTCCTGTTACTAATGCTAACATATTTATTTATTTATTTCGTTGTTTATTTATTTGAAAGTTAGCTGCTTTATATTTTGAATGATAGCGATGCTGTACAGATTAATTACTGTAATACGCATAATTTCACATTAATTTATGATCATACTAATATATTTATGGTTTAATAATGTAGTTATAATATGTCATCTTTCTAGTAATGTAAGGAAATTGGATATTATAGAACTGCATGTTACGCTTAGTAAAGTCTAGTTAAGTCGTTTAAAATATATCTATTGAAACTGAAACTGAATACAGAACGTGTAAATACGGAAATTCTCCCATATACTCTTATATATTTTACACACCAAAAAATCGTAATATGTTTTTATAATATTAGTTTAAAAAGATGAATGACTGAAACTTGAAATGATTGTGATGTTATTAAGGTTTTTTGTGGTTATTAATTTAAAAATCCGCGTGGTGTCACTATAGCCCGTTGAATCTCGAACTGCCTCCAGTGTCTAGAAGCCCCTCCTGGTTTTAGTGGGGAGGAGATTTCACAGGGCTTTGTTTCCGAGAGACTGGACGTATAAGAGAGTGTACGAGTATTTCGTGTTTTCTCCTCGCTAAAATGGAATATTGTCGAATATTTCTTTATTCGCATTGATGAACTTGGAATACCGTCTTTTATTTCGTGGATCATTGAACGGGATTTACTGGATGTAATAATGTTCTCGCCGTACAGAGGGAAATCTATTGTGGCATGTATTGTACTCGTTGTTTTAGAGTGTTGTTGGGACGCGGTATCAGGGCAGCTTTCTTATTCTGTTTCAGAGGAAGTGAATCCTGGAACATCGGTGGGAAATATCGCTAAGGATCTAAATCTTAATGTTCAGGAACTGGAGTCGCGCATGTTTCAGATTGTCGCGGGATCCAGGAAAAAATATTTCGAGGTAAATCTAAAAACTGGATTTCTGTATGTGAGCGAAAGAATAGACAGAGAGGAGCTTTGTGCCCAAACACCTAAATGTACCGTCAATGTAGAAGCGGTTATCAACAATCCATTGAAGCTTTATCAAATCGAAATTAATATTCTGGATGTAAACGACAATTCTCCGTCTTTCAGCGAGAAATCACAAACGTTAGACATTGCGGAAAGCACCCTGCCTGGTGTCAGATTTTCTCTCCATCAGGCTACAGACGAAGATGTTGGGAAAAATTCAATAAATACTTATAAGCTAAGCTCGAACGAATATTTTTCATTAGCTGTACACAAAGGAGGAGATCAGAGTGCATCTGCTGAGTTAGTGCTGCAGAAAGCTTTAGATCGAGAGAAACAGCCAGTGATTCGGCTCACATTGACCGCTGTAGACGGAGGAACACCCTCTAAAACGGGCACATCTCTTATAATTATTAAAGTTTTAGATAATAATGATAATACTCCCGTTTTTAGTAAGCCCTTGTATAAAACAACTGTTTTTGAAAACGTAGCTATTGGAACGACGGTTGCTGTGCTAAATGCCACAGACTTTGATGAAGGCAGTAACAGTGATATCGTTTATTCTATAATTAAAAGAGATCAGAGTAAAATCTTGCAGATTTTTGATATTGATCCGAATACTGGTGCCATCACAGTTAAAAGCAATCTAGATTTCGAGCAGAATAATGCATTTGAGATCCGCGCACAGGCCAGTGATAAAGGGCAGCCTCCGATGTCCACGCACTGCAAAGTCCTGGTGGAGGTGCTGGATATTAACGACAATGAGCCAGAGATTACCGTGACATCACTCCTTAGTACAGTGAAAGAGGACGCCAGTATTGGCACTGCTGTCGCTCTGGTGTCAGTAATTGACAGGGATGGCGGCAAAAACGGAATGGTTAATTGCATTGTGACGAATAAAGTGCCTTTTAAACTTGAGACGAATTACAAAAATTATTATTCTCTAATGGTAGATGGACCTCTAGACAGAGAGCGCGCATCCGAGTATAACGTGACTATCACGGCTACTGATGAAGGGACTCCACCTCTCTCTAGCACCAGTGTGATTACTGTACACATTTCTGATGTGAATGACAACGCGCCGCGCTTTCCAGACCCTGTCATTAATGTTTATGTGAAAGAGAACAGTCAGATTGGAGCTGTTATTCATACAGTATCTGCTTTTGATCCTGATGTAGGTGATAATGCCCGGATAACATATTCTCTACTAGAAAGCTCGAGAAGCGGCCCGGTGACATCAATGATCAACATAAACTTTGACAGTGGAGATATACACAGTTTGCAGTCGTTTAACTATGAAGACACAAAAACGTTTGAGTTTAAAGTTCAGGCCACAGACTCTGGTGTTCCTCCGCTCAGCAGTAACGTGACTGTAAATGTTTTCATCCTGGATGAGAATGACAACAGTCCCGGGATTCTCGCGCCCTATTCCGAGCTCGGTTCCGTTAACACAGAGAACATTCCTTATTCTGCTGATGCGGGCTACTTTGTGGCCAAGATCAGGGCTGTAGATGCAGATTCTGGTTACAATGCGCTGCTTTCTTACCACATCTCTGAACCCAAAGGAAACAATCTGTTCCGAATCGGAACCAGCAGCGGCGAGATCAGGACTAAGAGGAGAATGAGCGACAATGACTTGAAAACTCACCCGTTGGTGATTTTGGTTTGTGATAACGGAGAGCCCTCACTGTCAGCGACTGTGTCTATTGATGTTGTGGTTGTTGAAAGCACAGGTGACGTCAAAACCACATTCAGACATGTGCCGATAAAGGAGGAGAGTTTCTCGGATTTAAATCTGTATTTGCTGATCGCCATTGTGTGCGTGTCCGTCATCTTTTTACTGAGCCTCATCAGTTTAATAGCTGTAAAATGCCACAGGACAGACAGCAGTTTGGGCAGGTACAGCGCCCCGATGATCACCACACACCCTGATGGGAGCTGGTCTTACTCCAAATCTACTCAGCAATATGACGTGTGTTTTAGCTCGGACACACTGAAGAGTGACGTAGTGGTTTTCCCTGCGCCATTTCCGCCTGTTGATGCAGAACTGATCAGCATTAATGGAGGAGATACTTTTACCAGAACGCAAACACTTCCTAACAAAGAAAAGGTAAGACACATTTCCTGAAGCGCAGGTATTTGAGTGTAGTTTTTATATAAAATTTTGCAGTGTTCACGTTTGAGGTTATAGACTTTATAAATAATAAAATTGAGCTTTCAATTTATTATGCCAGCAATATATCATTATTATTATTCCGTGGCAACTGAATCTGCTGCTTTTGAGATGTTGAAAGTTACTTCAAGGCCGCTCCAATGATTTTTTTTTTTTGTTTACCACTACGACTACTACTACTGCTACTACTACTACTAATGATAATAATTATTATTATTATTTCCATTATTATTATTATTATAGCATTTTTTTTTTTTTTTTTTTTTTTTGCTAAGACTACACTTTTCATTAACAATATCTGACCCTGGACCACAAAACTAGCACGGGTATATTTGTAGCAATAACCAAAAATACATTGTATGGATCAACATTATACATTTTTCGTTTATGCCAAAAATCATTAGGATATTAAGTAAAGATCATGTTCCATGAAGATAATTTGTAAATTTACTATAATATATCAAAACTTAATTTCTGATTAGTAATATGCATGGATAAGAACTTTCCAGATTTTCAAACAGTTGTATATCGGCCAAATATTGTCCTATACTAACAAACATCAATGGAAAGCGTATTTATTCAGCTTTCAGATGTATAAATCTCAATTAAAAAAATGACCCATATGATTGGATTTGTCTTCCAGGGTCACGTATGTATTGTATTGTCATGTTTCTAAATGCATATTATACAGATTTTATCCATTGTATAGGCCTAACATGTTTTCACGGTATCTTATATTGATGTTTATATGATGGCGATCAGTAGCGTCTTACTTTTATCCCTATCTGATGTATTGCTTTCTCTGTTATCTTTGTAATTTCGAAATCAGAATACGTTGAGTATTTTCAAGTATTGAGCATGTTTGTCCACACGGTGTCAGTGGCTACCCATGTACGTTTTCTTGTGTCTTTGTAAAGCTCCTCCTTTCGTTGTTGGGCAGGGAACCTCCCCTCGTCAGAGGTCTTTGTTCCAAAGGACAGGGCCGCCTTGGATTTGCTATTTCGATGTCTTTGCAAAAGCAGTAAGCCTGTTATGGAATATGTGAAAGATATCTTTTTTGTTTAACCAACGGTTTTACTAACGAGAGGAAATATGGACATAACAGATAACCATTGGAGCTTTAAGTGGATTTGTATTGTGTTTTTCTTTAATAACTGGAATTACGCAAACGGGCAGATTGTGTACTCTGTGTTGGAGGAGGTGAACACCGGGACCACGGTAGGAAATTTAGCAAAGGATCTAAACTTGAATGTACAAGACCTTGAGAGGAGAGGATTTCAGATCGTCACAGGACCTAACAAAAGATATTTTGATCTACATGCAAAACATGGGATTCTTTTTGTTAAAGAAAGAATAGACCGAGAGGAGCTGTGTGGTCGGAGCTCTAAATGCGCTTTAGAGTTAGAGGCCATTGTTAGTGCGCCGATGAACATATACAGATTCGAGGTAAATATTTTAGATGTTAACGACAATGCACCGACATTTCGAACCTCAAAACTGTATCTTAATATTTCTGAACAGACATATCCAGGGCAGAGATTTACTTTACCAAGTGCATTCGATCTCGATGTTGGAGTTAATTCGATAAAAAGCTATAAGCTGAGTCCGAATGAGCACTTTTCTTTGGATGTGCAAAGCGGAGGGGATCAGAGTCTATCTGCTGAATTAGTGCTGCAGAAAGCTTTAGATCGAGAGAAACAGCCTGTTATCCAGCTCACACTGACCGCTGTAGACGGAGGAAAACCGTCAAAATCTGGCACGACACAGATAATCGTTAATGTAGTAGATGTAAACGATAATATTCCTGTTTTCGACAAGCCACTTTATAAAGCACGGATACCAGAAAACTCACCGCCCGGTGCTTCTGTGATCACAGTAAACGCAAAAGATGCAGACGAGGGTCTTAATGGTGAAGTTATATACTCCTTTATAAATCATGATAATGATAACAGTGTAAATGCTTTCTCTATCAACCCAGTTACTGGTGAGATAACCATAAAGGGCCCTATAGATTATGAAGAAACTTCTGCAATTGAGATTCGTGTTCAGGCAGAGGATAAAGGCTCAAATCCACGAGCATCACACTGTAAGGTTTTAGTCGAAGTAGTTGACGTAAATGATAACGTACCAGAAATAAGCGTAATGTCTTTGGTTAATGAAGTGAGAGAGGATTCCTCTCCAGGTACAATGGTGGGATTAATCACAGTGAAAGATGGCGACGCTGGAAAAAATGGTGTTGTGCATCTTAAAATAAAGGACTCGGCGCAGTTTAGATTAGAGAATACTTACAAAAACAGATATTCCTTAATGGTTAACGGTCCGCTGGACAGAGAGCGAACATCAGAGTATAACGTGACTATCACAGCTACTGATGAAGGGACTCCGCCTCTCTCTAGCACCAGTGTCATTACTGTACACATTTCTGATGTAAATGACAACGCGCCGCGCTTTCCAGAGCCCATCATTAATGTTTATGTGAAAGAGAACAGTCAGACTGGAGCTGTTATCCATACAGTATCTGCTTTTGATCCTGACGTAGGTGATAATGCCCGGATAACATATTCTTTACTAGAAAGCTCGAAAAGCGGCCCGGTAACATCCATGATCAACATAAACTCTGCCAGTGGAGATATACACAGTTTACAGTCGTTTAACTATGAGGAGATAAAAACGTTTGAGTTTAAAGTTCAGGCCACAGACTCTGGTGTTCCTCCGCTCAGCAGTAACGTGACTGTAAATGTTTTTATTCTGGATGAGAATGACAACAGTCCAGGGATTCTCGCGCCCTATTCTGAGCTCGGTTCCGTTAACACAGAGAACATTCCCTATTCTGCAGATGCAGGCTACTTTGTGGCCAAGATCAGGGCTGTAGATGCAGATTCTGGTTACAATGCGCTGCTATCTTACCACATCTCTGAACCCAAAGGAAACAATCTGTTCCGAATCGGAACCAGCAGCGGCGAGATCAGGACTAAGAGGAGAATGAGTGACAATGACCTGAAAACTCACCCGTTGGTCATTTTGGTTTGTGATAACGGAGAGCCTTCACTGTCAGCGACTGTGTCTATTGATGTTGTGGTTATTGAAAGCGCAGGTGATGTCAAAACCAAATTCAGACATGTGCCGAGAAAGGAGGAGAGTTTCTCGGATTTAAATCTGTATTTGCTGATCGCCATTGTGTGCGTGTCCGTCATCTTTTTACTGAGCCTCATCAGTTTGCTAGCTGTAAAATGTCACAGGACAGACAGCAGTTTGGGCAGATACAGCGCCCCGATGATCACCACACACCCTGATGGGAGCTGGTCTTACTCCAAATCTACTCAGCAGTATGACGTGTGTTTTAGCTCGGACACACTGAAGAGTGACGTAGTGGTTTTCCCAGCACCATTTCCGCCCGCAGATGCAGAACTGATTAGTATTAATGGAGGAGACACTTTTACCAGAACGCAAACACTTCCTAATAAAGAAAAGGTAAGAGATTTCAATTAAAAGCGAGCAAAATACATTATTTTGTTTGCTGTGGTTTAGAGCTACTGTTTCTTTTTCTTGTATTCTTCTGGCTGTATATGTTTTTGTATATATTTTAATATTGAGGGGAAAATAATTATGAACCATTGCCCTTTTTTTGGTAAAATAAAGTATTTCTGTTACTCATAGGTTTAAAATGTATATATCTTCTGACGCATTCTGTCCGTGGTGCTGAAAACGTCAAAAGATATTTAAAACATCTG
Source organism: Cirrhinus molitorella (assembly GCA_033026305.1). Taxonomy (NCBI): domain Eukaryota; kingdom Metazoa; phylum Chordata; class Actinopteri; order Cypriniformes; family Cyprinidae; genus Cirrhinus; species Cirrhinus molitorella. The sequence continues at coordinate 10,756,187 of CM065129.1, forward strand.
TTATATTGTTGGTGGTCTTATGGTGACAAATACTGGGTGGCTTGTTGGCTCTTTGATTCTCATTTACATTCACATTATGAGCTACATATTTTAATTTTAATTTGGTCTCTACCCTGTCTTGCCCCCCTAAAAAAAAAAAAAAAATTGTACTGTCCATGGTGCTGACCATAACATTACGATAATGCATTTTACACAGATGGTGTAAAATTCAGGTCACACTGATTTCCCCATGAATAAATATTAGTTTAGTAATCAAACATAAAATATTAATTTTAAATAATTTTGCAATTGTTTATTTTTGCATCACCCTCCAGTTTATTTGTTTATTATTTCTGCATTTGGTATCGGATGGGGGTAAATAAATAAATAAATAAATAAATAAATGCGATTTCTTTAGTGTTTGTTCAGATACGTGTTGCTTACGTTCAGCGGTAAAAGTAGAGACAGACTTTATCCATTGCACTTCAAACATATTTAGTCGTCCAATATATGATTTTCTGATCCATACTACCTATGTATGTCCACAAGGTGTCAGCAGCGACCTGCGTTAAAATTATCTTTTTTGTTATTATTCTCTGTGAGACTCCTCCCTGTTTTGGGGCAGGGCGTCTAAACTGGAGCAGTGCTTTGTTCGTGAGAAGCCACAATAGAGATTGTCTGAATCGCAGTGCAGAAAGTGGTTTGTTTTAGTACAACAGTGTGCGGATGTTTTTAGTTTGTGTGTCGATGTGATGCTGGCGGATCATGGCGAATTCACTAAAGGAACGAAATGTATTGTGGATATATATGGCTGTATTTTATTTCTTTCCGAGGACATCTTCCGGGCAGATTGTGTATTCTGTGTTGGAGGAGACCAGCCCGGGGACTACAGTTGGCAATATAGTAAAAGATTTAAACCTTAATTTACAAGAACTGGAAAACCGTGGATTTCAGATCGCTTCTGGACCCAGCAAGAGGTATTTCGATTTAAATATGAAAACGGGAATGCTTCAAATTAAAGACAAAGTAGACCGAGAGGAGCTATGTGGACGTAGCTTAAAATGTGCTTTAGAACTGGAGGCCATTGTTAATTCGCCATTGAACATGTACCGGTTTGAAGTAAATGTATTGGATATAAACGACAATTCTCCCACATTTCACTCTTCATCTTTACAATTAAATGTATCTGAAGCGGCATTTATAGGGGAAAGGTATGCATTACCAAACGCCTTTGACGCAGATGTGGGCAGTAATTCGGTAAAAAGCTTCAAACTGAGTCCAAATGAACACTTTTCTCTCGATGTACAGAGCGGAGGAGAGCAGAGTCTATCTGCAGAATTAGTGCTGCAGAAAGCTTTAGATCGAGAGAAACAGCCGGTGATCCAGCTCACACTGACCGCTGTAGACGGAGGAAAACCTCCAAGATCAGGAGCAATAAATATAATTGTTAATATCATAGACGTGAACGATAATATTCCTGTTTTCACAAAGTCACTTTACAAAACACGAATTCCAGAAAATGCTCCCGTTGGAACTTCCGTTATCACTGTAAACGCGAGAGATGCAGACGCTGGTCTAAACGGAGAAATTGTATATTCTTTTATTAAACATGGTAATGATAGAAATATAGAATCATTCGCAATCAATCAAGTATCTGGTGAAATAACAGTCCATGATAAATTGGACCACGAGTCAAACAATGCTATAGAAATTCGCGTTCAAGCGAGAGACAAAGGCTCGACACCAAGAGCAGCTCATTGTAAAGTACTGGTAGAAATAATGGACGTTAACGACAATATTCCCGAAATATCTGTAACTTCTCTTGTTAATGTTGTGAAGGAGGGTTCACCAAAGGGGACAATGGTCGGTCTGATTACAGTAAAAGACGATGATTCTGGTGAAAACGGATCTGTAAAACTGAAAATAATCGACCCCCTTCCGTTTGTATTACAAAACACTTATAAAAATAAATATTCTCTGGTTGTAGACGATCTTTTAGACAGAGAGAACAAATCAGATTATAACGTGACTATAACAGCAACTGATGAAGGGACTCCGCCTCTCTCCAGCACCAGTGTCATTACTGTACACGTTTCTGATGTGAATGACAACGCGCCGCGCTTTCCAGATCCCGTCATTAAAGTTTATGTGAAAGAGAACAGTCAGACTGGAGCTGTTATTCATACAATATCTGCTTTTGATCCTGACATAGGTGATAATGCTCGGATAACATATTCTTTACTAGAAAGCTCAAAAAGCGGCCCAGTAACATCTATGATCAACATAAACTCTAATAGCGGAGAGATGCACAGTTTACAGTCGTTTAACTATGAGGAGATAAAAACATTTGAGTTTAAAGTTCAGGCCACAGACTCTGGTGTCCCTCCGCTCAGCAGTAACGTGACTGTAAATGTTTTTATTCTGGATGAGAATGACAACAGTCCTGGAATTCTCGTGCCCTATTCAGAGTTCGGTTCCGTTAACACAGAGAACATTCCCTATTCTGCAGATGCGGGCTACTTTGTGGCCAAGATCAGGGCTGTAGATGCAGATTCTGGTTACAATGCACTGCTGTCTTACCACATCTCTGAACCCAAAGGAAACAATCTGTTCCGAATCGGAACCAGCAGCGGCGAGATCAGGACTAAGAGGAGAATGAGCGACAATGACTTGAAAACTCACCCGCTGGTCATTTTGGTTTGTGATAACGGAGAGCCCTCACTGTCAGCGACTGTGTCTATTGATGTTGTGGTTGTTGAAAGCGCAGGTGAAGTCAAGACTCCATTTAAACATGCGCCGACAAACGAGGAGAGTTTCTCGGATTTAAATCTGTATTTGCTGATCGCCATTGTGTGCGTGTCCGTCATCTTTTTACTGAGTCTCATCAGTTTGATAGCTGTAAAATGCCACAGGACAGACAGCAGTTTGGGCAGGTACAGCGCCCCGATGATCACGACACACCCTGATGGAAGCTGGTCTTACTCCAAATCTACTCAGCAGTATGACGTGTGTTTTAGCTCGGACACACTGAAGAGTGACGTAGTGGTTTTTCCTGCCCCATTTCCGCCTGCTGATGCAGAACTGATCAGTATTAATGGAGGAGATACTTTTACCAGAACGCAAACACTTCCTAATAAAGAAAAGGTAAGACATTTTAATTAAACGTGTAATTCCTTGTACTGAATAATTTTTTATTTTTTTCCATTTTAAGATTTCGGCCAGGGAATTTTAAATCATCTCTCTTTTTCACCCTTAATATATTATTTCTGTTGCGCATAGGTTTAGAATGTAGTTTTATCGTCTTTTGCGCTAATGCCCCCTGTCCGTGGTTTCACTCTCCATTGCAATGTGTATACATTGTGGCCAATTTAGCATTTGTTTCGCTCTTGAGCTATATAATTTCCGTAACCTCTGTTATCTTGGTCATTTATTTGTTTTACTTGTTGTTACAAAATATTGTAGTTATTCATTTAGAGTGCACATATAGATTTTTTCTCAGGCTGGACATTGCATTGTTTACAGTGTGTTTATTCTTAATATGTATTTTGAGCTGTTTGTGGTACTGAAAACCTAGCGCGCAAACATCAAGATAGCAGATTTTATCACCTCCGGCCAGAAGGCCTCGTTTTTTTTTTCTTGTGAGAACACTTACATGGTGGAAAACAGCAATAAATAAATAAATAAAAAACAAAACAAACAAACGTACATATATAGAAATAAATAAGTAAAAAAAAAAAAGACAGAGAAATTAATATTTTCGGCACGTTTAGTATAGCATTTTTAATTTAATAAAACTTCATTTTCGTTGGTTTTGATTTTACTTAAGTGCAGTGTGAATCGACAAACCTTACAAACATAAAACTATATGCATTTATGTTTTTGTTGAATTTTAATCATCTACTAATAACAGTTTCCATTAATATGAGTAAATCGTCTGAAATTCTTCTTTTGTGATTATAAAGACATTGGGTCTTCTTACTGAATTATCTACTTCGCCTCAATTTGTCCGCGCGGTGTCGTCAGAGACCGTTGTTTTCTCTGATCCCAGCTATGCAAAGCTCCTCCTCAGTTAGGGAGGGTTCAGATTATCACGTGGGGCTTTTGTTCGCGAAAGGCCACATTGGTGTCTCTGTTTTTGCATGAGCTGTGAGGAATTACGGCGTTGTGTGGTTGTATTACCGAATGGATGAGACTAATTTATTGAAGACATTGTGAAAATGGCGAAACGCGGATTTAAATGGTGGATGTATTTTATTGCTACGCTTTCAATTTGGAATATTACCGATGGGCAGATTGTGTATTCGGTATCGGAGGAGGCTGATCCGGGAACCACAGTGGGAAATATAGCGAAGGATTTGAACCTAAATCTTCAAGAATTAGAGCATCGTGGGTTTCAGATCGTTTCAGGCCCAAATAAGAGGTATTTCAGTGTTAATTTAAAAAGTGGTGTTCTTCTCGTCAAAGAGAGAATAGACAGGGAACAGTTATGCGGAAGGAGCAGCAAATGCTCTCTGGAATTAGAAGCTATTGTTAACTCCCCCTTAAACATGTATCGACTAGAGGTGAATGTTTTAGACATAAACGATAATATACCTACTTTTAAGTCACCAAAGACAGAACTAAATATTGTAGAATCTGCCTTCCCGGGGGAGAGATTTACTTTACCAAGTGCGTTTGATGCGGATGTGGGCAGTAATTCGGTGAAGAGCTACAAGCTCAGCCCGAATGAACATTTTTCTCTGGATGTTCAGAGCGGAGGAGAACAGAGTGTGTCGGCTGAATTGGTACTGCAGAAAGCTTTAGACCGAGAGAAACAGCCTGTCATCCAGCTCACACTGACCGCTATAGACGGAGGAAAACCTCCGAAATCTGGAACATCGCAAATTAGTATTAATGTTGAGGATGTAAATGATAATATTCCTGTATTTAGTAAATCTCTTTACAAAACACGAATTATGGAAAATGCGCCCCCTGGCACTTCTGTTGTCACGGTCCATGCTACTGACGCTGACGAAGGTTTAAATGGAGAAATAATATATTCTTTTATAAGCCACGATGATGATAGCATATCCACTGCTTTTACTATTGATTCTGTCAGTGGCGTAATCTCAGTTAAAGGGAATATTGATTACGAAGCAAGCAATGCTGTAGAAATTCGTGTCCAAGCAAAAGATAAAGGACAGAAACCAAGGGCTGCTCATTGTAAAGTTCTAGTTGAAATTGTTGATATTAATGATAATGTACCTGAAATTTCCGTGATATCTCTTACTGAAACCGTAAGAGAGGACACTGCTGCTGGTACAATGGTGGGACTGATCACAGTGAGAGACGAAGACGCGGGAAAAAACGGTGCAGTTGTTCTTAAGATACGAGATTCTGCACCTTTTCGTATACAAAATACTTATAAAAATAAATATTCTCTGGTTGTAAACGGTCCGCTGGACAGAGAGAGCGAATCAGAGTATAATGTGACTATCACAGCTACTGATGAAGGGACTCCACCTCTCTCCAGCACCAGTGTCATTACTGTAAGCGTTTCTGATGTGAACGACAACGTGCCGCGCTTTTCAGAGCCCATCATCAATATTTATGTGAAAGAGAACAGTCAGATTGGAGCTGTTATTCATACAGTATCTGCTTTTGATCGTGACGTAGGTGATAATGCTCGGATAACATATTCTGTACTAGAAAGCTCGAAAAGCGGCCCAGTAACATCCATGATCAACATAAACTCTGACAGTGGAGATATACATAGTTTACAGTCGTTTAACTATGAGGAGACAAAAACGTTTGAGTTTAAAGTTCAGGCCATAGACTCTGGTGTTCCTCCGCTCAGCAGTAACGTGACTGTAAATGTTTTTATCCTGGATGAGAATGACAACAGTCCCGGGATTCTCGCGCCCTATTCCGAGCTCGGTTCCGTTAACACAGAGAACATTCCATATTCTGCTGATGCGGGCTACTTTGTGGCCAAGATCAGGGCTGTAGATGCAGATTCTGGTTACAATGCGCTGCTGTCTTACCACATCTCTGAACCCAAAGGAAACAATCTGTTCCGAATCGGAACCAGCAGCGGCGAGATCAGGACTAAGAGGAGAATGAGTGACAATGACCTGAAAACTCACCCACTGGTCATTTTGGTTTGTGATAACGGAGAGCCCTCACTATCAGCGACTGTGTCTATTGATGTTGTGGTCGTTGAAAGTGCAGGTGACGTCAAGACTCCATTCAGACATGCGCCAAAAAAGGAGGAGAGTTTCTCGGATTTAAATCTGTATTTGCTGATCGCCATTGTGTGCGTGTCCGTCATCTTTTTACTGAGCCTCATAAGTCTGATGGCTGTAAAATGCCACAGGACAGACAGCAGTTTGGGCAGGTACAGTGCCCCGATGATCACCACACACCCTGATGGGAGCTGGTCTTACTCCAAATCTACTCAGCAGTATGACGTGTGTTTTAGCTCCGACACACTGAAGAGTGACGTAGTGGTTTTCCCTGCGCCATTTCCGCCTGCAGATGCAGAACTGATCAGCATAAATGGAGGGGATACTTTTACCAGAACACAAACACTTCCTAATAAAGAAAAGGTAAGAGATTTTAATTAAAAGTGGGGAAAAACACCTTATTCTGTTCGCTGTGGTATAGAGCTGATATTTTTCTTTTCTTGAATTCTTTGTGCCGGATATCATTTTTTTTTTCCACATGAATATTTCTGACAGGGAATTTTAAATCATCACTCATGTTCTCCCTTAATATGTTATGTATGTTGTGCATAGGTTTAGAATGCAGTTCTATCATCTTTTGCGCTAATGCCCCCTGTCCATGGTGCTGAAAACGGTACAAAAATTCACTGTCTTTTTCCTCTCTATTGCAATGCATATATTGTGGCTAATTTAGCAGTTGTTTCGCTTTCGAGCTATATAATGTCCGTACCCTCTGTTATCTTGGTCATTTATTTGTTTTACTTGTGGTTACAAAATATTGTAGTTATTCATTTAGAGTGCACATATAGATTTTTCACAGATTGGACGTTACATTGTTTTACAGTGTGTTTATTGTTAATATGTATTTTGAGCTGTTTGTTGTACTGAAAACCTAGCACGCAAACATCAAGATAGCAGATTTGACCACCTCCGATCACAAGGCCTCGTTTTTTTATTTTTATTTTTATTTTTATTTTTTTATTTTGTGAGAATCACAACATTTATATAGTGCAAAGCAGCAATAAATAAATAATAAAACAAACAAACAAACAAACGTGCATACATACAAATAAAAAGGTAGAGAGAGAGAGAGAGAGAGAGAGAGAGAGAGAGAGCATAGCATTTCTAATTGAATGAAACTTCAATTTCGCTGTTTTTTTATTTTACTTAAGTGTAGTGTGAATTGACAAACCGTACAAACATAAAACTGTATACAGTTAAGTTTTTGGTTAATTTCAATCATCCACTAATAATAGTGTCTAATAATATGAGTAAATCGTTTAAAATTATTCTATTGTGATTATAAAGAAATTGGGTCTCTTTTTAGTGAATTATCTTCGTCTCAATTTGTCCACGTGGTGTCGTTAGAGACCGTTGTTTTCTCTGATCCCAGTTGTGCAAAGCTCCTCCTCAGTTAGGGAGGGTTCAGTTTATCACGTGGGGCTTTTGTTCACGAAAGGCCACATTGCTGTCTCTGTTTTTGCATGAGCTGTGATGAATTACGGCGTTGTGTGGTTGTATTACCGAATGGATGAGACGAATTTATTGAAGCGATTGTGAAAATGTCGAAACACGGATTTAAATGGTGGATGTATTTTATTGCAACGTTTTCAATTTGGAATATTACCGATGGGCAGATTGTGTATTCGGTATCGGAGGAGGCTGATCCGGGAACCACAGTGGGAAATATAGCGAAGGATTTGAACCTAAATCTTCAAGAATTAGAGCATCGTGGGTTTCAGATCGTTTCAGGCCCAAATAAGAGGTATTTCAGTGTTAATTTAAAAAGTGGTGTTCTTCTCGTCAAAGAGAGAATAGACAGGGAACAGTTATGCGGAAGGAGCAGCAAATGCTCTCTGGAATTAGAAGCTATTGTTAACTCCCCCTTAAACATGTATCGACTGGAGGTGAATGTTTTCGACATAAACGATAATATTCCTACTTTTAAGTCACCAAAGACAGAGTTAAATATTGCTGAATCTGCCTTCCCGGGGGAGAGATTTACGTTACCAAGTGCGTTTGACGCGGATGTGGGCAGTAATTCGGTGAAGAGCTACAAGCTCAGTCCAAATGAACACTTTTCTCTCGATGTACAGAGCGGAGGAGAGCAGAGTGTGTCGACTGAATTAGTGCTGCAGAAAGCTTTAGACCGAGAGAAACAGCCTGTTATCCAGCTCATTTTGACTGCTGTAGACGGCGGAAAACCTCCAAAATCCGGAACATCACAAATTATTATTAATGTCGAGGATGCAAACGATAACATCCCTGTGTTTAGTAAATCTCTTTACAAAACAAGAATTATGGAAAATGCGCCCCCTGGCACCTCCGTTGTCACGGTCCATGCTACTGATGCTGACGAGGGTTTAAATGGAGAAATAATTTATTCTTTTATAAGCCATGATGATGATAGTATAGCGAATGCTTTTACCATTGATTCTGTCAGTGGCGTAATCTCAGTTAAAGGGAATATTGATTACGAAGCAAGCAATGCTGTAGAAATTCGTATCCAAGCAAAAGATAAAGGACAGAAACCAAGGGCTGCTTATTGTAAAGTTCTAGTTGAAATTGTTGATATTAATGATAATGTACCTGAAATTTCCGTGATATCTCTTGCTGAAACCATAAGAGAGGACACTGCTGCTGGAACAATGGTGGGACTGATCACAGTGAAAGACGAAGACGCAGGAAAAAACGGTGCAGTTGTTCTTAAGATACCAGATTCTACACATTTTCGTATACATAATACTTATAAAAATAAATATTCTCTGGTTGTAAACGGTCCGCTGGACAGAGAGAGCGAATCAGAGTATAATGTGACTATCACAGCTACCGATGAAGGGACTCCGCCTCTCTCCAGCACCACTGTCATTACTGTCCACGTTTCTGATGTGAATGACAACGTGCCGCGCTTTCCAGATCCCGTCATTAATGTTTATGTGAAAGAGAACAGTCAGATTGGAGCTGTTATTCATACAGTATCTGCTTTTGATCCGGACGTAGGTGATAATGCTCGGATAACATATTCTTTACTAGAAAGCTCGAAAAGCGGTCCGGTAACATCCATGATCAACATAAACTCTGACAGTGGAGATATACATAGTTTACAGTCGTTTAACTATGAGGAGACAAAAACGTTTGAGTTTAAAGTTCAGGCCACAGACTCTGGTGTTCCTCCGCTCAGCAGTAACGTGACTGTAAATGTTTTTATTCTGGATGAGAATGACAACAGTCCCGGGATTCTCGCGCCCTATTCCGAGCTCGGTTCCGTTAACACAGAGAACATTCCATATTTTGCAGATGCGGGCTACTTTGTGGCCAAGATCAGGGCTGTAGATGCAGATTCTGGTTACAATGCGCTGCTGTCTTACCACATCTCTGAACCAAAAGCAAACAATCTGTTCCGAATCGGAACCAGCAGCGGCGAGATCAGGACTAAGAGAAGAATGAGTGACAATGACCTGAAAACTCACCCATTGGTCATTTTGGTTTGTGATAACGGGGAGCCCTCACTGTCAGCGACTGTGTCTATTGATGTTGTGGTTGTTGAAAGCGCAGGTGATGTCAAGACTCCATTCAGAAATGCGCCGATAAAGGAGGAAAGTTTCTCGGATTTAAATCTGTATTTGCTGATCGCCATTGTGTGCGTGTCCGTCATCTTTTTACTAAGTCTTATCAGTTTAATAGCTGTAAAATGCCACAGGACAGACAGCAGTTTGGGCAGATACAGCGCCCCAATGATCACCACACACCCTGATGGGAGCTGGTCTTACTCCAAATCTACTCAACAGTATGACGTGTGTTTTAGCTCGGACACACTGAAGAGTGACGTAGTGGTTTTCCCTGCGCCATTTCCGCCTGCAGATGCAGAACTGATCAGTATAAATGGTGGAGACACTTTTACCAGAACACAAACACTGCCTAATAAAGAAAAGGTAAGAATGTAAATATGTAGCTATATGCAAAGATTTATTTTGCTTGCTTGCTTGCTGTCCATGGTACTGAAACGGTATATTGTTATACGCGGCTTTGAATCTTTCTCTATACCATCTGGGTGTTTCATCTTCCTTTTCTTGTACTTAATGTTGTTGTTTTCTTGGTGGATTTTTAATGACCAAAAAAAAACAAGTTCTCAGTTTTTAACATCTGTCAACAACATCTGTCAACAACAATGTGAAACATCAAGTTTTTGTTTTTGTTTTGTTTTGTTTTGTTTTTCTTGGTGATTTATTTTATTTTATTTTATTTTATTAATTATTTAATTATTATTATTTACTTTCTGGAAAAGCGTGTCTTAAACATATAACATTTTAACCGTGCACATTCAGCGGTTTATATACATGCTGGGAGTTGTCTAATAGTTGCGCTCTTCCACTAGAGGTCACCATCAGGCCGTGGTTAAACTCTTTGCTTCGATGTTCGCATGTCTCCGCCTTGTTTCTCGCAGCGGGTGTAGCTTCAGATGGCTTTGTTCGGACGACGCTACAGCTCTCAGCCGCCTCTCTGTTCTAATGGATAATAGACGGAACTAGAACGAAATGCTGATAGCTTGTTGAATATTGTCTGTGTTTTTAAACGGAATATGGCAATATCTTTGGTCCACGATTGTCTTCCAACAATACTTTTTTATATGTTGTTTTGCTCTCGGAGTGTCGTGGACGGGCAAATTGTATATTCAGTGTCGGAAGAGGCCAACCCGGGAACAACAGTCGGCCACCTTGCAAAGGATTTAAACCTGAATTTACAAGATTTACATAGTCGAGGATTTCAGCTAGTATCCGGAACAAATAAGAGGTATTTCGATTTAAATACAAAAACTGGAATTCTTCATATTAAAGACAGAATCGATAGAGACGAACTGTGCAGACGGAGCTTAAAATGCTCTCTCCCATTGGAAGCTATTGTTAATGCGCCATTAAACGTTTATCGCTTTGAAGTGAACATTATAGATATTAATGATAACATGCCTACATTTCGTTCTCCTGTGAAATATTTTAATATATCAGAGTCGGCATTTCCAGGTGAAAGATTTCCATTGCCGAATGCGTTTGACGCAGATGTGGGCAGTAATTCGATAAAGAGCTACAAACTGAGTGCGAATGAACACTTTTCTGTCGACGTACAGAGCGAGGGAGAGCAGAGTGTGTCTGCCGAATTAGTGCTGCAGAAAGCTTTAGATCGCGAAAAACAACCAGTGATCCATCTCACACTGACTGCTGTAGACGGAGGGAAACCTCCAAGGTCAGGCACAATTAATATAATTGTTAATATTGAGGATGTGAATGATAATATTCCAGTCTTCAGTAAACCCCTGTTCAAAGCACGAGTAGTAGAAAACGCACCGCTTGGCACCTCCGTAATCCAAGTTCACGCCAGTGATCCAGATGAGGGACTAAACGGTGAAATCGCGTATTCATTAGTGAGCCAGGATAACGATAATAATGTAGATGCATTCTCGATAGATTCTGAAACCGGTCGTATAACAGTAAAAGGCACTGTGGACTATGAAAAAGGCGCTGCGGTTGAAATTAGAGTACAAGCTAAAGACAAAGGACATAAACCACGAGCCGCATACTGCAAATTGTTGGTGGAGATAACGGACATAAATGACAATACACCAGACATTTCTGTTACCTCCTTAGTAAATACTGTTAAGGAAGATGCACCTAATGGTACAGTGGTTAGTATGATTACTGTACTGGATAATGATGCGGGAAAGAATGGTGAAATTCAGCTCAAGGTTCGCGATTCGTTGCCATTCAAAGTTCAGAACTCGTACAAGAATTATTATACTTTAATTGTTAACGGGCCTCTAGACAGAGAGCGCGCGTCTGAGTATAACGTGACTATCTCAGCTACTGATGAAGGGACTCCGCCTCTCTCTAGCACCAGTGTCATTACCGTACACGTTTCTGATGTAAATGATAACGCGCCGCGCTTTCCAGATCCCGTCATTAATGTTTATGTGAAAGAGAACAGTCAGATTGGAGCTGTTATTCATACAGTATCTGCTTTTGATCCTGACGTAGGTGATAATGCCCGGATAACATTTTCTTTACTAGAAAGCTCGAAAAGCGGTCCGATTACATCCATGATCAACATAAACTCCGATAATGGAGATATACACAGTCTACAGTCGTTTAACTATGAGGAGATAAAAACGTTTGAGTTCAAAATTCAAGCCACAGACTCTGGTGTTCCTCCGCTCAGCAGTAACGTGACTGTAAATGTTTTTATCCTGGATGAAAATGACAACAGTCCCGGGATTCTCGCTCCCTATTCTGAGCTCGGTTCCGTTAACACAGAGAACATTCCCTATTCTGCAGATGCAGGCTACTTTGTGGCCAAGATCAGGGCTGTAGATGCAGATTCTGGATACAATGCGCTGCTGTCTTACCACATCTCTGAACCAAAAGCAAACAATCTGTTTCGAATCGGAACCAGCAGCGGCGAGATCAGGACTAAGAGGAGAATGAGTGACAATGACTTGAAAACTCACCCGTTGGTCATTTTGGTTTGTGATAATGGAGAGCCCTCACTGTCAGCGACTGTGTCTATTGATGTTGTGGTTGTTGAAAGCGCAGGTGACGTCAAGACATTCAGACATGCGCCGAAAAAGGAGGAGAGTTTCTCGGATTTAAATCTGTATTTGCTGATCGCCATTGTGTGCGTGTCCGTCATCTTTTTACTGAGCCTCATCAGTTTAATAGCTGTAAAATGCCACAGGACAGACAGCAGTTTGGGCAGATACAGCGCCCCGATGATCACCACACACCCTGATGGGAGCTGGTCTTACTCCAAATCTACTCAGCAGTATGACGTGTGTTTTAGCTCGGACACACTGAAGAGTGACGTAGTGGTTTTTCCTGCGCCTTTTCCACCTGCAGATGCAGAACTTATAAGTATTAATGGAGGAGACACTTTTACCAGAACACAAACACTTCCTAATAAAGAAAAGGTAAGATGAGTTAAAACATATTGTTTTATTGGTGAATTAAGTCTTACGCTTTCGAGCTACACATCTAAGCGACTTCATCTCTGTTTTCTTGATTGCTTAATATTTTATTTTCCTGAACGCGGAAGTCTTGTCCGACTCATACTGGAGCAATGCTTAACATTGGCGCTCTATAGTGTCTCTAGTCAAATTAAGGTATTGGGTATGATTTGGCGCCATATAGTTTAGTCACTGACTGTCTTTTTGCAGTAACCCACCTGTCATAGTTTAATGAGTAGGTAGATGACATGAAACGACCCAAGTTTAGCTGCACTGAAAACGGATGGGCGCACATATTCTACATACAGCTCCGGATAGGGCCGATGTTTGCGGGATTTGACATAGAAATGCAAAACAACAACACAGCTTAACCCTGTGCATTTTTTTTTATTTATTTTATTTAAATATGAGGTACATTAAAAAGTTTCAGTTTAATTAATTCAGTCTTTTTACCCCGTTTTAACATGGATTCCTATGGAGACCATGTGGTGTACATCATTCAAATAGAAGTTGTAATCCTTACTGCAGCGCAAATCGGTTACTTAGAAAAAAAGATGGGTAGTTGGAAAAAATGTTTAGTTTTTAGTTTAGAGTGCGCATGAAACACCATAGACACTGGTTGAATTGTTCGATGTGGTTTATCGCTTGCGTAATTGGAGCTGTTCGTGGTTCTGAACACTTTGAGTCCCGTTTTATTACATGTAAGGCCTTTTGATTTGGAAATGATGTTATGCAAAACAGACAATAAAATAAATAAAATATATCAATCAATCTACAGTTTTCGCAGGAGGTGACAAATTTAGCTGAATGCAAACAGTTTAATGAGGTTTGCAGAGCAAACTTACAGCGTGCACACGTTTTAACTGATTAAATGCTTTCCTTCTGCGTTTATCTAGCTTCGCTTCCTGCCCGTAGTTCTGAAAGCCATGCTTTTTTGTGCATTTTGGGCAATTTAAATAAATCTTTCACTGATATTTTAAATATTTAGTTTATTTGCCATCAATTAAAATGGTTTGAAATCTTACAATACATATATCAAATCGTATTAATCTGATATTTATTTATTTGTCTATCTATACTTTGCTTTCTTGCTGTGATGCTCAGTTTTATCCGCGCGATGTCAGTATCTGCCTGCTGTGTGAGCGTTCTTGAAAAGATGAGGCTCCTCCTGTTTTTCTTTTTCTGTCTTCCTGGATAAGGGCTTTGTTAGTCGTCCACCATTGTCCTCGGAAACAGTCCACTCGTGGATTCAGCAGAAACGTTTTAAAGACATGCGGGAGAATTTCGGTGATTTAACATACACAGCAGTGGTTTTGTAAAATGGCTTTAACAGAGGGACCCATTTTAAACGCGTGGATATTTTTCAGTGTCTTTCTTCGCTTTGGGATTTTTACAGATGGGCAGATTGTGTATTCCATTTCGGAGGAGGTAAATCCAGGCACGACAGTTGGAAATTTAGTTAAGGATTTTAACTTGAATTTACAAGACATTGAAAGACGTGGATTTCAAATTGTGTCGGAGACCAACCGAAGGTATTTCGATTTGAATTTAAAGACTGGTGTTATTCACGTTAAGGAGAGAATAGACCGAGAGGAGCTATGTGAACAGAATGTGAAGTGCTCCTTACCTCTAGAAGCAATTGTTAACTCGCCTTTGAATATATATAGATTTGAGGTAAACGTACTTGATATTAATGATAATCGACCATTATTTCGTACCTCAATAACAACACTAAATATTTCAGAATTAGCTTTTCCAGGGGAGCAGTTCGCTCTGCCGAGCGCGTTTGACGCGGATGTGGGCATTAATTCGGTGAAGAGCTACAAACTGAGTCCAAATGAACACTTTTCTCTGGATGTTCAGAGCGGAGGAGAGCAGAGTGTGTCGGCTGAATTAGTGCTGCAGAAAGCTTTAGATCGAGAGAAACAACCATTAATTCAGCTCACACTCACCGCTGTAGATGGAGGAAAACCTCCAAGATCAGGAACAATGCAAATAATCGTAAATGTTGAAGATGTCAACGATAACATTCCTGTTTTCAGTAAATCTCTGTATAAAGCTCGCGTAAATGAAAACTCGCTACCCGGTACTTCTGTTCTTACAGTTCAAGCCAGCGACCCAGATGAGGGTGCAAATGGTCAGATTGTTTACGCTTTAGTTAACCACGATAATGATAAAAATGTCGATTCATTTTCAATAAATCCTGAAACTGGCGAGATAACTGTGAAAGGTAATGTAGATTACGAAAGAAAAAATGCTGTGGAGCTCCGCGTGCAGGCGAAAGACAAAGGGCATAAACCTAGGGCTGCTCTTTGTAAAGTGCTACTGGAAATTGCTGATATTAATGATAATGTTCCAAAAATCTCTGTAACATCTTTGGTTAATAATGTCAAAGAAAATGCTCCGATTGACACAATGGTTGGTATGATAACCGTCACTGATAATGATGCTGGTAAAAACGGACAGGTAACGTTAAAAATACAGGGTTCTGTTCCTTTTAAAGTTCAGAACTCCTACAAAAATTATTATACTTTAGTTGTTAACGGGCCTCTAGACAGAGAGCTCGAATCTGAATATAATGTGTCTATCACAGCTACTGATGAAGGGACTCCGCCTCTCTCCAGCACCAGTGTCATTACTGTCCAAGTTTCAGATGTGAATGACAACGCGCCGCGCTTTCCAGAGCCTTTCATTAATGTTTATGTGAAAGAGAACAGTCAGATTGGAGCTGTTATTCATACAGTATCTGCTTTTGATCCTGACGTAGGTGATAATGCCCGGATAACATTTTCTTTACTAGAAAGCTCGAAAAGCGGTCCGATTACATCCATGATCAACATAAACTCCGATAATGGAGATATACACAGTCTACAGTCGTTTAACTATGAGGAGATAAAAACGTTTGAGTTTAAAGTTCAGGCCACAGACTCTGGTGTTCCTCCGCTCAGCAGTAACGTGACTGTAAATGTTTTTATCCTGGATGAGAATGACAACAGTCCCGGGATTCTCGCACCCTATTCAGAGCTCGGTTCCGTTAACACAGAGAACATTCCCTATTCTGCTGATGCGGGCTACTTTGTGGCCAAGATCAGGGCTGTAGATGCAGATTCTGGTTACAATGCGCTGCTGTCTTACCACATCTCTGAACCCAAAGGGAACAGTCTGTTCCGAATCGGAACCAGCAGCGGCGAGATCAGGACTAAGAGGAGAATGAGTGACAATGACCTGAAAACTCACCCTTTGGTCATTTTGGTTTGTGATAACGGAGAGCCCTCACTGTCAGCAACTGTGTCTATTGATGTTGTGGTTGTTGAAAGCGCAGGTGACGTCAAGACTCCATTCAGACTTGCGCCGACAAAGGAGGAGAGTTTCTCGGATTTAAATCTGTATTTGCTGATCGCCATTGTGTGCGTGTCAGTCATCTTTTTACTGAGTCTCATCAGTTTGATAGCTGTAAAATGCCACAGGACAGACAGCAGTTTGGGCAGGTACAGCGCCCCGATGATCACCACACACCCTGATGGGAGCTGGTCTTACTCCAAATCTACTCAGCAGTATGACGTGTGTTTTAGCTCGGACACACTGAAGAGTGACGTAGTGGTTTTTCCTGCGCCTTTTCCACCTGCAGATGCAGAACTTATAAGTATTAATGGAGGAGATACTTTTACCAGAACACAAACACTTCCTAATAAAGAAAAGGTAAGAGATTTTTGTTGAATGTGAGGGAAACGCTTGGACGTAGGGCTGTTGTTTTTATTTTGTATTTTTCGTGCTGTATAGCTAATTCAGGTGTTTTTATATTGAGATTGAGGGAGAAATAAGAATGAATATTACCTTATTTCTCCCTTAAAATATTTTATTGCTCTTGCACGTGTGTGCACAAGTGCCATTTAGTTGTCTTTTGCGCTTTTGCACTAACGCACTCTGTCCGTGGTGCTGAAAACGCAAACCTTGTCTTCTGTTCTTTAACTGTTTTCAGGTTTTATTCATCCTGTCTTGATTTTTTTTTTTTTTTTTTTTTTGTAGTTATTAATAAGCCTTGTTAAGCATATTTGCTCAATGCCACTGTTATGACTAGATAGTCAATATGATGTGAACACTTTCTCCATTTAGGCATTATTACATTTGTTTTAATTTCATGTTCCTATAACCAATAGATTAAACATATCAAATTATTTTATTTAGAAACAGTAGAGTTTGCAGATGTCCGCAAGATGTCACTAAACTTCCATTTTTACACAAGAATTTTCCTGACTCTATTAAGCTCCGCCTCATTTTGTGGCTTCCGGAGCAGAGAGGCTTTGTTCGGAATTCGCCATTGTGTCTGGAACTTGCTGTAGTGTGTGGTTTCGTGCGAATATTTCTTCAAGCTACTATGCTATCGGATTTTTATGATTTTGGCATATCCAGAAGATTTAGAGATAATGGCATCCAAAGTGCAATCAAGATTTTGGATTTGGATTTCCGCGTATTTTCTGTGTTGGCTTTGGAATATAGCGGGCGGACAGCTGGTGTATTCAGTGTCGGAGGAAGCAAACCCAGGCACTACAGTTGGAAATTTGGTGAAGGATTTTAATCTGAATATTCAGGACCTTGAGTTACGAGGGTTTCATATTGTCCCGGGACCGAACAAGAGGTATTTCGATGTTAATACTAAAACTGGAATTCTCTATGTCAGAGAGAGTTTTGATCGAGAAGAGATTTGCGAGCAGAATATTAAATGTTCTCTGCCCTTAGAAGCAATGATTAGCTCCCCACTGAATATTTACAGATTTGAAATAAATATTGCTGACATTAATGATAATGCACCAGCATTTCGGACATCAGTAACAAATCTGAATATCAGCGAATCCGCTTTTCCGGGCGAGAGGTTTCCTCTAAACAGAGCATTTGATGCTGATGTTGGAATTAATTCGGTAAAGAACTACAAACTGAGTCCGAATGAGCACTTTTCTCTGGATGTTCAGAGCGGAGGAGAACAGAGTGTGTCTGCTGAACTGGTGCTACAGAAAGCTTTAGATCGAGAAAAACAGCCTGTTATCCAGCTCACACTGACCGCTGTAGACGGAGGAAAACCTCCAAAATCCGGTACAATGCAGATTGTTGTTAACGTTTTAGATATTAATGATAATATTCCCGTTTTCAGTAAATCTTTGTACAAAGCACGAATCATTGAGAATGCTGCGCATGGTACTCATGTTATAAATGTTCAAGCAGTCGATTTAGATGAGGGCATAAACGGTGATATAATTTATGCAATTGTCAACCACGACAATGACAAAAATGTAAATGCTTTCTTGATAAACCCTGAAACAGGTGAAATTACTGTACAAAAAGACGTTGATTATGAACAGAGTAATGCAATAGAACTCCGAATACAAGCAAAAGATAGAGGTTATAATACGAGAGCTGCACACTGTAAAGTATTGGTCGAAGTCGTCGATGTCAATGACAACATTCCGGAGATATCTGTGACGTCTTTAGTGAACACTGTTAAAGAAGATGCTCCGATTGACACAATGGTTGGAATGATAACTGTAACTGATAATGATGCTGGTAAAAACGGACAGGTAACCCTAAACATTCAGGGCTCTGCTCCTTTTAAAGTTCAGAACTCGTACAAGAATTATTATACTTTAATTGTTAACGGACTTTTAGACAGGGAGCGTGCATCTGAGTATAACGTGACTATCACAGCTACTGATGAAGGGACTCCGCCTCTCTCCAGCACCAGTGTCATTACTGTCCACGTTTCTGATGTGAATGACAACTCGCCGCGCTTTCCAGAGCCCGTCATTAATGTTTATGTGAAAGAGAACAGTCAGATTGGAGCTGTTATTCATACAGTATCTGCTGTTGATCCTGACGTAGGTGATAATGCCCGGATAACATATTCTTTACTAGAAAGCTCGAAAAGCGGCCCGGTGACATCCATGGTCAACATAAACTCCGATAGTGGAGATATACACAGTTTACAGTCGTTTAACTATGAGGAGACAAAAACGTTTGAATTTAAAGTTCAGGCCACAGACTCTGGTGTTCCTCCGCTCAGCAGTAACGTGACTGTAAATGTGTTTATCCTGGATGAGAATGACAACAGTCCTGGGATTCTCGCGCCCTATTCCGAGCTTGGTTCGGTTAACACAGAGAACATTCCCTATTCTGCGGATGCAGGCTACTTTGTGGCCAAGATCAGAGCTGTAGATGCAGATTCTGGTTACAATGCGCTGCTGTCTTACCACATCTCTGAACCCAAAGGAAACAATCTGTTCCGAATCGGAACCAGCAGCGGCGAGATCAGGACTAAGAGGAGAATGAGTGACAATGACCTGAAAACACACCCGTTGGTCATTTTGGTTTGTGATAACGGAGAGCCCTCACTGTCAGCGACTGTGTCTACTGATGTTGTGGTTGTTGAAAGCGCAGGTGACGTCAAGACTCCATTCAGACATGCGCCGATAAAGGAGGAGAGTTTCTCGGATTTAAATCTGTATTTGCTGATCGCCATTGTGTGCGTGTCCCTCATCTTTTTACTGAGCCTCATCAGTTTGATAGCTGTAAAATGCCACAGGACAGACAGCAGTTTGGGCAGGTACAGTGCCCCGATGATCACCACACACCCTGATGGGAGCTGGTCTTACTCCAAATCTACTCAGCAGTATGACGTGTGTTTTAGCTCGGACACACTGAAGAGTGACGTAGTAGTTTTCCCTGCGCCATTTCCGCCTGCAGATGCAGAACTAATCAGTATTCATGGAGGAGATACTTTTACCAGAACACAAACACTTCCTAATAAAGAAAAGGTAAGAGATTTTAATTACACGTTAGGAAAACCTTTTAATTGGAGCTGCTGTTTCTACTTTGAATTTCTCTTGCTGTATATTGCTAATTCAGGTGATTTTATATCAAGTTTGAGGGGAAATAAGAATCAGTATTACCTTATTTCTCCCTAAAATAGTGCACTCTGGTTGCACAGGGGATTAAAGTGCATTTTTATCGTCTTTTGCGCCAACATACTCTGTCCGTGGTGCTGAAAACGCAAATATTGATTTCTGTTCTTTCAGGGCGTTTGTGAGTTGATGAAAATCTATCTATCTATCTATCCATCTATCTATAAATCAAAGGAATGAGTAGTAAATTAGTCTTTATGAGAGCAGCGCTGCTTTGTTTAAAGAAAGTGGGTTTACGCTTTTGTTCAGCCTGTCCGCCGTTTTTGTCTAGACCGATGTGAAAATTAGACCACCGTTTGATTGAAAATCCTAACTGGAAAAATCTCAGTTCTTCAGTAATAAAGTAGCCTATGTGGAATTGTTTAAGGTGCAGAAAATGCATAGAATTTATCATTATAACTTTGAGCATGTGATACATGTTAGTAGATAGCATGTTGTAATTCACCAAACCAATTTATTTTTATTATTATTAGTATTTTTTTTTGTTCTGTTTTCAAAATAATTTCAGTGTGTGTATGAGTATGTCTTGAACATGTTCAGCACATTTTAACAATACAGTGACAATACTGATACGTGTGATCATAATAGTTAATATTTTCGTGAAATTAAATTTCAATGGCTATGTAAAATAATTATGATACATTAAATAAACTACTGGATAAAATGTTTTTGAAGTTATCATGGAAACATAGCATTCAATTGGTGAAATATTAACTTAAGTAAATAATATAAGCCAAAGTGGGCTACGCTGAAAGAAAAAAAAAAAGCTAGAGAACTCCATGCCCTAACATAAGTAATGTATTTCCATTTTAGGTCGTCTTATCATGTCTTGTACCTTTTTTCCTTTTCAGTTAAACAGCCTTGTTATGTGTGTGCGTTTAATGCCACTGTTATGATTAGATAGCCAGTATGATGTGGACACTTCCTCCATTCTAGGCATTATCAAATTTATTTTAATATTGTGATAACCGAAAGATTAAACAGGAAATAATTTTATTTAGAAACAGTGGAGTTTGCAGTTGCCCGCAAGATGTCACTAGCCTTCCATTTTGCACCAGAATTGTACTCACTCTACTAAGCTCCGCCTCATTTTGTAGCTTCCAGAGCTGAGAGGCTTTGTTAAGAATTCGCCATTGTGTCTGGAAGCGGCTGTAGCGCGTTGTTTCGTGTGAATATTTCCTGAGTGACTATGCAATCGGATTTTTGTCATTGTGGCATATCCAGCAGATTTAGAGGCAATGGCATCCAAAGGGCAAACCAAATTTCGAGTTTGGATTTCTGTGTATTTTCTGTGTTGGCTTTGGAATGAAGCGGGCGGACAGCTGGTGTATTCCGTGTCGGAGGAAGCAAACCCAGGCACTACAGTTGGGAATTTGGTCAAGGATTTTAATCTAAATATTCAGGACCTTGAGGTACGAGGGTTTCATATCGTACCGGGAACGAACAAGAGGTATTTCGATGTTAATACTAAAACTGGAATTCTCCATGTCAGAGAGAGAATTGATCGAGAAGAAATGTGCGAGCAGAATATTAAATGTTCTCTGCCTTTAGAAGCCATGATTAGTAACCCACTGAATATTTACCGATTTGAGATAAATGTTGTTGACATTAATGATAATGCACCAGCATTTCGGACATCAATAACACATTTGAATGTCAGCGAATCAGCTATTCCAGGAGAGAGATTTCCATTACAAAGCGCTTTTGACGCAGATGTGAGCAGTAATTCGGTAAAGAGCTACAAGCTGAGTCCGAATGAACACTTCTCTCTGGATGTACAGGGCGGTGGAGATCAGAGTGTGTCCGCAGAGTTAGTGCTGCAGACAGCTTTAGATCGAGAAAAACAGCCCATGATCCAGCTCACATTGACTGCTGTAGACGGAGGAAAACCTCCAAAATCTGGTACAACAGAGATTATAGTTAACGTTGTGGATGTTAATGATAATATTCCTGTTTTCAGTAAAGCTTTGTATAAATCCAAAGTAACTGAAAATGCGGCACGTGGTACTCAAGTGATAACTGTTCAAGCAATTGATTTAGACGAGGGCGTGAACGGTGAAATAATTTATTCAATAATAAATCACAACAATGACAAAAATGTTGATGCATTTTCGATAAACTCAGAAACAGGTGAAATTACTGTAAAAAAAGAGGTGGATTACGAGCAGAGGAATGCAATCGAACTGAGAGTGCAAGCAAAAGACAGAGGTTATAACCCGAAAGCAGCACACTGTAAAGTATTGGTCGAGGTCGTAGATGTCAATGACAACATACCGGAGATATCTGTGACGTCTTTAGTGAACACTGTTAAAGAAGATGCTCCGATTGACACAGTGGTTGGAATGATAACTGTAACTGATAATGATGCTGGTAAAAACGGACAGGTAACCCTAAACATTCAGGGCTCTGTTCCTTTTAAAGTTCAGAACTCTTACAAGAATTATTATACTTTAGTTGTTAATGGGCATCTTGACAGAGAGCGCGCGTCTGAGTATAATGTAACTATCGCAGCTACTGATGAAGGGACTCCGCCTCTCTCTAGCACCAGCGTCATTACTGTCCATGTTTCTGATGTGAATGACAATGCGCCGCGTTTTTCAGAGCCCATCATTAATGTTTATGTGAAAGAGAACAGTCAGATTGGAGCTGTTATTCATACAGTATCTGCTTTTGATCCTGACGTAGGGGATAATGCTCGGATAACATATTCTTTACTGGAAAGCTCGAAAAGCGTCCCGATAACATCCATGATCAACATAAACTCTGACCGAGGAGATATACACAGTTTACAGTCGTTTAACTTTGAGGAGATGAAAACGTTTGAGTTTAAAGTTCAGGCCACAGACTCTGGTGTTCCTCCGCTCAGCAGTAATGTGACTGTAAATGTTTTCATCCTGGATGAGAATGACAACAGTCCTGGGATTCTCGCGCCCTATTCCGAGCTTGGTTCGGTTAACACAGAGAACATTCCCTATTCTGCGGATGCAGGCTACTTTGTGGCCAAGATCAGAGCTGTAGATGCAGATTCTGGTTACAATGCGCTGCTGTCTTACCACATCTCTGAACCCAAAGGAAACAATCTATTTCGAATCGGAACCAGCAATGGAGAGATCAGGACTAAGAGGAGAATGAGTGACAATGACCTGAAAACACACCCGCTGGTCATTTTGGTTTGTGATAATGGAGAGCCCTCACTGTCAGCGACTGTGTCTGTTGATGTTGTGGTTGTTGAAAACGCAGGTGACGTCAAGACCCCATTCAAACATGCCCCGATAAAGAAAGAAAGTTTCTCGGATTTAAATCTGTATTTGCTGATCGCCATTGTGTGCGTGTCCGTCATCTTTTTACTGAGTCTCATAAGTTTGATAGCTGTAAAATGTCACAGGACAGACAGCAGTTTGGGCAGGTACAGCGCCCCGATGATCACCACACACCCTGATGGGAGCTGGTCTTACTCCAAATCTACTCAGCAGTATGACGTGTGTTTTAGCTCGGACACACTGAAGAGTGACGTAGTGGTTTTCCCTGCGCCATTTCCGGCTGCAGATGCAGAACTGATCAGTATTAATGGAGGAGATACTTTTACCAGAACACAAACACTTCCTAATAAAGAAAAGGTAAGATACAACATATGAAGCCATTGTTCATTAATTTGGCAAATACAAATGTCAAATGCGTAAAACGTAAATGTTTTTGCCATATTTCTAAAATGTATAGACAATAAAGGGATATATATATATATATATATATATATATATATATATATACACACACACACACACACACACACACACCCCTTTACTGATATTGTCATAGTTTCTTCGAAGCCACTTGGTGTCAGTATATATGTTTTGCAACTTCTGTGCGCGCCCACATTGGCTCCTCCTTAATCGCTTTTGAGCGCGTGCTCATGCGCTTTGTTCGTCTTTATGGCTGTATGCACTGAAACAAATTGGCACAGAAGGCAATATAACTCCAGTATGGGACCTGTTTTACTAATATTCTTTTTGCAGCGATTGGTGGAGCTTACAAAATAGATGCCTAATGGCTCGGATCTTTCTTCTTGGCGGGACCGCTATTTGTCTGGTTGTGCTGCGCTTGCTGTCTATAGCTTCAGCCCAGATCGCATATTCCATTTCAGAGGAGGTGAATAGGGGAACATTTGTTGGAAATATCGCAAAGGATCTTAATTTGAATGTTCAAGAACTGGAATCACGCGGATTTCATATCCCAGCAATTTTGGGAAGGAAATACTTTGAGGTTAATTTGAAAACTGGTGTTCTGTTCGTCAGCGAAAGGATCGACAGGGAGGAATTTTGTCCTGCCTCACCGCAATGTTCAGTGAATTTAGAAGCTATTGTTAATAATCCATTAAACCTGTTTCGCATCGAGATACATGTTTTAGATATTAATGACAATGCTCCATCATTTCGTATCAATTCTAAGCAATTTAATATTTCAGAACTTTCCTTTGTTGGAGACCGATTTCAGTTACCGAAAGCGTCGGACCCTGATGTTGGAGCGAACTCGGTAAAAAGCTATAAGCTGAGTCCAAACGAGCACTTTTCTCTGGATGTACAAAGCGGAGGAGAGCAGAGTGTGTCGGCCGAGTTAGTGCTGCAGAAAGCTTTAGATCGAGAAAAACAGCCTGTGATGCAGCTTACATTGACTGCTGTAGATGGAGGAAAACCTCCCAAATCAGGTACAATGCAGATAGTCATAAATGTGCAAGATGTGAATGATAACGCACCCGTATTTGGCAAAGCTCTTTACAAAGTGCGTCTTGTTGAAAATGCACCGGTGGGAACATTAGTCATAAATCTGAATGCCACTGATTTAGATGAGGGTGTAAATAGTGAAATTATGTATTATTTAGTTCACCAAGACAGTGATGACAAAACAAACAGCGTTTTTAAAATTGATTCTTCTTCCGGCGCGATTTCAGTGCAGGGCAATGTGGATTTTGAGCAACACAATGCATACGAGATTCATGCTCAGGCTAAAGACAAAGGGTCGAGTCCGCGATCCGCGCACTGTAAAATATTAGTAGAGGTTTTAGACATAAACGACAACGAACCAGACATATCATTAACGTCACAAGTGAGCACAGTAAGAGAGGATGCTAAAAAAGAAACAACGGTTGCTTTGATAACGATATCGGACAAAGACTCGGGAAAGAATGGGAATACGCATGGGAAAGTGGTAGGCGATGTTCCTTTTAAATTGCAGACGTCGTATAAGAATTATTATTCTCTTGTAGTGGATGGGCCGTTGGATAGAGAGCGTGTTGATCAATATAATGTCACAATCATGGCGTCAGACGAAGGGACTCCGCCTCTTTCTGCTACTCGCGTTTTTACAGTGTATGTATCTGATGTTAATGACAACCCGCCACTTTTCCCTAATCCTGTTATAAATATTTTTGTGAAAGAAAATGGTCCTAAAGGCCAAATCATTTACTCCATTTCAGCTGTTGACCCAGATTTAGATGAAAATTCCAAAATTTCTTATGGATTATTAGAACCACTTCACAAATCAGGAAATATATATTCTGTTGTTAGTATAAACCCTGATAGTGGAGATATACACAGTTTGCAGTCGTTTAACTATGAGGAGATAAAAACGTTTCAGTTTAAAGTTCAGGCCACAGACTCTGGTGTTCCTCCGCTCAGCAGTAATGTGACTGTAAATGTTTTTATTCTGGATGAAAATGACAACAGCCCTGGGATTCTCGCGCCCTATTCCGAGCTTGGTTCGGTTAACACAGAGAACATTCCCTATTCTGCAGATGCGGGCTACTTTGTGGCCAAGATCAGGGCTGTAGATGCAGATTCTGGTTACAATGCGCTGCTGTCTTACCACATCTCTGAACCCAAAGGAAACAATCTGTTCCGAATTGGAACCAGCAGCGGCGAGATCAGGACTAAGAGGAGAATGAGTGACAATGACCTGAAAACTCACCCGCTGGTCATTTTGGTTTGTGACAACGGAGAGCCTTCGCAGTCAGCGACTGTGTCTATTGATGTTACGGTTGTTGAAAGCACAGGTGATGTCAAGACTCCATTCAGACATGCACCAATAAAGGAGGAGGGTTTCTCGGATTTAAATCTGTATTTGCTGATCGCCATTGTGTGTGTGTCCGTCATCTTTTTACTGAGCCTCATCAGTTTGCTAGCTGTAAAATGCCACAGGACAGACAGCAGTTTGGGCAGGTACAGCACCCCGATGATCACCACACACCCTGATGGGAGCTGGTCATACTCCAAATCTACTCAGCAGTATGACGTGTGTTTTAGCTCGGACACACTGAAGAGTGACGTAGTGGTTTTCCCTGCGCCATTTCCGCCTGCAGATGCAGAACTGATAAGTATTAATGGAGGAGACACTTTTACAAGAACACAAACACTCCCTAATAAAGAAAAGGTAAGCCTTTTAGGAGGCCTTTGTTCAGTTAAAATATCTTTATTAATAATATTTATTAATAATACTCTTCAGTTCCTGTGTGTGCTTTTACATAGTTCCAAGTCATGTATTGAGTTCCTGACACCTCTGCAGATTTGTAGGCCTTTTTGGATTGCATGAGACTGGGAGCTCTCCATGGTGCTGAAACACACGTGGTCCAGCAACAGTGTGCTGAATTGAGCAGTAATTTTTATGATGCATATGGAATAGCAAATTTTTTTGTTTGGCCAAGCTATATGGGCCAGACTTCAAGGGGTTGTCTCATATTTGCATCTGTATTAAAGTTCCCAGTTCTGGCCACTAGTATTATGCAGAGATTACTACGGTTGTTTCTAGGTCTGCACATGAGTCAGACGGCTGTCACGTGGAGCGGATTTGTCGCTGTCTGTGTCATGTTGGTTAAGGAGGCCATGCCCGGCTTCTGTGTGTTCGCCTTGGATGATCTCTGGCACATAAACGGCAAAAAAGAATCTTACTACTGGGCTTTAATTTGCCAATGCTATCTTACTGAACACATGCTTCCCCCCCCTATATTATTCTTATTTTGGGTAGTACTGGTTACTGATGGTGCTCCTTTTCATGATATTGTCATTTCACACAACCTCTTTGTCTGCCTTTCAATCCTTTTAGAAGATATTTCCCAAATGAATTTTCATTTAAATTCCTTTTGAAAAAAAGGCTTTAGTAGTTTAGAATTTTAACTGCAGTCCAACCACACACTCTCTCTCCCTGCAGCTGAGGCCTCTCAGCAGGGTTGGAGCAATACAGATCATTTACAGCCTGTAATTTGGAGAAGGGCTGTCTTATATCCCTATATATAGTGCTGTCTCTTTCCCAAATTAAACCTGTATTTCATGTCTTGTGTGGTTACATACTGTTAATGGCCAGTTGGATGCTTTCTCTTTATCATCCCTATCTGTTTGTCGCTGCTGTACGCTTTTGTGGATTGCATCAATTATATGCATGAGGATAATTTAGATGGTCTCTAAGCAATATATCAGGGTGAAAAAATACAGTAGACATGCAGGTTTGTGCTTTGCTGAGTTTTGTTGTGTTAAGCAGAATTCAGCTCTATTATTGTCTCTGCACCGGCTGAGATTTTCCTTCTAAGCCGATGCATGTTGCCTGTGTGGGAGAACAAGAGGGGGATGGGAGAGAGAAAAAGAGGGATCGAGAAAGGGAGGAGAGTGGGGGTGTTGAGGATGGAGAGATGGGATAAAAGGTAGAGGGAAAATACGAAGAGAGGGAGAGAGAGGAGACATGTAGTGGGGGGATGGGCCGGTA
This sequence comes from Cirrhinus molitorella, assembly GCA_033026305.1. Classification (NCBI taxonomy): domain Eukaryota; kingdom Metazoa; phylum Chordata; class Actinopteri; order Cypriniformes; family Cyprinidae; genus Cirrhinus; species Cirrhinus molitorella. Next base: position 10,784,056 of record CM065129.1, read on the forward strand.
ATTTTCCGTTCTGTACTGCAGGAGCCCGTGGTTTGCAGGCTGAGCTCATAGTTCTGACATCATCGCTGTCAATCACACCGAAGCCCCACCCTGTGCTCCAGTTATGCTGAGGACAAGAGTCACTGTGACAACCGCAAACACAGTCATGCTGTTTATATTGCGAGTCCATATGTGTGTGTTTGTGATGGTTTGCTTATAAGAGCAGAGGTTGCGCATTTGATATTTGTTGACCAGCAGTATGAGTAAGAATGTCAGCAGCAAAGGTTTCATTATAGTCCTGCATGTACTCTGGCTTGTACAGAGCATTAAATTGATTTCATAAGCACATTTCCGAGATCCAGTTCAGCTAATGGCTTTACATTTTAGCAATGTGCCTTAGTGCAAAGAGGTCCACTTATATGAAGAAACTCAATTTAACATCAGAGATTGGTTATTCACAATAGATTATTTTGCAGTGAAATATTTGTACATGTTTTTTCATTGCCCATTAAGACCATGACATTAGAACATATTCTTACTTGCATCATGACTTGCAAGAACTCAGTCCAAATCGATCAATTTTAAACTCTGATTCAACAATTAGTTTGCATTGTTTAAAAATTAATTTTTCATTGCATGATTATCTTAGCACAGAATATTTATTGTATTTAGACTTATATTATTATATTTTGAATACAATTGGGAATAATAGCCATTTGGTTAAGGTTATGGTTCCTCTGACTCCCTGAAGTGAGTTTAGAGAAAATTAAACTACAAAATATTGACTATTGACATTTTTTGCTCTATCACCTATTCAGAGTTATATCCTACACTTACGAGCTAGAGCACATGACCCACAATTTATTGGCACAATCACTGATCAGCTGTTAATCAGGTTAGTAACATATGTGTCTTTTGTTCCCTTTACTCCTCTGTCTCCCTCACTTCCTGTCCAAACGCGCACCATAATGATGTTACATTGCGATCCTGGCACTTAGTGTCTTTTCTTATCCCTTCATCTTCAGGTTGTCATGGCGACCGGGCTCTGTTTCTTTACAGCTAGCCAGTGCTGCATTTTGCCACACCCACACACAGTGAGAGAGAGAAACCAGGAGAAAGTGAGGGGGGAGAGAAAACGGGAAAGAGCATGCAGAGTCTGTGTGAGCAGAAAGGGTGTGGTGAGCTGGTATAGAAAATAAACAGAAGAGAGAGACAGTAGTGTCAGAGCATGTTCAGGCAGAAGAGGGAATAAAAGGGGAAGCAGGTGGCATCAGGCAAACAAATGAGGGTGTCGGGGAGACAATAAAAACCTGATTTCCTGAATTAATTCACTCTCGGAGTGGAGAATCAGCAGCCGCTGGGAGTTTAGCCACTGATTAAACATGACAGAATTTATCATAGGCTCATTGAGAGACAGAGAGGAAGACAGAGAGGGAGAGACAAGGAGTAGGGCAAGATGATGAAACATGGGTGGCGCCAGTGGTGTTTTCAGGATTTAAACCCAGATTGTTTTTAGCAAAAGAGAATGATGTTGTTGCTAATGTATGTGCATTTAATATTTTCAAATCACCTTACTAAATTGTATTGATAAAATGAATAAGTGATCCAGTATAATCATTCAGATCATTCTTAAGCCAAGCCTTTGGTTACTGAGATTAAGTCTGGGGCATATATTAGCTTGTTTTGCTTGGAAGGTGTTTTAATTGTTGAACACACAAATCTGGACATTTGTCTTATTACATTGTGGCTTTTTCAAAGAGTTAAAAGTGCACTCTTCGTAATATACTTCAAGTGCTCTATTTTCATGCGCTAGTTTTGTACTTAATATACTAAAATGTATTCTTTAGAACTTCTTAAGAATTCTTCTTAATAAACTCAAAGATCATCTAAGTGTACTCAACCATGCCATTTTGGGACACCATGAATATAAACTAAATGTGCTTTTAACATACTATCTCTGTATTTAAAGAAAAAAAAATTATTTAGTTACCAGTTGTAGCACACTTGAACCTATCTTTCATACAGTGGTCACACACACACACACAGACACACACACACAACACACACACACACACACACTTTATTATTATTATTATTATTATTATTATTTATATATCCCAAAATAGCACAGTTGACTACACTTAGATGAGAAGTTTATCTTAAGTACTAAAGAATACATTTTAGTATAGTGCATGAAACTGTTATGTATACTTTGTGCTGTTAATGTGCAAAACTATTAATAAATGGTGATCTTTTTTTTTTTTTCAAAAATGTTTATTAAAGTTTATTGAAGTCCATCTTACAGTAAAGTTCTGTTTCAGTATTTTTACTTCAAAATTTAGTTTGATTTTGTAATTATTTGTGATTTTTTTTTTTTTTCTTTTCAGTGTTACTTTCAGTTGTATTTTAAAATACATTAATACACAGATTAATACAGATATTAAAGCTGCTGCTTGTGACTTTTGGTACTTTTTTGGTACTCTATGCTATTATAATGTTTCAGCATTCTAGAAATGTCAAGGGCAAGCAGCAAAACAAACAGAAAAATAATGAGAAACGTGGTTGCTTGATTTTTATTCTGGCTTTCAAACACACATACAGCATTTATGGGGTCCTCAGTAGTGGCTTTGTCGTTGTGACTGTGCAGAGGACTACTGAGGCTTGTCTGCATTGCCTGATAGCTTTGTTTCACCTCCACAGGCGTCTATTTTAGAATCAGGCTGCTGAAGGGCAACCAGTGCTGCATCAGCGTTTATCAGGGTCCCGGAGGTTGTCTTGTTTTGTGTTTAGTAAAATCATGGACTGTTCTCTGACAGAGAATGTAATGGAGGAGAAATTACACACACTTTGGGATCACAGATCCGGGGATCACGTTGGTTTACAGAAGCAGAGAGCGTTTTGGGTACATTTAGCTGTGCCTGCAGAGAATAGAACAGAGAATTCTGAATGTTTTATTTATTCTGCAGTGTCTAAAATGTCTTTCTGAAGATGTGTTAGAAGTGTGAATGCTTTTTAAAAAAAATCTAGGCTATGATTAGTAACGCATATCTTGGGAGTTTAATTATTAAGGAAAAATTGTACATTTTTTGTTCTGTCAGTGATTCAGTTTGATTACAGTTCTTTAAAACAAATTATTATGTGGTTATTGGAGCATGTTTTACAACAAGACAACATTATTTTGTTTTTTCTACTTAATTTAATGTTTAGTTTCTTGCTGTTTATTTATACTTGTAAAATTTACTAACAATTTCTGAGTATAAATTGTTTCTACACATTTATTTTTTTCAATGTATACATTGTGATGGATACAAATAGAAAAATGCATACATTTTGCCTTCCCATTCTTGCCTTTTAAATGTTCACTTTAAATTTAAACGGTTTCATGATTGGTCAGTATATGTTAGTTTATTCTACAATAAAGCTGTTTTAAGGATGGCTGAGAAGGAAAGTGGGGCGGGAGAATAGGTTGTTTTAAAAATAGATCTTATTGCGAAAGAAACAGAGTGTGTCTGGCAGGCTTAGGTATTGAGGATAAGAACATAGCAATGTTTAGCAATCAAATTTGCAAAAGGGCTTTCTTTGTTCTATTATTGTGCCTTTGTCTCATGACAGACACATGCATATGTGAGATGTGCAGACCTGCAGTTCTTCTTTGTACCCATAGAGGTCTGACTTTACCCATGTTCTGTCTGACAACATCCAGTACATGCTGACACACCCAGAGTCTTTTCTCATTTGTGGTCTTTCAGCCTATATTCAGATATATATTAATAATCATATCTCCTAAAAATAAATGAGTAAAAGTTGATGTCAGGAAAAAACAAAGCTGAACTTTATTTATTGTAATAGTGGTATTTTTATGTGTGTCATATAATTTTTGCAAAGCTTTAATTTGTTCAAACATCCAGAGTTGTTTACATTAATTAGGATGATAGATAGATAGATAGATAGATAGATAGATAGATAGATAGATAGATAGATAGATATTTTAACTTGTATTTTATATCACTGCAAAGCATTAATACAAATATCAAAAGATGTTTACATTAAATTGTTCAATTAAAAAAATATAGAATTTCATTCAAATTTTTAGAAAATGTATCATCAATTATATCAATTACTACTTAAAGAACTGTTTTTAAAGTTACATGTTTGTTTCTATAGCAAACATCTTTGGAAAATATAACATTAGATATAGTAGTAAAACTAAAATTATATACAAAATAAATAAATGGTTTATTGAATAGAGCAGGGTGGTCTTCTGATGATGTCATCTTTTACTGTGAATGATGGATGCAGTGAGGTCACCGCTCATGGCCCTGAGCAGTGTGACAATGAAGAGGGAAGCCCCAGTCAAACAGAAGTCACAGAACTGACTCACACACATTTTGTAGACAGACAACAACACTGACTCACACACTCCCATAATGACCCTCATTTCATAGAGACACGTGAGGACAATTCAACACATGAATTATGGAGAAGGCAGTCTCATAAACGTTTCTACTCAGACTCACCTTTAACAACTGTGTGACAGTCTCCAAGCTGGGCCTGAAAAGCTTTTGTTCTGCGTAACAGCCATTATTGCAGGCTAATGAATGTCTTTTTAAAGGGGCAATAACTGCACTGTAATGATCATGCGTTAATATTTCAGAGTCATTTATAATGAGTGAGTAGAGCTGGAAATTAATATCTAACAGTAACTCTTGTGAGACTCTCATGCAGAGAGTTGAGCTCTATCTGTCTATCCGTTTATCTATGCAATTTTATTAAAATGGTCAATTCTGTAAATGTATTTCCTTTTTTTAAGCACAAAAAGTAATTCTCAAACTTTAGGATACTATTGCGTGTAAATATGTCCTGTTTGCATCTAGAATAGTTAAGAAAATCTGATGAAGTTGAAATTAAGGTGTACAATTTAATGGTTTAGGTGGCCAATGAGAATTGCAAAATGGAGTGTTTCATTTGTTGATAAGAAAGCTTCCATGACAGAAATATCCAGCCATTGCATAACATTTAGGATACTAGTTTGGATGAAATTCTGCTTCAGAAGAAGCAAAACAGCATCTTTCTATTTAGTCTGTCAGGTGTCCATTTGAGCAGAAAGTAGGAGAGATAACTTAATCTAAAACCCAGAAAGAGGGTGGAAGCAATTAGCAGCAGACAGCAGATGGATGCAGTTCTTACAGGTAAGACAGGGAAATGTCAATGTTGTACAAATGCATCACAGCACAATGAGACACAGGAAACGTCAGTGAGAGAATGTGTGTGCGTGTACATGTTAGACAGACCTCGAAGGAAAGGCCAGGTGTTTGGATCAGCTTGCGTGCATAATTGGCGAGATTACCGCTGATTTTTTTCTTCCCTCTATTTGAAATGGGCGTAAACAGCCGTGTGTGTCCCGCAGGGAGCGTCTGTGAAATGTCAGGGCAGCGCAGTCAGAGCTCACCTTTGCTGAGCAAAATAGAAAAGAATACATTTGGTGAATTTGAATGTGCAAAGAATATTTTAAACAATTCAATAGTTGTCTGTGGTCTTCTTTTCTCACTTTGAATAGAATGCTAAAGAATGCATTTTAATATAGTTCTGTATATAAATGTGTGTGTATATATATATATATAATAATAATATTGAATTTTTTTAATTTTTAAAGGGAAACCACATTTACAGTAAGGTGAACTCAGGAAAGTGGACCACTAGATACCTAGATGTTTTTCTTTCCTTTCCTTTCCTTATTACCTTTGTTAACTTTAAGGCCCAGCTATAATATTTCATTGTGGATAAATATTAAGTTCATATAAAGTGTTATTTGCAAGATAAATATTTTGAGTTTATGTACTCCAGAACTCGGTAAAGTGGGCCATCCCTTATTTGGGTCATTCCTGGGATTTGGAAACTCGGAAAATATACTTCTTTTTTTTTTTTTTTCAACTACATATAATCAATTTTCTACATTTCTAAATGTCTACCACATGTCAAACCTCAAAAAAAAAAAAAAAAAAAAAAAAAAAATTCCCACCTCAGGCATTAATAACCTGGTAACACTTTACAATAAGGTTAGTTTGTAAACATTAGTTAACATGAACTAATAATGAACTGCACTTATACAGAATGTATTAATCTTTGTTAATGTTCATTTTAACATTTACTAATATATTATTCAAATCTTGTTAACATTAGTTAATGCACTGTGAACTAACATGAATAAACAATGAACAACTGTATTTTCATTAACTAATGTCAATGAAGATTAGCATTAATGTTTAACTAATGAACCTTATTGTAAAGTGTTACCAATAACCTTCCTTCATTCATTCATTCATTCATTTTTTTTCTCAACCTTTTAATGGAAAAAATGGGATTGGTTTAAAAATAATTTTATACAGAACTTAAACAAAAACAACTACTGCTCATGTGTCCCTGATAAAATTTAATGAATTATAACAAATGTAATGTGACTCATATTTTTCACATTTTTACAGGACTGAAGCTAAAAATACACAAATGGTGTGTCTATGGTCTCTTCATTTTTGTAAAAAAAAAAATAAATAAATAAATAATAATAATAAATAAAATAAATAATAATAATAATTTAAAAGTTTAACTAAAACCACAATTTTATTGTTTTAGTCCTTAACATGTCAGATAGTAATCAGCAAGAAATATATTTGTGATCTGGCTGTGTGTAACAGGGTTGAGGTTTTTCACTCAAAATGGCCACTCCTTCTTATATAGTTAGGAGAGTAGACCATATATGGCAGCAATAAAATAAGCGCATTGTGTATACTACTGGATTAAAATCAAATGTTGAAAAAATAATAATTTTCCATTTTAATTTTATGTGAAGGGAATTAAGTTTTTTCTTTCCCTCAGTGGGATGCCTAAGTTTACCTCGCCATGTTACAAAAAATCCTAATCTAATCATGGCAAACTATATATTGTTGGAAAGGTCTAAGACTCCTAAATATTTGACCACAAATCCAATCCACATCAAAGTCATATTACAAAATGTTTTTGTTCATGAATTATAAAAAATTAAGTTTGGACAGTGCATTTTCACATCTACGTTCAAAAATGGCAGTGATAGTTAAAGGGTTAAGCTTGACAGTACCCTCCCTGACTATAATATGTCTCAAAAATATAAATAAAAAGTACTACTAACCATTTTCTGCACCACTATTAAAGAGACCTGAAGGATGTGATTTCTGGTAAATGTCTCAGAAGGACATAATGTTAAAGTCTGTTTTTTATAAAATATCTTGCAGTTGTTTTTTTTTTTTTTTTTTTTCTTTTTTGAAAAAATATATTTATAAGTAAGGAACACAAATAAATGCTTACATTATTGGCAAAAAAATACAAACACTATGCACAAACTCAGTGAAGGTTTAAACAAATACATTATTTTATGCAAAAAAAAAAAAAAAATACATTTAAATTATTTTATTCATTATAATGGCCATACCAAAGTATTGTGAAAAGCTTCTAACAATTAATTTTGGTGAACCACCACTTTAGAAACTGAAACTGTTATGCTCTCAAAGTGTAAAGCCTTTGAGCACAGTACAATCAAGCTTAAACGGCCCACTTTACTTGAATTTAAACTATGAATATCTCTAACTGTACAGTTTTGTGAATGTTGCAAATTTGTTGTTGATATACAAACAAGTTTTGTGACTTATGGCTTATTATTATTTATTACAGATTAAAGATCCACCTCCTCTCTCTCTCTTGCTCGCTCGCCCACTCACTCCCTGTCTTTCTTTTTAAACACTATAGCTCTGATCAGAGCGCGTCGCTGTGTTCCCTCTTGTCGTGGGCACAAGGATTCTCCAGAGGCAGAGAGAGGAGGGCTGAGGCAAGAGAGGGTGGAATGCGGGGGAGCTTATACTCGCCCTGTGGCCCGATGATTCAAAGCACCAGGTTCTTCTAGGTCATTCTGTCTAAACATCAACCTAAACATAGCACTGCTATTTGTACAACAAAGCCTGCTGGACATTAGTCTCATTTGTCCTCAAATAACGGCGCTAGTTGTCACACTTTTTAATCAAGTAAATATCTGTCAGGGTAGGTTTTTTTTCTGTGTATTCACATATCTTAAAGCCTTGGCTACAAAAGGTCGGCAGGTGTTTAGTTCCAACCTTAGGCGATTATACTCGTCGTGCATATCACATTAGGCCAAAGATGGTTTATAATTGAATCAAATCCTTGTTTTTAATTAGGTTTACATGAGTTCAGATCATCTTTGTAGCAAGCCATCATTAATTGTAGTCACATTGTAAAACACTGTGAAAATCCATAGTCTGGTCACTTCTGCCCAGAGACAGCGTTAGCTGGCGGCTTGGATGTGTGTGAGATGTGTGCTAATGTCTGACTGGAGAGAGAGAGGGCCAAATACACTGCCCAGAGTTTATAGCTTCCAATGGATATCTAATAGCCCCAGTGGACATTAATAGATACAGTGTCAGGGCTGTTGGCGGTCTGGTGTAACTCCCCGCCCAAGCCTTGATTAATTAAAGAGTTTTATTGGTTCCTGTAAGGTACTGTTATTCATTTGAAGCTTGGCGTCAAAAGGCCTGCAACAGAAATGGACCCAAAAGTTGTATAGGGTTGTGTGGTATTTTAATGTGCTGTTTCCATCTTTGATTTTGTTTTGGCTCTTTGGATGTCTTAAACGAATAATGTGTGAATTGCTTGCGTAGAGAACAGCCATTGGCTCTGCACCCTCCTATCTCCATTCACTCTTACAAACCTTGCATCCACTTAAGAAATCTGCAAATGGTGAGTTAGCATCACCCCGTGGTTCAAAATTACTTTTTTTTTTTTTGAACCGTCATCTTTAAAGTGAACATCTTCTTAATAACTAACTCTATATATTTAAAAAGAGAGGGAAATTTATGTTAATTATTTAATGTTTTGTTTTATCCTGTTCTAGTCTATTATGACTACTTATGTTGCAACCTTAGGATGAATTGCTTTGTTGTATTCCTGTCACACACACACACACACACACACACACACACACACACACACACATACACGTATATATATATATGACTAATATATAAGTGTGCACTTTTTTATGTTCAGACAGACAGGCATAGAGGGGAAATGAGGCATTATGTTGTTGGGCTGGCTTGCAGCAGAACGTTTATCCCTGCACCTGTTTGTACATAAAAAAATGAACGAGTGAATGAGCCCCATGATAAAAGCAAAAGAGGAGAGAGAGAAAGTGGAAGGAAGTGTGTGGGGGAGGCACAGCAGTCAGAGATGCTTCATTTGTAATCGGTGACAATTTAATCTGTCAGATTTGGGGACAGTAGGAAGAGCGAGTGAGTGGCCAGCGAGTGAATGCTGACGGCTAACTATAAAGGCTGTCAGCAATATCGAATGCATAGACGGTGAGAACTGAGATGGCTTTCTGAGATACAAAGGCGAGAACAAAGTAGTCAGGACACTGCAGATCAAATGTATATGTTCATTAAAAGTCAAATATGACGTTATGATCAAATATAAGGCGTCGGTTCTTTTAGGTAAAATGTAATTTAATGTGAAGAATTTTCTGTATAGAATCCATCTAGTCACCTCAGTTGTGCGCTGAGAAGAGGAGACAATGAAAAAAGGGCGGTGGCACTGTCTCAGTGATTGAATGCAGCCGTGTTTTCAATCGATATTAATGAGAATGTTTTGAAAACAAGACGAATGCTGTGAAAGGGGAAAGAAAGCGATCTTTTTCTTACTATATTTGTGTTTATAAATTCTTCGTAGCGCATCTGGTTGTTAATAGGCTTGACGATGTTTTTGTTCGGAGGTGCTGAAATGCAGTGAGCTGCGCTGGTTAGAGCGCGTTGCTCCCATCCCCCGCCTGTACAGCAGAGGGTGAGGGAGGGGGACAGGAGAGAGAGAGAGGGAGCGATAGGCAGCACCCTTGTGAGGGGAAACAAGAGTCAGCTTCGCGGAGAGGAGAGAAGAAAAAGAGCTGGGGCGCAAACAAAAGAAAGAACATGGATGAAGCCGGAAAATGTCTGTTTAAAAAGGTAGCGCAGCGGAGGCTTTGGTCATCCTGCACATAGTCCGCCCGTTTTTTGGATGCCGCGGTTTGGAGCTGTTGCGCGGGGAGCTGTTAAGGCGGAAAGCGGTTTTTAATCCGTCTGTGGATGTTGCCAGCTTGCGATGGCTGTTGCAGGGCGATGTAGCTGCATAAAAGAGAACGTGCCTCTTTGTTTTTGTTTCTTCATTGTTCTACTAAGTGTCCTTACAAATGCACAAATTCGCTACAGCATTCAAGAGGAGCTGGAGAGCGGTACTGTCGTTGGTGATCTTGTTCGGGATCTCGGGCTGGATCTGCGAAAGCTTTCGGCTCGTCGGATCAGAATCAGCTCCGACAGTGCGAGGCGATACTTCAACATCAACCACAAAACTGGTAAGCTTGTTATAAGCGACCGGATTGACCGCGAAACGCTCTGTGAATTCAGCGGTACCTGCACGCTTAGTCTCGACGTGGTATTAGAAAACCCATTCGAACAGCACAACGTGGATGTTGAGATTCTGGATGCAAATGACAACTCGCCGCTTTTCCCCCGAGACGAGTACCAGTTGGAGATCTCCGAGGGCGCACAGCCAGGCGCGCGGTTTTCCATTGAGGGCGCGCAGGATTCTGACGACGCCTCAAATTCCGTGCGCCATTATCGCCTCACCTCAAACGAACACCTGGCGCTCGATTCAACCAAACCACCTGCAGATGGAAAGCACATAGAGCTCGTGCTGAAAAAGCCTTTTGACCGCGAGCTTTTGCAGTCGCACCAGTTTCTACTCACCGCTACTGACGGCGGATCTCCTCCGCGCTCAGGCACAGCCAAAATCAACGTGCGCGTTTTGGATACCAATGACAACGTGCCAGTATTTGGCAGTTCTGTATACAAAGTGAAACTGCGGGAAAACTCTCCTGTTGGCGCGCTGGTAATTAAATTAAACGCCACAGACAGAGATGAAGGCTCCAATGGGGAGGTGTATTACTCATTTAGCTCTTACACGCCAGATAGAGTGAGGCAGGTGTTTTCTGTAGACACAGACAGTGGAGAAATTAGAGTTAAAAGCAATGTGGACTATGAAGAAACCAACAGCTATGAGATGTATATCCAGGCAGCAGACAGAGGCCAAGGGGCTGTAGCAGTGCACTGTAAAGTGGTGGTGGAGGTGCTAGATGTGAATGATAACCCTCCTGAGATTGTGCTCTCCTCTCTCTCCAGCCCAGTTAGGGAGGACGCTCGTGCAGACACTGTGGTGGCTTTAATAAGCATAAATGACAAAGACTCTGGACAAAACAAGCAGGTCAGCTTGGACATCATCCCCCCGAATCTACCTTTTAAAATCAAATCATTCCGAAACCATTATACCATTGTTACCTCTGCCTTCCTGGACCGGGAGACCATATCATCATACAATGTAACAGTTACAGCCTCGGATGGTGGAACGCCACCTCTTTCATCGTCAATGACGGTACGAGTAGAAGTGGCAGATGTAAATGACAATCCACCACGTTTTGAACAGACTTCATACACTGTTTATGTCTCAGAAAACAATGCGCCCAGTGCACCTCTGTGCGTTGTCAAGGCAACAGACCCTGATGCCGGTGAGAACGCTCGCATCACATACACCGTCCTAAATGACAACAACCATGGTATTTCGGTGGCATCTTATGTTTCTGTCAAACCTGCCTCAGGTGAGGTGTACGCACTGCGATCGTTTGATTTTGAGAAGTTGCGTGAGTTTCATTTCCAGGTTAAAGCTCAAGACAACGGTGTGCCTCCTTTGAGCAGAGTGGCAACTGTTTATATTTACATCATGGACTCCAACGACCACAGTCCGCAATTTGTTCGCCCAGCGGCAAACGGCTCACACTCCACAGAGACTATTTTGCGTAACTCAGAGGCAGGAGTCCTTGTTTCACGTGTGCTGGCTTGGGACTTAGATGCTGGAGAAAATGCCTGGTTGCTATACACCCTCCATCACCCACTGGAATTGGACTTGTTTAAGGTGCACGAGTACACAGGTGAAATCCGTACAACACGGCGAGTAAACGAGGACAATTCTACTGTCTTTAGCCTCACAGTGCATGTGCGAGATCATGGTTTGCCTCCTCGCTCTGCATCTACAACTGTCAACATTGCCGTCATGGAGCTCCCACCCAAAGTGGCTCCAGACCCGAAACGCATTATCAGGCCACACGGCACAATGATATTCTCCCATGTAACCCTCTATCTTATCATTGCCCTCAGTGCAACCACCTTTGTTTTCTTGCTTACCATCTTCGTCCTAGCAATTGTTCGCTGCCATGCCTACTGCAGCCAGCCAGATGCTTGCTCTTGCTCACCTTGCTGTGGGTCCAAGAAGAAAAAGAAGAGTACAATGAAAAAGGCACCCAAAGATGGTGGAGGTGGTGGTGGTGTGGCTGCAGGTGGCGGAGGAGGTGGAGCCGCAGGTGGAGGTGGGGGAGCTGCTGGTGGGGTCACAGTTCAGCAACAGTCCGCGGTTATGCGTAGAGACCTGAAAGTAGAGCCACACTACATTGAGGTCAGAGGAAATGGCTCTTTAACCAAAACATACTGCTATAAGACCTGCTTGACTGCCACCTCAGGAAGTGACACTTTTATGTTCTACAATACGGGCCGGCCGTTAAGTGGGACTTGGGGCTCGGGGGCAGACCGTTTCTTCACAGGGCAAAGTGGGCAGTTTGTGCGCAGACTGAGCATGCCCGACGCTACGGCAATACAGGTGTGTGCAGTGCCCCACACTGTCATAGCATCCATTAAGTGACTCATCCATCAATCCACCTCATCCATGCATAAAGACAGGAGAAATTCTCTTCTCTTCAATAATGTCTCAGATATGATGATGATGATGATTTAGGAGTAGCCCCAACATTTTTTGTTTTGCTTCCAAATACACTAAAACAATTAGGTGTAGAAACAGTTTTCACTCAGAATTTCACAATTAATTACAAAGAGATATTTTTGGTACAAAAAATATTTTGTTGTATTGCTTACTTTTTGCAGTACAGCTACAGGCCTGTTCTAGCAGTGGAAAGAACAGGTGTTTTGCTTATTGTGTAGCAGGGCTCAGTAATGGATCCTGTTATTTTGGTGCATTTTGCTTTTTCTTTTTGTGCCTCATTAATTCATAGCAGCAGTCTTCAGTGTGTACTGCAGAATGTATGCCTGTACATTTTTGATGATTTATGGTATCAGACTCTCTTTCCACTTGTTTAGTTGTCATTAAATTGCATTTCATCAGTTATGGATTTAGAGAGAAACGCTCTGTAGGGTCCACCCACTGGTCCAAAGATGGTAGCCAATGGTGTGGCAGAAAGATTCCCTTTTTTTTATTCCCTTTTAGGAGTCATTAGGAGTTCATTAGGAGTCTACATCGCTCAAAGTCTCACACTGCTGTTAACACGTATCTCATGGTTGAAAACTCACCAGTCTGATCATTAGCCAGAGGTTGTGACTAATACTATTTAATACGCCCATGCTTGCTATTCTTTCAATAGTAGTTTTGTCTAGACCCTTATAGTAAATGCAACTGCATAACAAGTCAAGCAGTTAGTCAGAAATCCCAGGAATCCCACCTGCTGCATCCACCTAGAATCCCACCTGCTTCATCTAACCTGAAATATATTATGTACTGAACACTTGACACAGATTTGCAGTAACATAGGCCTTCACTTTATCTACTTGAGAAAATTATTTCAAAGTAATTCAGAATAAATCCAAACATGACGATTTGTTCACCAGGTAATGGACATCATAATTTGAAAATCTAATTCTGACAATATAAAGCATTGGTCAATCATATAAAACATCTAATAATACAGAAGTGAGAGAATTTAAAAACATTTACCTAGCAATGGGAACTACACACATTGATTGCATTGGAGATCTGTCTACAGATTCTCCGGACCTTTGCCACATTGTTGTTTGCTTGTTATAAGGATTTTGGCACATCAGTCTGGGAGTTGTAAGTGAGAGGTGATGATTCTTCTTTCATTTATGTGGGAAGATACATCTCATGTACATACTTGAAGTAATTTGTGTGGGAGTTGCATACAGTACACTGTCAAAAAGAGAGAGAGAAAAATAAAGAAAGGAAAAAAGGAAAAATAAAACCTCTGCTGTATTAATGTAACTTAAAAAAAAAATTATAATCTTTACCCCAAGTCTTGGCAAATCTTAATGGCACATTATCTTATTGTTAAGGATTTATTTTATTTTATATTATTTGTTTTTGGCACCAAGACCTGTAAAAATTCATGCCAAACATAAATTGTCATACTCTTGTTCACTCTGATTTTGAAGTTTAGGATGAGAAGAGGAGGCAAAAGAGGCAGGAAGAGTGAGTGAAGGAAGCAGATGTGGTACATCAACAGTGAACTGTTGAGGTTGTTAACTTCATTAGAGTTCATGAGAGTTCAGATGTTGATTCTCTTAAGAGATCTTTGTTTTCTCGGACAGTGGCCTCCTCTGAGTTCAGTTATCTTGGCATCAGCCTTGCAGCTCTCTTTTTCTCCTCACTATTCCTCTCTGACGCTTGTTCTCTCGCCCTCCCTCTCTCAAGCCTGTTCTGCAGTGCGCTGTTTCAGGACAGCTGGGTGTGTTTATATTTAGAGGTGTGAAGCTCAAACAACACTCCAGTTTCTCTGTACCCACACTTAAATCTCTCTAGAGAGACTCTGCAGTCTAGCTTCAGTTTAGTTACACAGCTTCACGTTGGACATCATCCACCAAAGCCAATTGATAGGTCTTTAATCTGTCAACACAGGTTAGCACGATTGGTCCTCTGATTGATGGATGGATGGATAGATGGATGGATGGATGGATGGATAGACAGACAGACAGACAGACAGACATTGCTTTGTATGTTGTTAAACCCTGTTATATTGACCACAGCTCCTGGTATGGATTATACTGCCCTATTGAGTTATGCATCATTTCCAACAGATGAAAATGATTTTCTTATCAGCAAATCTTTGCAGCAAAATGTTGTCTTTCAAGCTTTAGTATGACTGGCAATTTATTACAAATTGAGCCTTCCCTATCTGCTCTTTTAGTTCACTAGAGATCATCATTACAAACTAAGTGCATTTATGTTCCGTTGTTGATCGGGTTGTGAGTGTTTCAAGGATTACTGGACGCGAAAATAGTTTCTCTGTGTGAGCGCTTCTTATTTGTGAAGTAATTACTGGCTCATTTCAGCTGTTCTCATTAAATGTCAGTCATGTTTGTTCTCCCTCTGTGTGATTAAGTGGCAGTGGAGTTGAGCTCCACGTTTCTGCTGGCTGATTGGGCGGTTCGGTTTGGAAAGAAAAGAACGGAAGGATTGTGATTGGTTGGTGCAGAGGTGCGAATGCTGTATCTAGGCGAGGTGTGTCCACTCAGAAGGGAACTGAGAGAGAAAGAGAGAGAGAAAATAAGGAAAAAGAGAGTAAGGAGCTGCTAGTGAGACGAGATCTGACTGAACTCATTATCTGCTTCACACACACACAGTGACAAATCAAAGACCTGTGAGGTGAATAAAAACAGATCCCCAGTTTCTTTGCTCAGCAACCCACTTTGTTTCCATATTCACTAAATTTGAGTGTCTTTAATTTCTGCAAGGATTTTACCCTTGTACTCTTCCTCCTGCAGATGCTTATTTACTGTAAAACTATTGGTGCTTCAAATGGTTACATATATTTTATTTTGTTTGTTATTTTGTTGTTGTATTTTCCTTTATTTACATGTTTTTCCATTAATATTAGAGGTTTAGCCATCCAAATGTTGTCATTATTGCCCTTTTGCATTAATTTGAAACTGATTTACATTCAACCTTTATTTATAAAAAGTTTACTTTACAGGTTTGTACACCATCTGTGAAAGGTTCATGCTAGGTAGAACACTAGTGTTAATATATGATGTTTCTGTGCATGACTGCTAGCTGGTGTGTATATTAGTTTTTTGCAGGCTTGTATGATGGATGTGTGTTTGCGTGTTGTGTGGAGGAAAAGCAGGCCCTGCTGATTACACTGTGAATTGGATTTCACATTGATAAATGTCCTCCAGGAGATGTTTGTGAGTGAGAAAATGTGTGACGAAAGGATGAGTATGGAGCACAGATGCCATGCCTGCCTTTTTAGTATCTAAAGTACTGTAAATCTGGGCAGAGCAAAAATTCCCTGCTGTGCTATTTAAATACAGGGAGATTTTACTGTGATTGTAAAGGGGTAAAGATGTATCATACCACACCTAGGTGAACATGAAGAATTTCTATCATTTGCTTTTTTTTTTGCATTGGGACATTTGATGACAAGCAAGCATTTTCCCCATATTCTCACTACTGAAGATAATGCCATAAGTCTTTGAAGTACTAAAAATAAGCTTAATTTCCTTTAAACAAGATGCAGTGTCTTGTTTCTGTTCTTTTGATTTGGAGTGAAATATGACCTAGACATGTTCTTGAGAGGTTTCATGACATTCACTCACCTTGTGCATTTTAACTTCAGATGCCTCAATTTCCTTCTCCCTCAGGAGATTCATTCAAATTGATCTCACCCCTCTGTTACTGCTCCTTCAGGGTTTTATGACTTTGATTCATCGCATTTGTTTGAATGGTTGGTCTGGCTGATTCAAATCTTTTGAATGATGAGCGTCTTCAAGTAACATTAATGTTTGTGTGTCTGTGTGAGGGTGAGAATGTGCGTGTTTAAGACATGGATGAATTCTTGAACCAACTCTAACCCTTTCCTCAAAAGCCACAGTCCTGCAAACCATCATGACCATATGACTACACTCCAGCATGATTAATTAATGAGATGATATTGGTTTTTTGATCCGTCCCAGTGCTTAATGTCATCTCTTTCTCTCTCTTTTTCTGTCTTTGTCTTTCTCAGCCTAAAGCTCCCAATTCAGACTGGAGATATTCAGCGTCTCTCAGAGCAGGAATGCAAAGGTAGGACTAGATTGTTTTTGCTTTAAAGGGGTAAATAAGTCAGTATGCCTTTAGTGTTCATTGTAAGTTTAGGATTTAATTATCACAAACTACATTTGTACTGTTTTGACAACAAAAATGTAATAAAATAAAGAGTAAATGTGGACCACAGGTAAAATATTAAATAAAATGTGTAATAATGACTTCTTTAAATGGATGAATCTGGTGAAAGGAAGGCAAGAAAAGCATATTACAAGATAGTAATTTCCAGTCATTATACAGTATGGATGTAGTTACCTACAAAAACAACTGATGTTGATATGATCATGGAAACTCATGTGCACAGACATTATATTACCCATAAACCACTGGACCATGTTGAGTCGCATATAGTTATCCACCACTCATTGTGAATAAACCAATGGTCTGATATAGATATAGCAGCCACTGAATGACCAGTACATCTGTACAGCGGCAATTTCCATGGAAGCAGAAGTAGGTCACATGCGGCGATTGAAGTATTGCCTGCAGCCATGTCGGCAAAACGATGGCAACGAAGGACATTGCAGACAACAGACTGGGCAGCATGTTCACATATGCCAGGGCTATGTGTGTGTGTCACTGAATGACCTCCGATCTTCATTAGTGGTACACTGATTCCCTCCTAATTACAGCAGAGTTTAATGAGAGCTAATGTAGCCACGCAAATCATTCTCATGCATTAAATCAGATTCCTGTCTCACAATTTATGTTCTTAGAGAAACCGCTGTAAAATTAATTTCACATTTATGATGCTCTTGCTTTCTCTGGGTTGAGTTTAAGGGAGATTTAAAAGGCTTTCATTGGTAGGTTTTTTTTTTTTTTTTTGTAAAGTCAGTAGCTTTTTGTTAATATTTACAGTTGCTCATTTTAAGTTTAGAATTTGAACAAACTCTAAAACCCAAGCATTATTTTGGACATGCAAAATAGTTTGTGACATGACTTGCTGCTGTAAGTGATCAGTATGTTTTTTTAATAACCATACAGACCCAAGCCATATCCTTTCTGGTCATAGCAATATGTTAAAGCCAGTCAAAAGACCTTAGCAATGCCTTATTTGGACGGGCAAACATTATCTTTATTGTATTGTTAATCTCTAAAATGTAATACTTTTTTCACACCTTTGTCAAACAGGTTTATTCAAAAATAGGATGCTAAACAGTGAAATGATCATTGGAGGATGCAATGATATTGATATGCAGGCAGGGGGAAGGAGAGGCAGACAGGGAGAAAGCAAGAAGGAAGATGTTTGAGCTTTAGCTGAGGATCATGTATTTGGTCCAATGTTTCTCATTAATAATGTATTAGCCTTACTGACTGCTGCTTCACAGCTCTTTAAAATGGCTTCCACACACACACACACACACACACACACACACAGCATATAATAGCAGCAGTAACCGCCTGACCTTGGACTGCAAACATTCATCAGAGAAGGAGAGAGGGAGAGAGAGGGCAACTAAAATGGTGTTGTTTCATACATTGCACATTGCATCGTTGATACATTGCACAAAAAAGTGTTAAATTGTTATAAAAGATTTTTATTTGGAATAAATAAAACTAGAATAAATGGTGTTCTTTTGAACCTTCTATTTATCAAAATATCCTTAAAAAAATTAGTTTTTACAAAAATATGAAGCAGCACAACTGTTATCATTGATGATAAAAATGAATGTTTCTTGAACATCAAATCAGCATATTATTTCTGAGGACTCGTGTGACACTGAAGACTAGAGAAATGATGCTGACAGTTCAGCTTTGCATCATAGGAATACATTACATTTTAAAAATGTATTCTGTCAGAAAACAAATGCAACATTTGCCAGCATATAAGATTTCATTAAAAATTGAAAATACATTAATCGATTGGTAATCAATCAATTAATGAATCATTTTTTACCATTTCTCTTCCACAGTACTCTAGTTTACTCTCTGGATTATGATAATGCAATATTCTTTACCCATTGTATAATACATTTCTTGTGATGTGATCTATTTATTTATGTATCTATATTTGTGGTAATGACCAGCTGACTGTATGTTATCCCATTTATTGTATAGATACTTATCAGGCAAATAAATAAATGAAATGAAATGTTGATGAGCTAAAATTATTTTATTAGTTGAGAAGAGGAGGCTGTGGATTGATTTGATACTCATGAAACAAGCACAGTTTAGGAAATTGTTGAAAAAAAGTTTAGTGTTCATACAAAATTATTTGATTGCACTATGCCTTAAAAAGGGTATTGGTAAGGGTACAAATCAACAGAAGTATTCAGCTGCTACCTTCTGAAATGCATTTCTCCCCAATCTTTTGTGACAGTTGATGTTGTGATGTTTGAGAACAAATCTAAACGATTCATGTTTTCAGATACTCTGAGTACAGTGAGCTAATCCTTTCTTAACACATTTGCAGCTACACAGAGAACATAGGAAGTGATAACACCCTTTTCTAAGAGTAACAGAAATCTCCTGCTTGGTTTGATTTTCTGCCACTGGTGATTTTTAAGGCTTTTTCCTGTTGTGGGCACTCAAACGTGGGTGTATGTAGAGTCAACATAAAATGGAGTTCGCAACACATTTTACTTCCAGAATATGGTGTGTATTTTCAATTAGAGCAGGATGATCAACTGCACAAATTACGCTGATCGTTTGTGTATGTGTGATAGAAAGTCTTTGGTGTGACATTTTAAGTGCACAGGAGTGTAAGCTTTAATCTCAGAGGTACTGTGATTTTAGAGATGAGCACGGCCTAATCCTTAATCTTTAATCCAACCTTCTAGATTTCAATTCTCACTGAAGACCTACATATACCCAGGCTCAATCATTCAGCCTGTCAGCCTGTACATTGTCCTGTTATAGTTTAGGACATTATCTACAGACAATTCTTCTCTAGAGGAGGATCAAAGACGATTTGAATTGGGAAAAAAAAAAAAAAAAAAGACATTGCATGAATGTAAAGAATGGCTTAGTTTTTGATATGTGCTTACATTTAAGAGACCCATAATAGTGCAAAATCTAAAATTATGATCCATGTTATTCTTAAGTAGTAGTATTAATCCTAGAAAATTCTTTACAAGTATTCATTTAAAAAAATATCAACTTTTGTATGTTGTCTTTCAATCAAATCAAGGTTTATTAACTGATCTCAAATTAATATTTTTAATCTGAAACCCCTTTCTCTTTGTTTGTGTGCAGTTCGGTCCATATGGAGGAGTCATCCGTGATGCAGGGTGCTCAAGGAGTTCTGGTTCAGAACTGGCCCACCGTCTCCAGCGCTCCTGGTAAGATCTTATCTTAGAATCTAAACCCTCTGTGGCAGACATGTTCTTGAAGCTTTTCGAATGATATCTTTTTGATCTCTTGTTTCTTTAACCATATTTATATCAAATTAAGTTGTTTGAGACATCTTTTCAGATGTTTACTCTTCTTGAGTTTTGCATTGAGAAGAGATTTAAATAAATTGAGATATCTGATGATACGAGCTGCTATACACATTAATTTTATAACTACTCAAGTCATTTGTATTTTTAATTCTCCCAAGGAGTTTTGTGAGAAACGCCTTAGTCCAGGTTGATACTTAAATAAAACATAATTGAAATCCCATATCAAGTCTTTAGATCTATGAGAGAGCAACCACTCGGCAATGCAATTTTTCCTCAGGGTGTTCTGGCAGGACTGTAACACTGTCTTTCACAGTTTCACTGGTATTACCCCTCAGGACCATCTATCACTCTATCAGTCCCCGTCCTGATCTAGACTATCACTCTTTTCTGTCTCACATCATTCTTTCACTTGCATGCTTCTTTCCCTGCAGTCTCCTCTGCGTTGGCCTCTTTTGCTGAGCCGAGCTGCTGCAGTCATGCAGGATATAAGGAATATGACCTACATGAGGCTTCTTTAAGAAACCTAGCTGAGTAGTTCAGGGAGCAACTCAGAAACCACAGAAACCACTGCAATGCATTAGTGATACCACAATCTTTTCTTGTGCCATGTTGAAAAGTAACAGTAAATATGAATTCACAGTAGCAGCAACCCACTCAAAACGTATGTTGATGTACCCAGAATTTAGATTTATCATCATTTGCTCACCCTCATGTTGGAAAGGCATGTGTGTGTGGATTAAAATTTGAGATCTGCACTATAGGAAAAATGATCTGCAGATAATGACATTAATTTGGGGTTTTATAGGAATAAAATTGGGGTCTTCTGGTACTGTTATAACACTTTTTCACACTCAAACACATTTTGGAGCTTGGTAGTGTATGTCACTTCATTACGGAGCCCCTAAAAGGACATGGTGGTGGAAAAAAAATGGGGTGGTTAAAAAAAAAATTGGGTGGTTGAAAAAAAAAAATCGAGGTGGGTGGAAAAAAATCGGGTGGGAGGAAAAAATATTTTTACATTTTTTTGCGTTCTCTCGCAAAGATGTTTGCGTTCCCTCGCAAAACCAGTTGAGTTCGGACAAACACTTCCTGGTTACTTTAGAGCTTGCAGTGGTTCATACAGCTCCATATGCTCAATGAAGCGGTTCATAAAGCTTTTTTGGCTTAGTGGGTGTGAGCCCAATACAGATAAGGGGAAGACAACGTAGCCTACCACTTGTTGGATTTATACGAATTAAATAAACTAGTTAAGTCAGCGCCGCCGACCCGAGAAGTGCAGTGTTGTGCTTTATGTGAGATTTATATTTGCAAGAAATATATGCAACAGCCAAACAGTATAAGAAACGTTATTGTGACTAATTTGCAGAGCGGTAAATATTAATAAACAGATTAAACAGAACACGTTAAGTTTTTTCTCCCCCCATAGAAAATCGTTATGGAAAACGCTTAAGGTAGGCTAATGGACGAAGAATGTAGGCTAATATAAAAAGACCAAATCTGGTACACAGTTTATTAATATATTAAGCACTGGAAAGCATAGGAGCCTAAAATATGAACGGAACGCGCAAGTTTTCTCCCCCGTAGAAAAACATTAAAAACTCTTATCGTGGCTTAATGCATTGTTTGTCTGTATATAGCCTTTTTATTTTTAATACAATATAAAATTTGCGCTTTTTATTTTATGGTTTTCTTATATTAAGCCATGTTAGTGCGGTTTTCTATGGGGAAGAAAACGCTTATCATGAAATACAGACATTTTAATAACGTCTGTTTCATATTTGGTCTTTTTTTAATCGCCATCTTCATTAAGCCTCCTATTCTTCATGGGAGGAAAACCATTAACGTGCAATTTAGCGCTTTCTGTTAATATTCTGTATGCTTTAAGGTGTGTACTGGTCCTACAGTTTACATAAAGCGTTTAGAATGTCCCAAAACCTTGCACTGACTTTATTTCTTTATACTTGAGTCCAAGATCAAAATAAAGCTTTTTGAACCGCACCATTTTGAACGTACGGAGCTGTACGAAGCACTTCAAGCTATAGAGAGTTTTACGAGAGAACGCAAAAGTTTTGCGAGGGAACGCAAACATCTTTGCGAAAGAACGCAAAAGTTTTGCGAGGGAACGCAAAGTTTTGCGAGAGAACGCAAAAAAAAATTAAAAATATTTTTTTCCTCCCACTCGATTTTTTTTCCACCCACCCCAAATGTTTTTTTCACCACCATGTCCTTTTAGGGGCTCCGTACTTCATAAGAGAGTTTAAGTCAGTTTAAATTTTTAATGACACCAATATAAAGTTAAAACAGCATAAGGGTGAGTAAAAGATGCCAAATTTTAATTTTTGGGTGAACCATTCCTTTAAAACTGCTGTTGTACATATTGCACATTTTCCCACAGTTTGATCACAGTGGACTCCCCTGGATTTAATGTTGGATTATATGCATTTAGCTCGCTCAGGTGGCCTATCACAGCTAAGTGATGAAGAAGAGAGTGACACCGATTTCCACAGCTCTGACCAGATCAAACATAAATCCAGTTTATCAGCTGAAAGAGGAAATGACACAGTCAGAGGGGATGTGGAGGTTATCTGCAAAAGCAAGAAAGAGAAGCTCAGTACAAAGCGGCGCCGAGAGAGCGTGGCGAAAGCACAGAGAGATGACTCGATTAGGAGATGAATATTAATAATGGTCAGCTCAGACTATTTCAACACAAACACGCACACATTCTTCTTGCTCACTGTGGAGATCCCTTCATGGTAATTAATCCACAATATTAGATTTCATTTCTGTTTTGCCTGTCTAGTCTCTTTCTTGCACTCAGAATAATTGAAGAATCACCTGTCTTTCTGTAGAGGACAGAGCCTCAGTTATTAATCAGAGATGTTGGCACACACTCTAAATCACCCATAAACAGATCACCGCAACCATCAGGGCAAAACATATTAAGATAAAATGTTAAGGCAGAATCGGCAAGAACAGGCTCAGAATTACAAATTGCACCATGCTTTAGGCTTGTGCTTGTAGCTATATAATATATTGATGTGCTCTATTGTAGAACATTATGTTGAGCAAATAAACATTCAGTTGCACAAATAAGATGAACTTTAATATTACATCAAAACAGACTTGCTCTTGCGGCGACGTTTTTGTAAATACTATCATTTTGACATACATGACATGAAGCCAGCAGACCTCGCTGCTGTTTTGTCTGGGTTCGTTTCCTGGGTCACAAGGTCATAGGTAGGAACCCGGATGCAATTAATGAATATTTAATTTCCTAATTAACTCCGTGTGAAGGTTACGGATGTCTAAGTTAAGGCCCGACCCTCTTGGATGGAATGATTATGTGACTTCTGGAGGTGTTTGAAATAATGAAAGTAATTTAGTTTCAATAAGATGAAAGGGAGAGAAGGAGGGAGAGAGGACAAAACAGGCGCAATTACTCGGGTGATGAAAGAGCAATTTGTTCTAATTAAGTCTCTGATGATGAATGCAAAAGCAAAGACTGGAAATGAATGAAATAAGCCTCTTTAGATTTTAGCTTTCTCTCTGTTTCCATCCCTTTCTTTCTCCTATTCAGTGTTTATCTGTCTCGTTTGCAAATCTTTCACAAGCTGCCAAGTCTGAGATTCTGCTCAGCTTTGTAAAACATAAATTCCAAAAATGAAAATTACATAGAATTTAATGTCTATATCTCAGTGTTCCAAACTTTCTTTCTTCAATAAAACATAGAGAAGATATTTAGCACACTTTTAATTCTAGCTGTTAAGTTCCTAAAATAAATTTGAAGTGTATTCCATTCTATTATTTCGCTATACAGCTGCAATCTAAATTATTCAACCCCTCAGAGAATGTGCTACTTCACAAATTTCAAGCTTTGCTGAAAATCCAGAACTTTATAAAAATTCCATCTACAACAGGTTAGCGGCATATTAAAAGTGATAATGTCAATGTATAATGTAATGCTATTGAATTATAGGACTTTTTCAATAAAACAGCTATGTCATAATTATTCAACCCCTATTCAACATTGCTGTTTTATGTCACTTATTTTTATGGTAGGGAACAAAATTGTCTTGAAACACAATTAAGCCTTTAGAAACTCTCTGAAAAAATAAATAAACAGAATTAGCTTTGGCTGTTACACATACATACATTTTTAGCCTATGCATGTGCTGACGTTGCATCGCAAATATGGTAAAGTCAACAGAGCTCTCACAAAAGCAATAGAGGAGAAATACGTTTGTTATATTAGAAAGTCTAAGGCTATATGATGATTTCCAAGACATTGAAAGTTCCTAGAGACACAGCTGGCAGCCTTATTCCTTAGTTTAAAATGTGTTGTACCAGAAAACCTTTGAGGGTGTTAAACCAAAAAAAAAAAAAAAAAAAAGCACAATATACTAATAAAAAACTTGCAATGTACAGCCAAAAACTTGCAAGATGGCTTGATGAAAGGAGGAAAAACATTTCAATGCAGTGTATAAGAGAAATACAAGACAAGTATGGCTTTCTTGTTAAGGCCGCTTGTCGAATACCACTCTTTACCAACAAGAACAAAAAGGCAGACTTTAACATGCTAAAATTTATTTGGATAGACCTGTGAAGTTCTGGAAGAATGTTTTATGGAGTGATGTGACCAAACTGGAACTTTTTGGTCCCATGGATCAGCAGTATGTCTGGTGCAAAAAAAAGCAAAGCTTATAAGCAGAAGAACACTATCTTCATGGTCAAACATGGAGGTGGGCCAGTTCAGTTATGGGATTGTTTTACTGTAGCAGAAAGTGGAATAATGGTGAATAATTTTGATTGCAACTGCATGTGAGGGGTATCCAGTACTGCAGATTTTAGCTCTAACCAGCTCTAAAACACTTACCACTTACTTAGTCATGTGAAGCAAAATCTAGTGATGTTTGGCATCAAAGATGATAAAATGCATCTCCGTAAATAAAAATAGGAGGATACTGCAAAGCTGTAAGATACACACAACTAATTTTAATTATACTGAAGTGACTTTAAAAATCAAACTAAATGTTATATAAATTAAAAATGAATTAAAAATTGTCTAAATTATTTTGATGAATCAAGGCCATGAAAAAACATTGCCATGATTTATTGATCATATAATTTTTTGATAGTGTATAGTGTATCAACACTATGAACCACTTATTGTGTTCGCTGAGGTTTGGAGCTTGACAAATGGACAGAGAGCCTGATCAGTAAAGTATGGCAATTTGATTTTTGGCTGAACCAACCTTTTGGAGAAAAGCTACAGACATGAGTCAGACAACATTGTCAGTTTAGTTGTCAGAAGCAAAGGAATCAGCAGTTTAGGTCAGTTATGTGAATGCTCAGTCAATAGGTCTGAGGTGGTGTAAAGCAGTGCTGGTTTGTTTTATGTTCTGCATTTTTATGAGCTTCATTTTAGCTCTGGCGTGCAAAACACTGGAGAAGCCAACGCCCCTCTCTCTCTCTCTCTCTCTCTCTTTGTTGTGTGTGAAACAGATGGGCGAAACTACCAAAGTGTAGATCTACAGAATTAAAATAATACAAATAGGATAAAGCATGTTGTCCCTCTCATTTGCTGTCTCACTCTCGTTTTGTTTTTGTGTCTGTCACATTTTCTGTCTTGTTGTTTTATTCTGAAATGCAGTAAAATGTTAGTGTTTAAGAGAGAAACAGTGTGACAGAGGCAGAGGGCAGGTAGACAGCCTAAGGGAAAAAGAGATGGAGAGAGTGACAATGAGGGGAAAAAAGGTGACCGAAGGGGAGAGTGAAAGAGAAAACAGAGATGCAGAGAGGAGGGGGCTGTGACTGCCTCTGTTGCTAGGGGAGAGAAGTATTTGACCATTAGAGAGAGAGAGAGAGAGAGAGAGAGAGAGAGAGAGCGTTCTGTATTAGTTTCCATCAGTGTCTCTGCCACAGCCAGATTTCACTGGAGGAGGCAGTTTCCACGGCAACCATTCATACCATGAACAGGGTGCTGGAAGAGTAGAGGGAGGGTGGGAGAGAACCAAGTGAAGGAGACATGCAAAATGGAGAGAGAAAGAGTGGAGAGGCGTGGCTGAGAACAGAATGTCATATAAAATAAAACAAATAGATAAAACTCAGCATGCAAGAGGAAGGAGGAAGTTAAGGGATGAGAACAGATAAAATAGGGATGGATGAGAAAAATAGAGAAATATGACAGTTTTAATGCTTTTGTAGTACAAATCGTCAACTCAGTAAACTATTTGAATTGAGAGAAATCTATTTTTCTCCTGCTTATGCAATTACTGGGTTAAGGTTGGGTAAAGATGGATAAATGGATGGGTGGATGAGTGTGACCTATCCTGATCTGCCTGTTTAAAGATCATCTCTACAGGTGGGCCAACCTGCACAGCCCACAGGCTCTCGCTTCAGCTACAATGCCATATGGCGCACAAACTCTTACCCACAATGCAACACACATTCATACTCGCAATCCAACACAAATACTCTTACTGTACCTGCAATGCAACATGCATGCATTTTTGTTGACAAGAAGCTAGTTTAACATGATCAAAATTCAGTACAAAAAGAGTAAAAATAAAAACATCAGTCAGAAGTATCAAGACAAAAAACGAATATAGAATATTAGTTTAGATTATTCAAAATCAGACATTGAATTCTAGTGATTTTGTGGTAGTTTTTCGATTTTGTTTTTAGCTCTTTTAACTTTAGTCAATCAGTGACACAGAGGATGTGCAGGAGGGTGCAATAGTGTTTGTGTGTTGTAGATCTAGTGGAATTTTCCAGAACACGCCAGGGGCTTTAGTCAGCTCAAGAGGGTAAACTGAGGACAATCCCTCTCTTTCTTTCTGTGTCAATGTTTGTCTCCATATCTTTTTTTTTTTTTTTGAAGCTTTGAAATATGAGGTTGAGATTTATTTATTTATGCTTTTATTTTTGCATTACTTATGCATTGATGTGTTTGTGTGCATTTGTATTCTTGCCTGCCAATATGGAAAACAGGGTTATTTAAAATTACAACATTATTTTCAAAACATGCAGCACTCCTATTACAGAGAGCAGAACTATCATTCACTCAAAAATGAAGATTCTGTAATAAATTACTCACCCTCATGTCGTTTCCAAACTCATAAGATCTTCGCAACACAAATGATGATATTTTTGATGAAATCATAGAGCTTTCTGACCCTGCATAGACAGCAACACAACTACCATGTTCAAAGCCCAAAAATGTAGTTTGACAAAGACATTGTTAAAATAGTCAATGTGACATTAGTGGTTCAATTTTATGAAACTACAAGAATAAAACCAAAAATAACAACTTTCTTTAACAATTCTTCTTTTCCATTCTGACCTGGAACCCGGATGCAGTGCGTCTTGTTTGCAAGCAGAGTAATGTTCAGAGTAATGGTCTTGCGGGTTTGGAACAACATGAGGGTTAGTAATTAATGACAGAATTTTCATTTTTTGGTGAACTATCCCTTTAACACACATGCACTGCTCTGTTGGCAGGCTCATGAGAAAGCTTGTGGTGCCATCTGGCACATATTTTATCTGGATTACTAGAGCCTGACGTACCAAGGTGTGCCACACACACAGCAGTGTGATTATATTCATTCTGCACAGACAATCTAATCTAATGTGCCACATGCACATATCTAATTAATATTTTATGCCCACACATCCTTTATTATTCACACACACACACAGACACACACACACAGATAATGAAAGTTAATCAGATTTTCTGTTAAAAATTTAATGTGAAAGCATAACATTTACATGCATGGACAGTAAGTAACAAATTGTGAACTGTGATTGGTAAATAAATAGATCTAAAAGATTGGATAAAAAAAGCCTATCCTGATGAAGGCTTTCATGCCAAAACATTGATATTAAAAGAAGTGAGTATGCAGTTATAATTTCTTTCTTTTTATGTTTGTTTCCCTAACTGGCACCTCTATAGGTGTGCGTTTGCCTCTTGACTATAAAAATACATACAGTGGATATAAAAAGTCTACACACCCCTATTAAAATGTCAGGTTTATGTGATTTAAAAAAAACAAATGAAAATACCATATACAAATAATTTCAGAACTTTTTCCAACTTTATTGTGACCTATAACTTGTACAACTCAATTGAAAAACAAACTGAAATCTTTTTATTAGTAAAAATAAAAAAACAAAAATAATGTGGTTGCATTAGTGTACACACCCTTAAACTAATAGTTTCTTGAAGCACATTTTGATTTTATTACAGCACTCAGTCTTTTTGGGTATGAGTTTATCAGCATGGCACATCTTGAACGTGCCAATATTTTCCCACTACTCTTTGCAAAAACACTCCAAATCTGCCAGATTGCGAGGGCATCTCTTATGCACAGCCCTCTTCAGATCACCCCACAGATTTTCAATTGGATTCAGGTCTGGGCTCTGGCTGGGCCATTCTAAAACTTTAATCTTTTTCTTGTGAAGCCATTTTTTTGTTGATTTGTATGTATGCTTAGGGTCATTGTCATGCTGAAGCCTGAAGGGTTTGTGCCAATATTGACTGGTATTTGGCACTGTGCATAATTCCACAGGCCCCAGTTCCACCTGAAAAAAAACAGCCCCAAAGCATGATGCTGCCACCACCATGCTTCACTGTGGGTATGGTGTTCTTTTAGTGATGTGCAGTGTTGTTTTTGTGCCAAACATACCTTTTGGAATTGTGGCCAAAGAGTTAAACCTTGGTTTCATCAGACCATGACACATTTTCCCACATGCTTTTGGAAGACTTCAAATGGGTTTTGGCAAAATTGAGCTGGGCTCTGTTTTTCTTCGTAAGAAAAGGCTTCCATCTTGCCACCCTACCCCACAGCCCAGACATATGAAGAATACGGGTGATTATCATCACATGTACCACACAACCAGTACTTGCCAGAAATTCCTGCAGCTCCTTTAATGTTGCTGTAGGCTTCTTGGCAGCCTCCCTGACCAGTTTTCTTCTTGTCTTTTCATCAATTTTGGAGTGACGTCCTGTTCTTGGTAATGTCACTGTTGCGCCATATTTTCTCCACTTGATGTTGACTGACTTCACGGTGTTCCATGGTATATCTAATGCCTTAGAAATGTTTTTGTACCCTTCCCCTGACTGATACCTTTTAACAATAGCCCCTTTTGCACCGCATAGTTCTAGGAACTAAGTTCTAGGAACTAGCCGGTCAGGGTATGTATGAACTTTAGGTTCCCCCGGGACGTTTTCCTGGTTGCATTCGCAGTGTGGTCTCATCTAAACAAACCCGTAATTCCTTGGCTCTGCAATGTTGCTCAGAAATCTGCTCCTTCAGGAGTTTAGCGTTTGAGTTTGGCTCATATTTCATCCTCAGATTGCCCTTCCTCACCTCCTCTTCTACATTACGTAAGACAGCACTCCACTCCTCCTTGAGAAAGGAGAGAGCTACAGAGATATATAGAGAGTTGATGGGAGGGGGGTCGTTAGACTCATGTTGTTTTCTTAATGATGAGACGTTTCGATTTTCTCCCCATCATCTTTTTATGAGCTGGATCTTTCCCTGGCCATAATAATCATGCCCTTGTCATGCAGCTTATTAAACCTGTGCCATTATCTGCCAGCCAGACGTGTGTGTCTGTCCAAAGACTGCATTACACGAAAGGTCAAGTCAAGATGGAGATATGCAGAGGATGTAGTAGTCAGTGTAAATGTATTGAGAAATTACTCTGAAAGTGTATTTGGCAAAGATACAAGCTACGCACAGTCACAGATATCCTGCCTATTTTTTTTGCACTGGTTAATCTGACAGTTTTGAAACCAATGTAAATTAACGTAATAGCATTGATACCTTTAATTAGTTGCTCCCTAGCACTATGGTGAATTTTATGCCTTATGTACTGTAAAAGTGCTAACTAAATAAAGAGAGAAACAAAATGGGAGGGCATGGAGAGCGGAAGATTAGACGTGATGAAAGTGTATGTGCGAGAGGGAGAAGAGAAAAAACAAAGCATTTGGGCGTTTAGTTGTTATGTTACTGAGGGATTTGGAAGAGTTGTCAGTTCCCTGAGGACTCATAATGGATGCTGCCTGTTTCTCTCTCTCTCATTTCACACCCACAATCCTGAATACAGGCCTTCTTTTACTCACAGATATTGTAGTCAGAATGATTCTGAGGTTGTAATCCATCTTAATCTTCACCACAACATAAGCTATAGACAAAAGGCAAAGTGCAAACAAAGACCTGCACACAGATACGATGCCAAGGGGTGTTGTCTGTATTAAATTAAGTGTTGTTGTGGTGATCCAGTGTCATTATAAATAAGCTTACTTGCTCATCAGACAGAAAGAGTTTTCAGCAGTGCACAGTGGATGTCAAACATAGATCAGACTAGCTGCCACAGTAATTTACATCTAAATACATGAGTATGTTAAACATTCTTTCTTAATGTGCCATTTTTTTCTGAGTGAATTTCAACAAGATAAAAATGTGTGGTGGAAATTTCATCTCTATATGAAAGGGTTGGGTTAGTTTTTGTTTAGAAAAGGAGAAAGATGAAGATGTTAAGTATGTGGGTAACACTTTATAATATCTTTCATTAATAAATCCTTAACAAACATTATGTAATGCTTAACAGATCATTACACTGCAAAAAAATGCTTTTCTTACTTAGCTTTTTTGTCTTGTTTCCAGCCAAAATATCTAAAAATTCTTAAATCAAGGAGTTTTTTAGACAAGTAAAAATTATTGTCTTGTTTTCAGAAAAAAAAAAAGTTACAATTAAGAGAGTTTTTGCTTAAAACAAGCAAAACAATCTTCCAATGGGGTAAGCAAAAATAAGCTAGTATTATTTTGTATACCCCATTGCCAGATTTTTTTTGCTTGTTTTAAATCTAAGTAAGAAAAGCATTTTTTTTTTTTTTTTTTTTTTTTTTTTTTTTTGCAGTGTAATTATATATATTCACATATCTAGAAAGGTGAGATAATGTGCTTGTTAATGTTTACTAATAAATGTATTAAACATTACCTAATAATTAACATTTCATGTAAATTAAAATGCTTTCAAATGTCAATAAACTTCTAATTCATATGATCATGCACATCTTGAAAATTGGGCACTGCAAATACATGAACAAATGATTAGTAAATTATTTGTAAAAATATGAAAATAGGGGAGAATTATGGTCATTTGGGACACTTTTTGAAATCAAAATGACTGCTCATATACTAATGATTACTAAATGTTATTGTGTTGTGTAATGTTATTAACATTTACAGTTAATGAATAGTTTCCACTTTAGATTGGGAACTGCAAAAACATTAACAATAAAAAAAAAAAAAAAAAAAAAAGTGAAATAGGGACATGAATAGTTTGCAAAGTGCCTATAAGCTATATTTTCATAACATTTGTAAATGTAAAAATGACCATTAGCTAATGTGTGAACTGAAGTTTAATTACATTTGTAAGCATTCAAAAGTACATTAACAAAAAAGCTTGTAAATATTGCATAATTTGTGTTAAAATCATTTGTAGATTTTTAAAACACATTGAAAGTTTAATGACATTTGTAAGCATTAACTAAAGATCCATTAAGTATTATATAATGTTTGTTAACGATTTATTAATGAAGCTTTTGATCATTGTAAACCATGTCAAAATCATTTGAAGAAAAAAAAAAATGCATGATCATATGAATTGAACATTTAATGACATTTGTAAGCATTTCAGTTTACATTAAATAATGATCTGTTAATCATTTGGTGATGTTTAATAAGCACATTAGTTAACATTAACGCACAATATCTCATATTTTTCTAGATGTGAATATATATATATATATATATATATATATATATATATATATATATATATATATATATATATATATATATATATATATATAAAATGATTAGTTAAACATTATATAATGTTTAATGATTTATTAATGAAGCTTATTATAAAGTTTTACCAGTATGTGCTTCTGTTTGTTCACTTCTCATAGTGTGCACTTTGTTGTGTTGGATTGATTTAGTGTGTCTATGTGAGTGTTTTTATTTTTTTTGAAAATTAACATGTTGGGTTATTTTTGATAATCCAGCACAGCAGTAATGCAAAGCACTTTCCTTCTCTCAGGCTACAAATTGCTGATTCACTCTGTGTCCTCTGGGACTCTACTGTTCAGCACAAAGAAGACAGACATAATTTGTTTATAGAGGGACAAGTGTCT
The DNA here is from genome assembly GCA_033026305.1 of Cirrhinus molitorella. Classification (NCBI taxonomy): domain Eukaryota; kingdom Metazoa; phylum Chordata; class Actinopteri; order Cypriniformes; family Cyprinidae; genus Cirrhinus; species Cirrhinus molitorella. The sequence continues at coordinate 10,816,627 of CM065129.1, forward strand.
TCCAACATGTTTATTTCAGGGTCCAGGGGACCTTTATCATACCTAAAACATGGGGGGTCCCTCCTAATTCTTTCATATCACATATTGACTGTTATTTATTTATTTTATTTTTTTTCTAATTTTCATGTGATATTATTATGGATTGTAATGGACAGTCTCTTTTTCTCTCATAGATAATGAGGGTGGAGAGGTCTCTCCTCCCGTAGGCGCTGGAGTGGACAGCAACAGTTGGCATTTTCGATACGGGCCGGGTCCGGGAGGCCCTCCACATCTGAAACCCGGTGAGGTTCCTCCTGAAGCCTTCATCATCCCTGGTTCTCCGGCCATTATTTCCATCAGACAAGGACAAGACGGAGACGACAAGAGCGACTTTATTACCTTTGGAAAAAAGGAGGAGAAGAAGATAAAAAAGAAAAAGAAGAAGGAGAAGAAGGATAAGCGGGAGAAAGGGAAAGATGATGATGATTAGAGAGACAGAGAAAGGAGTTAAAGAAAGAGCTGATTTTTTTTAAGACAGAAGTCTCAACAAAAGTCTGTAGAACAAAACTTGTTTTAATGTATCCTAAAATCCATATTTGGGGCTCAAGCAAATGTTTTCTATTGGATTTAACTGAAAAAGTTTGGAGTGATTTTCTGTCACATCTGATCTCTTTCAGCTTTACGCAGATAGCCTCCACTTCCTTTTAATGAAGTAATTAATTAATCTCGCCTTGATGAGTTAAATGATTGATTAATATTCTCCCATGCCTCAGCCACTATTCCACATAAAATGTCCTTCAGACTCATGTTGGTACATCTGTCTTATTCACCCTCTTGGTTTTTGTTTTCCAATCTTTTTGATAGGGAGACAAAATCTGATTTGTTTGTTAGCTGTGTGCCGCTTCACATGTGCTATTGTGGTAAAATGGAGAAAAAAAAAATAATAAGAGGGATGCAAAAGTGAGTAAAGTTTGACATTATGGAAGCAGGACACACATTGGTGTAAATACGCAGGTTGGGCACCGCTGTATGTAAAGCAGTGAAGACGCTAAATTAACGCTTTTGCTTGTTCACTTCTCCTGGTGTGGGATGGAGAAAACATCCTTTAAAACAAGAGACATTGAAACATTTTCACTTCTAAAAAAATCTCACATCCTGAAGAAAACATGGTGTTTTATCAAAAAAAAAAGACAAAAAAAAGTACAACGAATGATGGAATGCACTTTTGTTTTGTTGCTTTCATTTTGTTACCAGCAAATGTCCTCCAAGGCATAGTATATATGTGAGCAAGCAGTCCCATATATACACACATACACAAACATAGATACACACATCTAGTAAACAGGGTCAAAAATCAGTGCATCTCTATAGCGACTCCCAAAACCTCTCCTGCTCTGAAATGTTTCTAACCTTTCGGTTAACCAGCAGTTGGAGAGGTTCGCTCCCAAGTCATTAGCTAATGAGAAATCAGCTCTTCAGAAGCCTGGTTATGTGCTCTGTTGTTTATAGAGATGGCTGAGAGAATGTTTATGCATTATGAACAGTATTACTGTTGATTCACCAAACCTTAAACACCTTTGATCCCATAAACTATCCTTTAATATCCTGTGTAGAAAAGGCATGAGGATTATGCCATGATTTTGTCTGTGGCATTGCCTCATACCTGTAGTTTCCCCACTTTCCTTGACCCTGTCATCCCAACCCTAATTTTGTGCCTGCTTTTTCAGCTCAGTATGTCATGAACAAAACCTAGTCACCTCCTTTCTGCTCGCTGTCTGGAGGGCCACCATACCCCAAGAGCAAAGAACACTACATATTAGCTAGGGGTTTTCAAATTTGAAGGGCAGGGTTTTTTTGTGCGCCGTTTTTATAAGCTTTAAGTGAACTTTATTGCTACTGTACAGAGCTTCTGTCTGTCTGTCTCTTTCTTGATCTCTCTGCTGGGTAGGCTAGCTCTAGACATTGTGGTGTACTCATGTAGTATGGAGAAATGCAGACGACGCCTGTCAAATCCCCCCCGCAGAGGACAGAAGCCCCTCCCACAGCATTGCCATATGTAAATGATCCAGTGCTGTCCAATCAACCTCAGCTCTGTCTCTGTGTTAGACATTGAATTTTCTGCTGGTCTCTCATCGGTTCGTTTTCAGAAAGAGGGGGAAAGGGAGAAGACAGATGTGCGGCTTAGGCGAGGGGTGGAGATTAGTAGAGAAGAACTTTGGGGTGAAAATAGCGGCTTGCCAGTTTGAACTGATGTTGAAGGTAAAGTGTGTAATTTCTGTGCTATTAGCAGCACCAAACTGAATTTCACCCTGTCTGGCTTTAATAGATCCAGCTATTGGCTAAGGCTCAATCAGAGCAAGGTTTCGAAAAACGCATCCAGTGTTTACATGTTAAGAAAGTATCTATTAAACCTCAAACAAATCACACAAATCATCTGTACATTGTTATACAAACAATCAAGTGTTACGCATTTGTGATAATTCAACCTTTTGCACCAATAACACGTAACAAAAACCAGACTGTTGTCTCCACCCCATGCCTTCTAGCATCTGATTACAGCGGCAATGACATGTCTGTGTTCTGATGCTAATGGTTCCCTCACTTGCCTGCGTACCTTGTTGCCACACACCCAAAAACGTCTCAAACCGATGTCACAATTACTCAAATGTGACTGCTGCATGACCTTACCAGAAAGAAAACACTTACTATATAGAGATATATATGAATATAGATATAGATGGCTATGATTTTACTATTTTTTGTTTATAGTTTTTATTCATTATTCACACAAGAGATTTGTGTATGTACCGTCTCTGAGCCTTTTGCATACTGACACCTCTGCACCGACTTACAGTGGACAGTTATGACGTTACTAAACCTTGGTATTTGTAAATGATCTATAGTGTGATGCCCTGAAGCTCTCGTTTTTATCCTATTCTTTTCATTTTTGTTTATGAGAACAAAAAAGAAAAAGAAAAAAAAAACTTTTGTGTTTGGCTTTGACATACTGATCAAACTAGCACTGTATATTGTAGCTAAAATATGTATGATGATTCTATCCCTACTCTTTCACTTCTTTGACAAAGACATAAAAAAACAGGAGAACATCCTGATGTAAAATACAATATATGTAGTGTATGCTTGTATCTAGTGAGCGTTCATGCTGTCATTCTTTCTTATTGTCTGGTGGTGATCAGTAGGTGGCGCTGTGCTGTCCAACTGAATGGCGCTCATCTGTTGTAAAACCCTCTTCTTTTGTTCACCTGCTCATCAATATGTGATGGTGATATAGTGACCTTCATTCTGTTCTTATTTTCTCTTTATTTTTCATTTTTCATTATGATGGAAAAGTGGTAATGTGTTTTGTTTATAAATCACAAAATAAATAAACTTTTATTTCTTAAGAATGTGACATATTGTCAGTGTTTCTGTCCATGAGTCAATGCTTTGATCAGGAACATTTATTTGGTGAATTTTTTTTTTTTTTTGCTTAGAAATATAAATTGCTTTCGTGTACAATGCAATCCAAATTGTAAAGCAGAACTGCAAGGAAGTCTGGAAAATCGTGAGAAAGAGAAATAAAACTACTTGCTCTGACTTTATGTTTGGGTAATTTATAATTGAGGAGTTTGCATTTCATGCCCATTGATATATATATATTTTTATTATTATTATTATTTTTTTTTTTTTTTTTTTTTTTTTTACAATTTTCTTCAGAAATACAGTGCAAGTTGATATTCTGGTCATATTTTTATTTTTAAGCATATTTGACCAATACCATACCACTTCAATGTTAATAACTGCTATTAATTTTGTATTTAATCATTTATAAGTGATATATAACTGTCCATGAACGTGTGCAGAATTATTAACAGATAAAATCAGCCAAAAAAGAGATTAACCTCAGACTGAATAGTCAAAAAATATTAAATTGTTTCAATAATTTATATTCGAGAATCTGGCAGTAAGTTTTAAGTGTTCATTTTTAGTCCATCTCCTATCCTAAAAAGTCTGTCCTGCAGAGATGGACTAAAAATGAACTCCCAAAACATACTGCCAGATTCTGGAATATAAATTCTTTAAACAGTGTTGCAAGAGGATGTGGTGCTAGTCCTTCAAGAGTCACTCTCAGCTTATCTGTCTATGAAGCCTTTAAAAAAAAACAAAATTAAAAAAAAAAAAATCAGTCTTAATGAATTTTACTACACTTCAGCATGTTATTCTTATTACATGAGGGTCATTTTTAGGATTATTTACCTTTACTTACCTAGAGACTAATTTACCTAAATCTCAGAGAACCTGACACCTTGCACCTCCGGAGACTCCAGGTAGGTTGCAGTTTTGGAAAATGGTGGCAGTGGAGACTAAATGGATCCTGATGGATCTTACACCTAATTCTTCACCTTAATTCTTAATCTCTTTTTAGTTAGCATGTGTCTTTTCCACTCCACCTGTTGTTTTTTTTTTTTTTTTTTTTTCTTCTGACCATTCTGACATTGCATTTAGAATATTTCTCATAGGCATTTAATTAATTGTGACTTTTCACTCAGTTAAATCTCTTTTTTGGCTCATTTTATCTGTAAAGGAAACCCTGCACATGCAAGTGCTATGACAAGTCTCATTTAGCCTAACGCAGTACATGTAGCAAGTTTTTTTTTTAATTATATAATAAATAAAAAGAAAATAGATAGAATAAAAAAAGAAAAAGCAAGCTAGTATTGGTCTTTTTTTAAGAAAAAAAGCAGTAAGTAAATGAATAGAGTATAAGTCTTTTTCTCAGTTTCACACTCTAGCGAGTTAAGGTCTTTTGCCTTTGTAGGGCCATATATATATGACCAGAATATGAACAGATTATAATCTCACATATATTTAGTGGAGCCTGTTTTTAAGTTTACTTGAAATTGCCTTTATGCTTAAATTACAGTTTAAAAAAAAATAAATAAAAAATGGTAAAGATTATTGATATTAATTAAAAACCAACACCCCCCTCAAAACTAAACAAAATGGTTTATCACAAAACCATATGGCCATCATCATGCAATGTAATTTTCTTCTGTGGTGAAATTTTGAACAGATAATGGAAATGTCTCTTTGTTTGTTTGTTTGTTTGTTTTTTCCTGTATTTAATCTCCAATGACCTATTATCAAGGAGTAAACAGCATTGTTTTGATTTGCAATATTTTAATGATTATTAACTTGAATAAATATTAAAATTTAAGGTTAGCCCAGTCAAGAAAATAACTTTGGTTGGCTAGACAAGGCCTGTCACTGAAATTTTGAGTCAAAATGGTAAAACTGTGTTACCTGTCAACCCACACAGATTGTCCATTACATAGTCATTCTATAATTTAACACAGACACACATTTCATCTATATCAGCTTTGACAAGCAGTCAGAGCTTCTCAGTCAACAATCTAGACAAGTGTGACTGTGTGTATGAAGGCTCAGATTCACCACACTGCTCTCCACTCATCTGCCCCCTCAGTGTTCCGCATTGATGACATTAATCATGATTAGAATTCACTGAGAGATTTCCTAATGCAGACATCTTGCCTTGAAATCATGCTCTCCCCAGCAGCTCATGCTGTTTTCAGAACCTCAATGAGGTTAACAGAAGGTCATGTTAAAGATGGGTGTACCACTCATGCATTGCTTGTTATCTGTTTTTATTATTATTATTTGATGCTGCTTTCAGTCATTTAACATGTGACATCTGAGAAAAAAGTTATGATGTTTGTGCTGTTCCATCTGTTCAAAATCTCTTTTAATCTAACATCAGAGAAAGTGAGTGAGTATGTGTTTGTTGGTGCATGAGGGAGGTTCAAGGGTTCAGCTTGTAATTTTGTCTACAGAAAAAAAATAAATAAATATATATATATATATATATATATATATATATATATATATTTCTTTCTCAGCACCCTCTCTTTTATTTGATCTTAGAGTCTGTTTCTATGGTTACTACAATGATGGGACGAATCTCCATGGCAACAATTCAATTCAGAATTGAGTGTCTGAACAGACATAAAGGTGGCAATAAGGAGAGAGAGGTACTGGAACAGATTGTGCTGCTATTGTTGACAGTCTCATAACTTCATAGAGTTCTAGAGACTTCAGCCATTTAACCTCATTTAATGGAGTTGTTCTCATGGGAGCTCTATACCACACCCAGAAGCAGTTCTTCATGGGTCGTGAGCAGTTTGTGTTTTAAATATCCTCTAATTTCTCCTGCTTGTGGTGAGAAACAAACAAACAACATTATAATGAGATAGCGATGGCCGAAGGCAATAGAGTTGCATTAAAGCACAGCAGGTCACAAATGCAGCAGTAATAAATATAGAGAAATAGATATTAAACTGAAATTCAGAACCAGAAGATGCTATTATACAGGGGAACAGACAGATAAAAAGTCTGCTTGATTATAAGGATTATGGGCTGGCATTAAACTAGAAATGAAAAAAGTATACATTTATAAATCAGTGAGAAAAGGACATTTCTAGAAATTCATAGAGCATTCAATCTAAATCACAGATATTTATTTTCAGTTTACATTTAATTCCCAGGACTTTTTTGAAATGATGATTTCCAGCTTTCAGTGTGGTCATTAAAATGCCTCTGTAAGTATTCATTTGATTAAAGGTCAGTCAGGCCGATCCATGACTGATTCACATCTGCTTTTGAAGTTTCCTGGATTTTATGCTTTGTGTTTTCAGCAGTAGACTCATTGTGTACAGCTAAGCCTGTGGGACGCAGTTCATGGAATAAGGTGAGGTGAGTGTTTTTTTTTTTTTCTTCTGTTCTGCTCATTTAAGCTCGAATGACTCAGCACGCATATCCTGCTGAGACTACGGACTTGCAAATCAAAGACACAGTGACAGCTAAATGAACGGTTGCCATAAATCAGAGATGAAACTCTTGCATAAACTGCCATCCACCATAGGGAGTAGAATAAAAGTACAGGTTAGACCATTCGCCTTGATGTGCACTTTCAATCACAAGAGGAGTAACAACAGGAGGGCCGAGCCAGTATGTAAGTTTGTGAGTTTCTTAGGAAGTAAAGCTGAAGAGTAACAAATAACGTGTACAATTTAGGAGTGCAAAGGAAGACATACTGGTTGCAGCTTTTTGAACAATATTCTTCTACTCATTCTAAAGCTAAACTTATTAACAAAAACTAGCTTTAAGTCAGGTTCAGATGATTGCTTACTACAGGTGTTTACAAAAAATTATAAGATGCACTAAATATGTATGCAGTATATGCTGTCTGTAAAACTGAAAATACATGGACATGAGCTGCAATGTTAAAAAATTAAAATATTTAAGTTAATATTAGTATAATGTTGTTTTATAAAGTGACAAGAACAATCATGTTTTATCAGATTTACAAGCAGTAACATACATGCTTTTATGTTCACATACACTTATGTAAAATAGAATTAGAAAAAATGGTGCTAGAGTTAGAGGGTCAAATAAAGATGGAAAAGATGTGTTTTTAGCCTATTCTTGAAGATGGCTAAGGGCTGAAGATGGCTGTTCGGTGTGAGTTGGGCAGGTCATTTCTCCAGGAGGGTACATTTATTGTGAAAGTCTGTGAAAGTGATTTTGTGCCTCTTTGAGTACAAAAGGTAGTTATTAAGTAGTTCTAGTAGTTATTAAGATTGATGTGGTTTGGAATTGGTAAAATGTGCTTGGGGAAAAAAAAAATTATATATATATATATATATATATATATATATTTTTTTTTTTTTTTTTTTTTTTTTTCTTTTTTTTTTCCTGTATTTAGTCTCCAATGACCTATTGTCAAGGAGTATATAAACTATGTTGGGTACATTGTTTTGATTTGCAATATTTTAATAATTATTAACTTGAATAAATATTAAAATTTAAGGTTAGCCCAGTCAAGAAAATAACTTTGGTTGACTAGACAAGGCCTGTCACTGAAATTTTGAGTCAAAAAAGGTAAAATTGTCAACTATGTTACCTGTCAACCCACACAGCTTGTCCATAACATAGTCATTCTATAATTTAACACAGACACACATTTCATCTATATCAGCTTTGACAAGCATAAATAAAAGGGTTGATGTTTAAATGTTAAAAAGTATTAAAGTATGAAATTATTTTAATGAAAATAGGCCTAGTTGCATTTGATTTCTTATTTTTAATAAATAATAGTAATATGAAACAACAACTCATATAAGTAATATATGATATAATGTTTAACATTTTTTGTAAACATGACAGTTTTATAAACAAAGCAAATCACATTTATCAATGAAATTATACCAACTACATTTATAGTTCAAAATCAAATTTACCACTTTAGATTTAAATCAAATGTTATCTACGAATGTCAGAATTAATATGGATGTAAAATACAAAAGTGCTGTAAACTGTTCAGGAAACCATCATTAATTGATGACATAATATCAGCCTTCAGTGCTGTGTTTTTATGAGTCTTTTTTAGTTATGTTCATAACTAATGAATATTTTCTTTCTTTTTCTAACCCCTGTCTCAACAGCTGGGATCTACTGTACTATCAATGAGACACACTCACACTGAGATGCTGAGTTTGCTGAAATTTGTGTACGACTAAACAGCGCCACTGCCTGTAAGCATTTGACAGTCTGTGTGTGTTTAAGGTTTATGGAGTCAGAATAAGAAAAAAATACATAGCTATTGTTTAACTTTACCTTTGCCTGTTTTATACCTCAAATAAACGACAATTTGAAAATAAATAAATAAACTGATATACGAGTTGTATTTGCAAATGATTTAGATTATAGGATTAGGTAATTTAATTTTACAGATCCTCAAAACAAGAAAAGTCGGTGTTACGCATTGCTTTTTCATTTTAATTAATTGGTTAATACATTTTATTTTCGTTTTGCTTGGTGTGCAAATAATGATAATGCAAATTATAGTGCAAATAATGATTTTATCATGTATGTGGGCGTGTGTTTTAGTGCTTTTCAGTACTCTATATTGAATACTTCAATATTATTCAATACTACATAATATACTGCTGGGGTCCCGCCAGTAGCGGGCACTCGTGCAGCGAAATCAATGACGTACGTCCGAGTCAATAAGAGGGAGGCAAGTTTTTTTTTTGTATTACTATTTATTATTATTTTTTTTTTATAATGCTTTATTATCAACTAATAGCATGCACAATGCCATATCTCACTGTATAACAAAAGACATTTCACATGCCTCAACATGAAGGAACAAGGAACAAGTAAAAGAAGTAAAAAGGTGAGAGGATAAGCATCAGTTTACAGACAAATATATATTATACATATCCATATGATCTTACAATGCAATGTTAAAACAGAAAATATACTTTGGAGGTAAGCGTGAATACATAATTTAATTTCATGTAAAAATAATTATTTTTAGATTTTGACATCACATCTATATACATTTTAATCTTATTTTTAAGTTCTATAAAAAGAGGTTTGCATTTTGTAAACTTGCATTTATGCAGGTGAAATTTACATAAAAATAAAATAAAATTTATAATAAAACCAGCATCCTTTAAAAAGCAATCTTTGATATAATAACCAATATTCAAATGTATATAAAAAAAGGAAAATGTTTTTAACATATCGAGAGGGAGGGAACTTAGCGAGGGAAGGGCATAAAAAAGCTAAATGAAACGCGGCCAATCTCTTTACAGTCTTCCAGCCAGTGAACCGGAAATCGATAGAAGTTCATGATGGATGGGCCTACAGCATGGCGGGAAAGGAGGGAACTTTCAGGTAAGGGAACCGAGCATGGCAGGTGCATGATTTGTGAAAGTCTTTTGTATGAAAACTCCTGTCGCACGCATATGAATATACATTACATCAAATCTGTCAGGAATTCACATTTGTAGCGTCCTCTGATTTTGCCTTTTCCCCTCTTTAGATGTCTGTTATGTTGTTGTTTTTATATAATTTGTTTGTTTAATACAGTTCTCTTGAATGTCACTGCATGTTGTTGCAATATAATCACTGATTTTATACGTTTGGTCCCACAATTTTTCTCTTGGCCATAGGTGTCACTATGTCATCCAAAAAAAAAGAATTCATAATTGGTTAAAATAAATGCTTGAGTTTATTTTACGGACGATATTAACGATATTGTATTTCTATTTTAAAGTATTTGTGGATAATGTTATTGTCCTTGGGAAAAAAAAATGCATGTACATGTTAGTACTTAGTTTAGTGTCATTTTATTTTTGCATATGTTGTAGAATAATTATATGTTCAGCTTTTAAACAAATAATTAATAATAATAATAATAATATCAATTAAGAACATATATGTTTAGGCTCAGCCCCGCTCTACATCTGATAAGCAGGTGGGTGAACTGTTTGACGTGAGGTGTGGGACATTAAAATGTAATTCCAGCCTGACTCACTGCGCGTCGCTGCTCTACTCAATCGGCTCCTCTGTTCGGAACATCAAGGATACAGTATATGGCCAGTAGTAAAATAGAGAGAGGGAGAGAGAGCAGGCTGGAAGACCTGAAACAGATGACAGGGTTGCTTTGTTTTACTTGAGTAAAGTTGGTTTTGCTGTTTCACAGAGCCAGTCTATGGTTGCAGTTGAAATTATTAAACCCCTCTAGAGACTGCAGTACTTTACAAATACAAGCTCTTCTAAAAATCCAGGACTTTATAAAAATTTCATCAGATACTGGCATATTAAAAGTGACATGTCAATAAATAATGTAATATTTTTGAGTTCAAGGATTATTATTTTTTTTTTTTTAAACAAAGCTATGTCATAATGATTCAACCCCTGTTCAACATTGCTGTTTTTAGTCACTTATCTGTATAATGGAGAACAAAATTGTCTTATAACACAATTAAACCTTAGAAACTCAATTAGAAAACAGAATTACCTTGAGCTGTTACAAATAAATACAGTTAGCCCATGCATGTGCTGAAGTTTGAGTGGCTAATATGACAAAGTCAACAGAGCTCTCACAAAAGCAACAGAGAGGAAATCATTTTATAAATAATAATTACTTTAGAAATTCTAAGGCTATATGTAGATTTCCAAGACATTACAAATTCCTAGAGACACAGCTGGCAGCTTTATTCCTTAGTTTCAAATATTGTATACTCAGTGTAAAAAGTACTCTGAAATTTTACTCAAATGAAAGATGTAAAATTAGCAAAATTAGCTATATAGACCAAAACCACTTTTTGTACCAGGCTGTAAACATTTTTTTCTTCCAGTAAAGTTGGGAATTTTAACATGGTGAGTCTATGTGATTGACTACCTTTTGGACAGTCGATTATTTGTAGTTTAAGTCGCCTCCATGTTGGTGTTAATAGAGAGAGCGGGAGGTTGCCCCTTGGGGATGACAGAGATTCAGTAAATGATGAGAGAGAATTTTCATTTTTGGGTGAACTATCCCTTTGAAGAGCAAGATGCGATGCAGAGGCTAGAAACATATTCTAGACAGAATACAAGAATGTGTTGAATTAATGAGGAGAGTCATAAAATTAAAACGAACTTTTTGTGTTGTCTACAGTATTCAATGTCAATGTTTAAAAGGATAAGTAATATTTTAGTTATTTATTTGGGGCATTCAGAGTTTTTTTTTTTTTTTTTCCTCTAAAAAATATTGATAAATAATTATTTGCAACTAATTAGATTACTTAATGAGCAAATGTAAAGATAAAAAAAAAAAAAAAAAAAAAAAAAAAAAATCATTCTAATAGTTCTAATTCCTACTCAATGTGTTATATAATGACATATTGTAAATACAAAATGTGAAATATATAAAATACATAAGATAACATAAAAATGTAATGTAATGTAAAAAGTATTCAGTTTAATTGTACTTGAGTAAAGTACAAATCACAAAAAATAATACTTAAGTGCAGTAATCAAGTAAAATTACTCAAGTATTTTACACCTCTGGTTGTACCAGAAAATCTTTGAGGGCGGTGAAGAAAAAGCACAATATCATAAAATGTTTGATCAGAACAACCGAGGAAAAACCAATGTACAGCCCAAGACTTTCAAGACGACCCAATGAAAGGTTGAAAAACATTCCAATGCAGAGTTTTAGCATCTTGCCAAATGCCACTCTTGACCTGTGAAGTTCTGGAAAAATATTTTATGTAGTGATGTGACCAAAGTGGAACTTTTTGGACCTATGGGTTAGCGGTATGTCTGGTGCAAAATAAGGCAAAGCAAATAAGCAGAAGATCACCATCTCCATCGTCAGACCTGGAGGTGGACCAGTCCTTGTCTCCAGCCAAAATATCTAAAAATTCTTAAATCAAGATGGATTTTCTAGACAAGTAAAAATGGTCTTGTTTTCAGAAAAAAAAGATGTTAAAATTAAATGAGTTTTTGCTTGAAACAAGCTAAATTGTCTGTCAAAGGGATAAGCAAAATAATCGAGTTTTCTTCTTGAAATAAGATTATTTTGCTTGCCCCATTGGCAGATTATTTTGCTTGTTTTAAGCAAAAATTAATTTTTACTTAGTTTTTTTTCTGAAAACAAGACAATAATTTTTTACTTGTCTAGAAAATCCTTGTTGATTTAAGATTTTTTACATATTTTGGTTGTAAACAAGACAAAAAGTAAGAACAGTATTTTTTTGCAGTGTAGAATGTTCTTGAGTGGCCTGTTCAGTCTCCAGATTGAATTCTTATTGAAAATATTTTGTTGAATTTAAAGAAAGCAGTGGCAAAGTGAAAACCATAATCTGGGAACTTTTTTCAGGCGAGGAATGGGCCAAGATTGCAGTAGAGAGGTGGCAGAAGCTTCTAATCACTTCCAAGCAGTGTTTATTTATTTACAGGTTGAACAATTTTGAATATGAATGTTTAGAGCCAGTTTATTATTATTATTATTATTGTTATTTTTTTTAATGTTTATTCATCAACTTACATTCTCAGAATTACTCAAAGTGTATTGATAAACTTTCTCTAGTGTACTAATGCCTTTGTTGATTTTTTTTTTTTTTATATTTTTTTTGCATCAAAATGTCTTGTGGGGTGAATAATTTCAGTTGCAAATGTATGCTGATGTTGTAGTTATTGTTGCAAACTTTACATAGTTTCATGGTGTTTGTGAAAATATTAGTGGAGCAATAAGGGAGGAGTGTGTTTGTTTAGGTGTCATTTTCAAATATCTAAGTCCTTCAAACATCAAAAGTACTGCACTGTAAATTCTAATGTCAGTAAACTTCACATTCCTTGTTTAATTGTAATTCACTTAAGTCAGAGAGAGAATAGGGTGTCATTGTTGATATTTTGGAGTGTAGTCATTAATATGGAATTAACGTCTAAAGATATGTTAATTCTCAAGACAATTCGCTTCAAACGAAGAGAGAGAGTGTAGCTTGTGTCGCTGTCCATGGTCCTGCACAGTGAGTCTGGCATTTGTATTGAGCTAAAGTGTAGCACACTTATATTTTGTTAAATCTTTAAGTGAAAGTAATTTTCCTAATTCTGCCAAAAATGTTGATATTTTATATTCATTTAACTCACACATTGTCACTGTTCAGTAGTAAAACCTTAAATATATTGTTTTACTCTCCTCTGCCATATTCATTAGGCCATTCATTATTCCAGTTTGCCTTGTTATAGAAAAACGACAAGAGTCTCTCATTCGCTTAACGTTTGTAGCTACTTCTGTCTCATGCTTCAGATTTAATGTACGTTTAAGTTTGCTCATGAGCTGTGGTATAAAAATGTATCATCAAGAATGTGTTTCTATGTAAAGAGATTAAGTTGTTTGAAGTTGCAGCTTTTCCTAGAGCGTATCTCCCTCCAAGTCATGCAGTAAATCTGTTAAGGATAATCCTGGATGGATTGATGAGAAAATGAGTTATTCGTTCCAGGTAAAGTTAGTGTTGTGTTTCTTTTGAAACTATATTTTTTTTCTCTCTATAGGAAAATGCATTATTACTAATATTTTTTTATGCATTATTTTTTTTATATCTATGCCAGAAAATGCATAGAATTTGTTCTTGTTTTCTGAGTACTTTCTTGTAGAAATGTATGAACACTTTGTGATGCAAGTTCTAAAATTTAGCCTATATTGCTAACTACTTTAAGTACTTCATCTGTCTTGTATTCACTGTTTGTAATCATGCCACCCTTATAGTGTGTGTGTGTGTGTGTGTGTGTGTGCGCGCCTTATTGTTTTAAGCATCATTTTAAGTGTTCTCATGACTGGCTGATACTTTTTGATTCAGAGTGTTTAGATAGAGGGAAATATAGAGAAGTTATGTTCAGTTCTTTTGTTCAGTTTTGTTCGTTTTGTTCTTAAAGTATTACGTTCATATCTAGGTAAAGGCCATGTCTCGTCTCACTTATAGGTCTATCGCAAATTGTATGCTCAACCATCCAGAGACAGGTTGTTGTTTAGATATCTACATTATAGAATGTGTTCTCCTTCATAAATAAATATCGAAGTTCTGAATGTTATGTAGTTTCTTAGTTAAACTCACAGTGTCGCTGTTTACCAGTAAAATCATTTTATTTCGTATTGTACGTTACCCCACCCTGTTCCTGATGTCCTGTTCAGGGCTTCGAGCTCACATCATAGCAAAAATCGTAGACACTGAGTGTCTCCAATCTTTTTCAACGTTCTACTTTCGAAATATAGTTTTCACTTATGATTTAGTTTACATGTTGATTTTATAACACCTAATTTTTGTTGTCGTTTTTCCGATATGGATTTCAGATGCGTTGCTGGTAAGATGTTTGGCCTTTTGTTCTTCGTGCTGATGGCGCGCACCGCTTATGGAGACTTGAGCTATTCTTTTCCGGAGGAAATGAAACGCGGATCTGTGATTGGAAATATAGCAAAGGATCTTGGGCTCGATGTGAACAGATTGACATCTCGTAAGGCTCGCATTGATACTGAAGGTAACAGAAAAAGATACTGTGACATTAATCAGAATACTGGAGAACTGATAGTAGCGGAGAGAATCGACAGAGAGGGGCTATGTAATGAAAGAATTTCTTGTGCTCTTAATTTCGAATTAGTCCTAGAACACCCACTGGAGATACATCGTATCACAATACAAATACAAGATATTAATGACAATACGCCAGCATTTCCTAAAGATATAATAAAGCTTGAGATAAGTGAGATATCTGTGAAAGGCGCTCGGTTCCGCGTAAATGAGGCTCATGATGCAGACATAGGAAATAATGGTGTACAAAGCTATTCAATTGAAAGGAATGACCATTTTCTTTTATCTGTAAGTACAAAGGCAGATGGTGGCAAAAATATTGAGCTACTGTTAGACAAAGAGTTGGACCGTGAGCAACAAAAAGAACTGACATTAATTCTTACTGCGGTAGACGGCGGGACTCCTCCGAGATCAGGTACTGTAGCCATACACGTCACTGTGCTGGATGCTAATGATAATGCTCCAGTCTTTAGTCAGGCCGTCTATAAAGTCAGTCTGCCCGAAAATTCTCCTCTAGATACTGTAGTGGTGACAGTAAGCGCTACTGATGCTGACGAGGGACAAAATGGAGAAGTGATGTATGAGTTTAGTCGTATTTCTGGAGCGGCGAAAGAATTATTTGATCTGAATGAGAATAGTGGAGAGATTAAAGTTAAAGGTCCCATTGATTTTGAGGAGGAAGTAAGATATGAGATGCTTATCGAGGGAAAGGATGGCTCTGGTCTTTCTTCAGACACTAAAGTAATTATAGAAATTACAGATGTTAATGACAATGCCCCCATTATAGTGATTAAGTCTTTGAATAGCCCCGTTGCTGAGAATGCGTTACCCGGTACAGAAATTGGCATCATTAATGTGCAAGACAGAGACTCTGACAATAACGGACAGGTGCGCTGCTCCATTCAGCAAAACGTCCCCTTTAAACTTGTACCTTCAATCAAAAATTACTATTCTCTGATGACCACAGGTGAATTAGATCGCGAGCTGCTCTCTGATTATAATATTACAATCACTGCTACTGATGAGGGCTCTCCGCCTTTAGCTTCTACTAAGAATATTTACTTGACTGTAGCTGACGTGAATGATAATCCACCTGTATTTCAGGAACGGAATTACAGAGCAAATGTGCAAGAAAATAATAAACCGGGCTCCTCTATTTGTTCAGTATCAGCTACAGACCCGGACTGGAGACAGAATGGCACTGTAGTTTATTCTCTGTTGTCCTCTGATGTTGGTGGCGCACAGGTGTCGTCCTTTTTATCAATTAACGGAGACACCGGGGTCATTCATGCCGTGAGGTCGTTTGATTACGAACAGTTTAAAAGTTTCAGAGTGCTGGTGTTAGCCAGAGACAACGGTTCTCCTCCTCTGAGCAGTAACGTGACCGTAAATGTTTTCATAACGGATGAGAATGACAACTCCCCTCAGATATTATACCCATCTCCGGAAGGAAACTCCTTCATGACAGAGATGGTACCAAAAGCTGCGCAGGCGCGCTCCCTGGTCTCCAAGGTGATCGCCGTGGACGCGGATTCCGGTCAGAACGCGTGGCTCTCGTATCACATAATTAAAGCAACTGATCCTGGACTTTTTACTATCGGTGTCCATAGCGGAGAGATCAGGACACAGCGGGACATTTCTGAATCTGACAGCATGAAACAGAACCTCATTGTGTCCGTGAGAGATAACGGACAGCCCTCTCTTTCAGCCACGTGTGCATTGTATTTACTTATATCAGATAACTTGGCTGAAGTTCCAGAATTAAAAGACATGCCTCGTGATGAGAGCAGCTCCAAACTGACGTTTTATTTGATCATCGCGCTGGTGTCCGTTTCCACATTCTTCCTGACCTTCATCATCATCATCCTGGCCGTGAGGTTTTGTCACAGGAGAAAGCCCAGACTGTTGTTTGATGGAGCTGTAGCCATTCCCAGCGCGTATCTCCCTCCAAATTACGCAGAGGTGGAGGGCGCGGGAACTCTCCGCAGCACTTACAATTTTGACGCATACCTGACGACGGGCTCGCGCACAAGTGACTTTAAGTTTGTCAGATCTTATAATGAGGGAAATGATATGACTCTGGAAAAAACTCAGTCCGCTGTGGATGATCTTGAAGGGCTCGATGCGGAAATGAATTCGTTTCAGGTAGGACTTCAAATCTTTCTTTTTAAAAATGCAGTTTGTTATTTGTTTAAAAAAAAAAAAAAAACTTTGGGGTGTTCTGTGTGCTTTATTGCAAACAAGTGTCGTTTTGAATTTAGAGAAGTATCTGCGTGAGGTTTCTTTCTTTCTTTCTTTCTTTCTTTCTTTCTTTCTTTCTTTCTTTCATTATTTATTTTTGTTTGTTTTTCTTTATCATTTTCTCTTTTCGGTCTGGTAGGCAGAAGTCATGGGACATATTGCACGAATCGATTCGTTTTTGCTTGTTTGTGTTATTTCTCTTTTTCATTAGTTATTTGTATTCTAAGATATTAAAGTTGTTTGGTGATCTTTAAAGGAAGTAGTCTAATTTATCTCATTCTGTTAACTAATTATCACCTTAATTATAGCAATTTTGGTATGCTCAGTACGTGTGTCCCTGGTAGAGACATAGGGCAAGTTTCTGTCGCTGTCGTGGTGCTGTACTGGCATTTGGTCTTAGTCTTTTTGTTTTCTTTGTCCTCTTACATAATACAACTTGTACCACTCTATCCTGCCATGGATTTGTTTTATTACCTTTCATCATGTTCATCACCTGTTTCTCTCTCACTCTTCAAAGAATGTTGCTGCGGGCTCTCGTTTTACTGAATGATGTTAAGTGTATAGCGCGTATTTTTGTCTGATCCTATTCAGAGATTTAATCCTGTCAGAAATATCAGTATTATGCAGTTTCTTATTTTGACTCATAGTGTCGCTGTTCACCTGCAAAACCATGCGTCTTCAATAGACATCTCCCCACCCTGCTGATGATGTCATGTCATGACTTCCTCTTATTAGAGAAATCGTCGACACTGACAGAAGAATTATATGTCAGGGATTAAGCCCATTCATTCGTACATTAATGTTTTCGTTTACATATTAATAGTTATATTTCTGGATTTAATTTTTGAGAAATTTCTCAAGCATTACAAAGGTTTTTCCTTGCTGTAGAAATGTTTGGCCTTTTGTTCTTAGTGCTGATGGCGCACACCGCTTATGGAGACGTGAGCTATTCTTTTCCGGAGGAGATTAAACGGGGATCTGTGATTGGAAATATAGCAAAGGATCTCGGACTCGATGTGAACAGACTTTCATCTGGTAATGGTCGCATTGATACGGAAGGAAACAGAAAACGATACTGTGACATTAATCTGAATACTGGAGAACTAATCGTAGCGGAGAGGATCGACAGAGAAGGGCTTTGTGGAAAGAAAGCTTCGTGCGTTATAAAACAGGAACTTGTGCTGGAAAATCCTTTGGAACTGCATCGCTTTATGCTCAATATTGAGGACATCAATGATAATTCACCTTCATTTAAACAAACTTTAATACATTTTGAAATAAGGGAATCAGCAGACAAAGGTTCTCGTTACTTATTAGATGAGGCCCATGATGCGGATATTGGCATAAATTTAGTGCAGTCATATACACTTGACAGCAATGAACATTTTCATTTAAACGTACTTACTCGGGAAAATGGAAGGAAATATGGAGAGCTTGTACTGAATAAAGAGTTGGATCGTGAGAGGCAGAAAGATGTTACATTAATTCTTACTGCGGTAGATGGCGGGAGATCAGGTACTGTAGCCATACACGTCACTGTGCTGGATGCTAATGATAATGCTCCAGTCTTTAGTCAGGCCGTCTATAAAGTCAGCCTGCCTGAAAATTCTTATCTAGATAATGTAGTGGTGACAGTAAGTGCAACCGATATTGACGAAGGGCATAATGGAGCAGTGATGTATGAATTTGGACATCTCCCTGAAACTCACCTAAAAACATTTTCGCTAGATCCATTATCTGGTGAAATTAAACTAACGGGACCTCTTGATTATGAGGAAGAAAGCTCAATTGAACTGCCAATTCAAGCTAAAGATGGTCAAGGGTTAGCCAGTTATTCCACTGTGATAATTGATGTTGTTGATATCAACGATAATGTCCCTATAATTATGATTAAATCTCTTAAAATCCCTATTTCCGAGAATGCATTACCCGGTACAGAGGTTGGCATCATTAATGTCCAGGACAGAGACTCTGAGAATAATGGACAGGTGCGCTGCTCCATTCAACAAAACGTCCCATTTAAACTCGTACCTTCAATCAAAAATTACTATTCTCTGGTGACCACAGGTGAATTAGACCGCGAGCTGCTCTCTGATTATAATATTACAATTACTGCTACTGATGAAGGTTCTCCGCCTTTATCTTCCTCTAAAAATATTCACTTGACTGTAGCTGACGTGAATGATAATCCACCTGTATTTCAGGAACATAATTACAGAGCTCATGTGCAAGAAAATAACAAACCGGGCTCCTCTATTTGTTCAGTATCAGCTACAGACCCGGACTGGAGACAGAATGGCACTGTAGTTTATTCTCTATTGTCCTCTGATGTCAATGGCGCACCGGTGTCCTCATTTCTATCCATTAATGGAGACACTGGGGTCATTCATGCTGTGAGGTCGTTTGATTACGAACAATTGAAAAGTTTCAAAGTGCTCGTGTTAGCCAGAGACAACGGTTCTCCTCCTCTGAGCAGTAACGTGACAGTGAGTGTCTTCATAACGGATGAGAATGACAACTCCCCTCAAATATTATACCCATCTCCGGATGGAAACTCCTTCATGACAGAGATGGTACCCAAAGCTGTGCAGGCGAGCTCCCTGGTCTCCAAGGTTATCGCCGTGGAC
The DNA here is from genome assembly GCA_033026305.1 of Cirrhinus molitorella. NCBI lineage: Eukaryota > Metazoa > Chordata > Actinopteri > Cypriniformes > Cyprinidae > Cirrhinus > Cirrhinus molitorella. The sequence goes on from CM065129.1 coordinate 10,836,416, forward strand.
GCGGATTCTGGCCAGAACGCGTGGCTCTCTTATCACATAATTAAAGCGACTGATCCGGGACTTTTCACTATCGGTGTCCACAGCGGAGAGATCAGGACGCAGCGGGACATTTCTGAATCTGACAGCATGAAACAGAACCTCATTGTGTCCGTGACAGATAACGGACAGCCCTCTTTTTCAGCCACGTGCGCATTGTATTTACTTATATCAGATAACTTGGCTGAAGTTCCAGAACTGAAAGACATGTCTCGTGACGACAGCAGCTCCAAATTGACGTTTTATTTGATCATCGCGCTGGTGTCCGTTTCCACTTTCTTCCTGACCTTCATCATCGTCATCCTGGCCGTCAGGTTTTGTCGCAGGAGAAAGCCCAGACTGTTGTTTGATGGAGCTGTAGCCATTCCCAGCGCGTATCTTCCTCCAAATTACGCAGAGGTGGAGGGCGCGGGAACTCTCTGCAGCACTTATAATTATGATGCATACCTGACCACGGGCTCGCGGACTAGTGACTTCAAGTTCGTCAGATCTTATAATGAGGACACGCTGACTGCTGACCTGACTCAGTCCGCTGTGGATGATCTTGAAGGACTCGATGCAGCAATAAGCGATTCGTTTCAGGTAGGGCTTGAGTATTTCCTTTAAAATAATTTGATGGATTTAATATAGCAGATCACGTGGCTTATTTCAAATGCTCCATTATAGACACATGGACAGGGTCAGTTTGGAGCTAGAAAATATTGATTCTATAAGTGACTGTTTTACACATTTTTGGCCATGCGGTAATAGTAGTTCTTCTTGCTGCTCTTTTGGACTTATTTTGGAGTCAAGCTGTAAAAGTTGTCTGTTAGTGATCTTTTAAAGATTCAAGGACATCTGTCTCATCTGCTGACGAATGCTTTTGTCAAGCTCTTAAAAACATTTCCTCAGCCATTAGCATATGTGTCCTCATAGTCTTTTGTAATCGTGATAAAATATTGCTGTTTAAGCAGTTTTATGTTTCTCTTTGTATGTCGTCTTTCTATGCATTTAGTTTGAAAATTAAGTTTATATGTTAGTAATATTCCATTGACAGAAATCGTTTAAACGTTCTTTTAATCTGATTGGAAATGGGAGATTTTCCATGACAGGTTTTCCGTGTTGCTCTCCATGATGCTGCCATTTACGGTTGGTTTTGGTATTTTGCTTGTGTAGCTCTCTATCCTTCCTTGTTTGTTTGTTCGTTTGTTTGGTTGATTGATTTTAAACACGATACACTGCGGTCTTATTTATCTCTCGCACTTAAGAGAATGATGCTGCTGGCTTTAATTTTGCTACAAAGTTACATAAAAAAATAAATACATAATAAAATAAATACATAAGTATACAGCACGCGTTCCTGGTATGTTCTAGCACTTAATTCTGTCTGATAAGAATGTCGTGCAGTTTCTTATTTTAACTCATAGTGTCGCTGTTCACCTGCAAAATAATGTGTGTCTTCAGTACACGTCTCTCCACCCTATGCATGATGTCATACACAGGGCTTCAAGCTCCTCTCCTTGAAGAAAATCGTCGACTGCGACTGATTGCCTGACAGTGGACTCCTCGATTTTTCTGAATTTATTTTTAAATTTGTCGTCTTGTGGATTTAAATTGTTTTGTTGTTGGATTTAATCCCTGTGTAATATCTGGAGCATTTCAACGTTTCCGCGTTGCTTGTGAGATGTTTGGTCTTTTGTTCTTCGTGCTGATGGCGCACACCGCTTATGGAGACGTGAGCTATTCTTTTCCAGAGGAGATTAAACGCGGATCTGTAATCGGAAATATAGCAAAGGATCTCGGACTCGATGTAAACAGGTTGTCATCTCGTAAGGCTCGAATTGATACTGGAGGTAACAGAAAACGATACTGTGACATTAATCTGAATACTGGAGAACTGACCGTAGCAGAGAGGATCGACAGAGAGGGACTTTGTGGAAAGAAAGCTTCATGTGTCATAAACCAGGAGCTTGTCCTTGAAAGCCCTCTAGAACTGTATCGCTTCATTCTAAATATTGAAGACATAAATGATAATTCACCACAGTTCACAGAGAGTGTAGTTAAATTTGAAATACATGAATTAGCAGTCAAAGGATCTCGCTATTTATTAGATGAGGCCCATGATGCCGATATTGGTCGGAATTCAGTGCAATCATATACACTTCAAGACAATGAACACTTTATTCTTAATGTACTAACCAGGGAAAATGGAATAAAGTACGGCCAGCTCGTGCTGAATAAAGAGTTGGATCGTGAGCAGCAGAAAGAGGTAACATTAATTCTTACTGCGATAGACGGCGGGACTCCACCGAGATCAGGTACTGTAGCCATACACGTCACTGTGCTGGATGCTAATGATAATGCTCCAGTCTTTAGTCAAGCCATCTATAAAGCCAGTCTGCCTGAAAATTCTCCTCTAGATACTGTAGTGGTGACAGTGAGCGCTACTGACGCTGACGAGGGACAAAACGGAGAAGTGACGTATGCATTTAGTCATTTATCCGAAATTGTCCAACAATTATTTTCCCTTGATACAATGTCTGGAGAGATTAAACTGAAGGGACTCATGGATTTTGAGGAGGAGAGCTCGATCGAGCTGCGGATTCAAGCTAAAGATGGCCAAGGGTTAGCAAGTCATTGTACAGTAATAATAGATGTTACTGATGTCAATGATAACGCACCTACAATAGTAATCAATTTTCTCAACAGTCCCGTTTCAGAGAATGTTTTACTCGGTACAGAAGTTGGCATCATTAATGTGCAAGACAGGGACTCTGAGAATAGCGGACAGGTGCGCTGCTCCATTCAGCAAAACGTCCCCTTTAAACTCGTACCTTCAATCAAAAAATATTATTCTCTTGTGACTACAGGAGAATTAGACCGTGAGCTGCTCTCCGATTATAATATTACTATTACTGCTACTGATGAGGGCACCCCGCCTTTATCTTCCACTAAAAATATTCACTTGACTGTAGCTGACGTGAATGATAATCCACCTGTATTTCAGGAGCATAGTTACAGAGCTCATGTGCAAGAAAATAACAAACCGGGCTCCTCTATTTGTTCAGTATCAGCTACAGACCCGGACTGGAGACAGAATGGCACTGTCGTTTATTCTCTGTTGTCCTCTGATGTCAGTGGCGCACCGGTGTCCTCATTTCTATCCATTAACGGAGACACCGGGGTCATTCATGCCGTGAGGTCGTTTGATTACGAACAACTGAAAAGTTTCAAAGTGCTCGTGTTAGCCAGAGACAACGGTTCTCCTCCTCTGAGCAGTAACGTGACAGTGAGTGTCTTCATTACAGATGCGAATGACAACTCCCCTCAGATACTATACCCCTCTCCGGAAGGAAACTCCTTTATGACAGAGATGGTACCAAAAGCTGCGCAGGCGCGCTCTCTGGTTTCCAAAGTAATCGCCGTGGACGCAGATTCTGGCCAGAACGCGTGGCTCTCCTATCACATAACTAAAGCAACCGATCCTGGACTTTTCACTATCGGTGTCCACAGCGGAGAGATCAGGACGCAGCGGGACATTTCTGAATCTGACAGCATGAAACAGAACCTCGTTGTGTCCGTGAGAGATAACGGACAGCCCTCTCTCTCAGCCACATGCGCATTGTATTTACTTATATCAGATAACTTGGCTGAAGTTCCAGAACTGAAAGACATGTCTCGTGACGACAGCAGCTCCAAGTTGACGTTTTATTTGATCATTGCGCTGGTGTCCGTTTCCACTTTCTTCCTGACCTTCATCATCATCATCCTGGCCGTCAGGTTTTGTCGCAGGAGAAAGCCCAGACTGTTGTTTGATGGAGCTGTAGCCATTCCCAGCGCGTATCTTCCCCCAAATTACGCAGAGGTGGAGGGCGCGGGAACTCTGCGCAGCACTTACAATTATGACGCATACCTGACCACGGGCTCGCGGACTAGTGACTTCAAGTTCATCAGATCTTATAATGAGGGCACACTGACTTCTGACCTGACTCTGAAAAAGACTCAGTCCGCTGTGGATGATCTTGAAGGACTTGATGCGGAAATGCTCGATTCGTTTCAGGTAGGACTTGGATATTTCCTCAAAACTAATTTGGTGAATTTAATTTGGTTGAATTTAATATTTGTGTTTTCAATTTAGTACTTTCTTTGGCAATGGTCTTTTTTTATAGCAGATCATGTGGCTTTTTTTTTAAATGCTTTGTTGTAGACACATGGACAGGGTCAGTTTGGAGTTATGAAATATTGATACTATAAGTGACTGTTTTATACTTTTTTCTGGTAATGTATGATGTAATAGTAGTTATTTTTGCCACTCTTTTGGACTTGCTTTGGAATCAAGCAGTAAAAGTTGTCTGTTAGTGATCTTTTAAATATTTTAAAGACATCTGTCTCATTCTGCGAAGAAATGCTTTTATTAAGCTTGTTAAAACTTTTCCTGTCAAGGTTTAGTCACAGCAGTCTACTTGAGAAAGACTCAGATGCAGAATGACCAGTGGATTAACATTTCCTCATATCCTCAGTCATGAGTATGTGTCCTTATGCAGTCTGTCATTTGTAATTGAGCTAAAATAGTGCTGTTTAAGCAGTTTTGCTTTTCTCTTAGTATGTCGTCTTTCTGTGCATCTTAGTTTATATTGAGAATAAAGTGCATATGTTAGTAACATTTCCTTCAGAGAAATCTTTTAAACGTTCTTTTAGGCTGATTGGGAATGGCACAGGACAGATTTTCCATGTTGCTGTCCATGGTGCTGCACTGGCATTTATTGCTGATTTTATTTTGTTTGTATAGCTCTCTATCCTTCCATGTTTGTTTGGTTGGTTGATTTTAAACACCATACATACTTTGGTCTTTTTTACCTCTCGTCACTTAAGAGAATGTTGCTGCTGGCTTTAATTTTGCTACACAGTCACATAACAACAAAAACAACTATGTTAACTATACAACAATGTCCTGCAGTTTCTTATTTTGACTCATAGTGTCGCTGTTCACCTGCAAAATAATGTGTGTCTTCAGTAGGCCTACACTTCTCTCCACCCTGTTCATGATGTCATACAGATGGCTTTAAGCTCCTCTTCTTGTAGAAAATCGTCGACTGCGACTGATTGCCTAATATAGTGCACTCCTCTCAATTTTTCAGAATTTATTTTTCAATGTGTTGTCTTGAACATTTTTTTTTTCCTGAAGCATTCCAAAGGTTCCGCGTTGTTTGTGAGATGTGTGGTCTTTTGTTCTTCGTGCTGATGGCGCACACCGCTTATGGAGATGTAAGCTATTCTTTTCCGGAAGAGATGAAACGCGGATCTGTTATTGGAAATATAGCAATGGATCTCGGACTCGATGTGAAAAGACTGTCATCTCGTAAGGCTCGAATTGATACTGAAGGTAATAGAAAACGATACTGTGACATTAATCTGAATACTGGAGAACTGACCGTAGCAGAGAGGATCGACAGAGAGGGTCTTTGTGGAAAGAAAGCTTCATGTGTCATAAACCAGGAGCTTGTTCTTGAAAGCCCTCTAGAACTGCATCGCTTCATTCTAAATATCGAAGACACAAATGATAATTCACCACAGTTTACAGAGAGTGTAGTTAAATTCGAAATACAGGAGTCAGCAGACAAAGGATCTCGCTATTTATTAGATGAGGCCCATGATGCCGATATTGGTCGGAATTCAGTGCAAACATATACACTTCAAGACAATGAACATTTTATTCTTAATGTACTAACCAGGGAAAATGGAATAAAATATGGCCAGCTCGTGCTGAATAAAGAGTTAGATCGTGAGCAGCAGAAAGAGGTAACATTAATTCTTTCTGCTGTAGACGGTGGGACTCCACCGAGATCAGGTACTGTAGCCATACACGTCACTGTGCTGGATGCTAATGATAATGCTCCAGTTTTTAGTCAGGCCATCTATAAAGTCAGTCTGCCTGAAAATTCTCCTATAGATACTGTAGTGGTGACAGTGAGCGCTACTGACGCTGACGAGGGACAAAACGGAGAAGTGACGTATGCATTTAGTCATTTATCCGAAATTGTCCGGCAATTATTTTTCCTTGATATAATGTCTGGAGAGATTAAACTGAAGGGACTCGCGGATTTTGAGGAGGAGAGTTCAGTCGAACTGCGGATTCAAGCTAAAGATGGCCAAGGGCTAGCAAGTCATTGTACAGTAATAATAGATGTTACTGATGTCAATGATAACGCCCCTACAATAGTAATCAATTCTCTCAACAGCCCCGTTCCAGAGAATGTTTTACCCGGTACAGAGGTTGGCATCATTAATGTGCAAGACAGGGACTCTCAGAATAACGGACAGGTGCGCTGCTCCATTCAGCAAAATGTACCCTTTAAACTTGTACCTTCAATCAAAAAATATTATTCTCTGGTGACTACAGGTGAATTAGACCGTGAGCTGTTCTCCGATTATAATATTACAATTACTGCTACTGATGAAGGCTCCCCGCCTTTATCTTCCACTAAAAATATTCTCTTGACTGTAGCTGACGTGAATGATAATCCACCTGTATTTCAGGAGCAGAATTACAGAGCTCATGTGCAAGAAAATAACAAACCGGGCTCCTCTGTTTGTTCAGTATCAGCTACAGACCCGGACTGGAGACAAAATGGCACTGTAGTTTATTCTCTGTTGTCCTCTGATGTCAATGGCGCACCGGTGTCCTCCTTTCTATCCATTAACGGAGACACTGGGGTCATTCATGCCGTGAGGTCGTTTGATTACGAACAGTTTAAAAGTTTCAGAGTGCTGGTGTTAGCCAGAGACAACGGTTCTCCTCCTCTGAGCAGTAACGCGACCGTGAGTGTCTCCATAACGGATGAGAATGACAACTCTCCTCAGATATTATACCCATCTCCGGAAGGAAATTCCTTCATGACAGAGATGGTACCTAAGTCTGCTCAGGCGCGCTCCCTGATCTCCAAAGTGATTGCTGTGGACGCGGATTCTGGTCAGAACGCGTGGCTCTCCTATTACATTATTAAAGCAACCGATCCGGGACTTTTTACTATCGGTGTCCACAGCGGAGAGATCAGGACGCAGCGGGACATTTCTGAATCTGACAGCATGAAACAGAACCTCATTGTGTCCGTGAGAGATAACGGACAGCCCTCTCTCTCAGCCACGTGCGCGTTGTATTTACTTATATCAGATAACTTGGCTGAAGTTCCAGAACTGAAAGACATGTCTCGTGATGAGAGCAGCTCCAAACTGACGTTTTATTTGATCATCGCGCTGGTGTCCGTTTCCACTTTCTTCCTGACCTTCATCATCATCATCCTGGCCGTGAGGTTTTGTCGCAGGAGAAAGCCCAGACTGTTGTTTGATGGAGCTGTAGCCATTCCCAGCGCGTATCTCCCTCCAAATTACGCAGAGGTGGAGGGCGCGGGAACTCTCCGCAGCACTTATAATTATGACGCATACCTGACCACGGGCTCGCGGACTAGTGACTTCAAGTTCATCAGATCTTATAATGAGGGCACAATGACTTCTGACCTGACTCTGAAAAAGACACAGTCCGCTGTGGATGATCTTGAAGGACTTGATGCAGCAATGAGCGATTCGTTTCAGGTAGGACTTTGGTATTTCCTCAAAAATAATTTGGTGAATTTAATTTTGTTAAATTTAATATTTGTTTTCAATTTACTACTTTCTTTGGCAATGGTCATTTTTTTTATAGGAGATCACGTGGCTTTTTTAAATGCTTCATAGTAGACACATGGACCGGGTCAGTTTGGAGTTAGAAAATATTGATTCTATAAGTCAAGTCAAGTCAAGTCAAGTTTATTTGTATAGCGCTTTTCACGAAACAAATCGTTTCAAAGCAGCTTAACAGCAAATTAAAAGTTTGTACAATAATTAAAGTTTGTTAAATTAAAGTTTGTACAATAATTAAAGTTTGTACAATAACGTTTGTTAAATTAGAATTTGTACAATAATTAAAGTTTGTACAATTTGTATAATGTTAACATTAATGATTATATGTTGCAATCAAATCACTGTAGTAAAATTCGGTAGTGATGTATGGTGTTTCAGGGCTGATATCATCTAAAGTCCTCCAAGGGGTTGGCATCATCATCTCTTCTTCGGTGCTCCTGATCCAGACTGTAGCTTGTGTTATTCCTAGTTACCACGGGATGTCAATCCCGTGGCAGAAACAGAGAACAATAGGAACATAATTAGCGTAGCTGCTGTTCAAACCAAGCAAAAGGATTTGTTCAACCAAAGCTAAGGATTCATAATGTGCAATTGATCAGATATAACAGCAGTAAAAGACTGTTTTTTACTGCTGTTAAGTGACTGTTTTACAAATGTTCTGGTAATGTAAGATGTAATAGTAGTTCGTTTGCCACTCTCCTGGACTTACTTTGGATTCAAGCAGTACAAGTTGTCTGTTAGTGATCTTTTAAAGATTTTAAAGACATCTGTCTCATTCTGCTTAGAAATGCTTTTATTAAGCTAGTTAAAATATTAACTCAGTCATGAGTATGTGTCCTTATGCAGTCTGTCTTTTGTAATTGTGCTAAAATAGTGCTGTTTAAACAGTTTTGCTTTTATTTTAGTATGTCGTCTTTCAATGCACGTATTTTATATTAAGAATAAAATTATTATGTTAGTAACATTTCCTTCAGAGAAATCTTTTAAACGTTCTTTTAATCTGATTGGAAATGGCATAGGACAGGTTTTCCGTGTTGCTGTCCATGGTGCTGCACTGCCATTTATTGCTGATATTTATTTATTTTACTTATTTATTTATTGTATAGCTCTCTATCCTTTCATGCTTGTTCGTTTGGTTGGTTGGTTGATTTTAAACACCATACATACTGTGGTCTTCTTTATTTATCGCACTTAAGAAAATGTTGCTGCTGGCTTTAATTTTGTGACACAGTTACGTAACAACAACAAATATAACTATACAACAATGTTCTGCAGTTTCTTATTTTGACTCATAGTGTCGCTGTTCACCTGCAAAATAATGTACTGAAGAGTGCATATCTCTCCACCCTGTTCATGATGTCATACAGATTGCTTTAAGCTCTTCTTGTTGTAGAAAATCGTAGACTTTGACTGATTGTCTAATATAGTGCACTCCTCTCGATTTTTCTGGATTTACTTTTAAATTTGTCATCTTGTACATTTTGTCTGAAGCACTCCAAAGGTTCCGCGTTGCTTGTGAGATGTTTGGTCTTTTGTTCTTTGTGCTGATGGCGCACACCGCTTATGGAGACGTGACCTATTCTTTTCCGGAAGAGATGAAACGCGGATCTGTAATTGGAAATATAGCAAAGGATCTCGGACTCGATGTGAACAGACTGTCATCTCGTAAGGCTCGAATTGATACTGAAGGTAACAGAAAACTATACTGTGACATTAATCTGAATACTGGAGAACTGACCGTAGCAGAGAGGATCGACAGAGAGGGACTTTGTGGAAAGAAAGCTTCATGTGTCATAAACCAGGAGCTTGTCCTTGAAAGCTCACTAGAACTGCATCGCTTCATTCTAAATATTGAAGACATAAATGATAATTCACCACAGTTCACAGAGAGTGTAGTTAAATTCGAAATACGGGAGTCCGCAGACAAAGGATCTCGCTATTTATTAGATGAGGCCCATGATGCAGATATTGGTCGAAATTCAGTACAATCATATACACTTCAAGACAATGAACATTTTATTCTTAATGTACTAACCAGGGAAAATGGAATAAAATATGGCCAGCTCGTGCTGAATAAAGAGTTAGATCGTGAGCAGCAGAAAGAGGTAACATTAATTCTTACTGCGGTAGACGGCGGGACTCCACCTAAATCAGGTACTGTAGCCATACACGTCACTGTGCTGGATGCTAATGATAATGCTCCAGTTTTTAGTCAGGCCATCTATAAAGTCAGTCTGCCTGAAAATTCTCCTCTAGATACTGTAGTGGTGACAGTGAGCGCTACTGACGCTGACGAGGGACAAAACGGAGAAGTCACATATGCATTTAGTCATTTATCCGAAATTGTCCGGCAGTTATTTTTCCTTGATACAGTGTCTGGAGAGATTAAACTGAAGGGACTCGTGGATTTTGAGGAGGAGAGCTCAGTCGAACTGCGGATTCAAGCTAAAGATGGCCAAGGGCTAGCAAGTCATTGTACAGTAATAATAGATGTTACTGATGTCAATGATAACGCCCCTACAATAGTAATCAATTCTCTCAACAGTCCCGTTCCAGAGAATACTTTACCTGGCACAGAAGTTGGCATCATTAATGTGCAAGACAGGGACTCTGAGAATAACGGACAGGTGCGCTGCTCCATTCAGCAAAATGTACCCTTTAAACTCATACCTTCAATCAAAAAATATTATTCTCTTGTGACTACAGGAGAATTAGACCGTGAGCTGCTCTCTGATTATAATATTACAATTACTGCTACTGATGAGGGCACCCCGCCTTTATCTTCCACTAAAAAAATTTACTTGACTGTAGCTGACGTGAATGATAATCCACCTGTATTTCAGGAGCAGAATTACAGAGCTCAAGTGCAAGAAAATAACAAACCGGGCTCCTCTATTTGTTCAGTATCAGCTACAGACCCGGACTGGAGACAAAATGGCACTGTAGTTTATTCTCTATTGTCCTCTGATGTCAGTGGCACACTGTTGTCCTCATTTCTATCCATTAATGGAGACACTGGGGTCATTCATGCCGTGAGGTCGTTTGATTACGAACAGTTGAAAAGTTTCAAAGTGCTGGTGTTAGCCAGAGACAACGGTTCTCCTCCTCTGAGCAGTAACGTGACAGTGAGTGTCTTCATAACAGATGAGAATGACAACTCTCCTCAGATATTATACCCATCTCCGGAAGGAAATTCCTTCATGACCGAGATGGTACCCAAAGCTGCGCAGGCGCGCTCCCTGGTCTCCAAGGTGATCGCCGTGGACGCGGATTCTGGCCAGAACGCATGGCTCTCCTATCACATAATTAAAGCAACCGATCCTGGACTTTTCACTATCGGTGTCCACAGCGGAGAGATCAGGACGCAGAGGGACATTTCTGAATCTGACAGCATGAAACAGAACATTATTGTGTCCGTCAGAGATAACGGACATCCCTCTCTCTCAGCCACGTGTGCGTTGTATTTACTTATATCAGATAACTTGGCTGAAGTTCCAGAACTGAAAGACATGTCTCGCGACGAGAACAGCTCTAAATTGACGTTTTATTTGATTATCGCGCTGGTGTCCGTTTCCACTTTCTTCCTGACATTCATCATCATCATCATGGCCGTAAGGTTTTGTCGCAGGAGAAAGCCCAGACTATTGTTTGATGGAGCTGTAGCCATTCCCAGCGCGTATCTCCCTCCAAATTACGCAGAGGTGGAGGGCGCGGGAACTCTCCGCAGCACTTATAATTATGACGCATACCTGACGACGGGCTCGCGCACTAGTGACTTCAAGTTCGTCAGATCCTATAATGAGGGCACGCTGACTGCTGACCTGACTCTGAATAAGACTCAGTCCGCTGTGGATGATCTTGAAGGACTTGATGCAGATGTGAATGATTCTTTTCAGGTAAGACTGACAAGGTAAAAAAAAAAAAAAATTATTATTATTTTTTTTTAATAATAAAAGATTGCTTTTATTGACAACATGCTTTCTAATGGTTTTAAAAGTGCTAACTGTCTTGCATCCCTCTCATTGCCTATATTTTATAAACTACTTTAAATTCGTATTTCATTTTAATTCCCATTCACTGGAAGTTTAGTAGAAAAGGGCATACTTCTATTAACTGTACATAGTGCTGTACCATGTGTTGCTGTTGACGTTCTTCTGCAAATCTACATAGAGTAAATGCTATTGTAATTAAACTAATTGCAATTCAAGAGTAATTAAATGGTTTATTTATTTCAAATCATCAGAGAATGTTTGGTTGTTCCATGCAATCTAGTCATTTCATGTTCAACAAAGGTGCTATATTCATATTTTGACATTTAATGACTTAAGAGTTCATGGATGAGCTATATTCTCAAATTTAAGTCATTTACAAATAGATTCTTTATGACCACATTTGTGGTCTTGTGATTTTAGACTTGATGCCGACATGAGGGCTTATTTTCAAGTCCACTTATCCGATGCTATATTTTTATTAATATTCTGAATTGAGTATTTGCATTTTAATAGACCTCTTTCACTGACAGCATGCTCTGAAGGATTATGTATTTTGAAATCTGAGGAGTAGTTGTTAATTTGTATCATTTATCTTTAGATTATACTGCTCATATTTGAGCAGTTTTAAGTCGTGAATCCTGTTTCACAAGTCGATTATTTATTTTATTTTATTTATTATTATTATTTTATTATTTATTTATTTTTATTTATTTATTTATTTTACTTATTTTTTTTGTCGCTAGCTGAGGAATCCCTTATAAAAATGATTTTGTAGAAGTGGTTGACATGTTATCTGTTTAAAAACTGTCAGTGAGAACTGTCATGAAATGGCATTTTAAGCTTATGTCAAATTTAAATACAAACTGACTGCGAACCTGACTCTGAAAAGACTCTCTGCCGTGGATGATCTTTAAGGGCTTGATGCTGAAGTAAAGTGTTTTTTTTTTTTTTTGTCTGAGTATATCACTATCTCGCAATGTGCTTATATAATTATTTATTCTGGGAATATTATAAATATTGTGGTCGTGTTATCTCCCTTTCATCAGGGATCAGGGAATGTTGCTGCCGACTTTTGTATTGCTAAAGGATTTTAACTAACCCACACATAATCCTGACAGAGATATGAACATTACGCAGTTTCTTCATTTAACTCACAGTGTCGCTGTTCACCTGCAAAACAATGTGTCTAAAACATCTCTCCACCCTGCTTGTGATGTCATACATAGGGCTATCTTCTCGTCTCTTTGTAGAAAATCGTCGACAGAGACTGACTGTTTAATATAATATATCTGTTATTCTAAATTGGGTTATATTATCTTTGTTTTCTTGTGTGTGGCAATTACATTTCTGGGTTCAATTTCTGCTTAATCTCTGAAGCATTCCAAAGGTTACTGCTGAGATGTTTGGCCTTTTGTTCTTCGTGCTGATGGCGTACACCGCTTATGGAGACTTGAGCTATTCTTTTCCAGAAGAGATGAAACGCGGATTTGTGATTGGGAATATAGCAAAGGATCTCGGGCTCGATGTGAACAGGCTGTCATCTCGTAAAGCGCGGATTGACACTGAAGGTAACAGAAAACGATTCTGCGACATTAATCTAAATACTGGAGAACTGACTGTATCAGAGAGAATCGACAGAGAGGAGATTTGCGGAAAAAAAGCTTCATGTGTTATTAAAAATGAGTTTGTTGTGGAAAATCCTTTGGAGCTGTATCACTTCATTCTCAATATTGAGGACGTAAATGACAACTCACCTCAGTTCAAAGAAAGTGTTATCAAATTCGAAATACGGGAATCTGCAGACAAAGGTTCTCCATACTTACTAGAAGATGCTTATGATGCTGATATTGGTGTGAATTCAGTGCAGTCATATACACTTCAAAACAATGAACACTTTCTTCTTAATGTACTAACCAGGGCAAATGGAAGAAAATATAGCGAACTCGTGCTAAATAAAGAATTGGATCGTGAGCAACAGAAAGAGCTGACTTTTATTCTCACTGCGTTAGACGGCGGGACTCCTCCGAGGTCAGGTACTGTAGCCATACAAGTCACTGTGTTGGATGCTAATGATAATGCTCCAATCTTTAGTCAGGCCATCTATAAAGTCAGCCTGCCTGAAAATTCTCCTTTGGATACTTTAGTGGTGACAGTGAGCGCTACTGATGCTGACGAGGGACAAAATGGAGAAGTAACATATGCGTTTGGTCATTTACCTCAAAAGGTCATGCAATTATTTTTCATCGATTCAGTATCTGGCCAGATCAGATTAGCCGGGATGATTGATTATGAGGTAGAGAATACAATCGAGCTTCCCATTCAAGCCAAAGACGGTCAAGGGTTAGCCAGTTACTCCATCATATTAATAGATATTATTGATGTAAATGATAACGCCCCTATAGTAATACTTAAATCTCTGAATAGTGCCGTTTCTGAGAATGCGTTACCCGGTACAGAGGTTGGTATCATAAATGTGCAGGACAGAGACTCCGAGAATAACGGACAGGTGCGCTGCTCCATTCAGCAAAACGTCCCCTTTAAGCTCGTACCTTCAATCAAAAATTACTATTCTCTGGTGACCACAGGTGAATTAGACCGCGAGCTGCTCTCAGATTATAATATTACAATTATTGCTACTGATGAGGGATCTCCGCCTTTATCTTCTTCTAAGAATATTTACTTGACTGTAGCTGACGTGAATGATAATCCACCTGTATTTCAGGAGCAGAATTACAGAGCTCATGTGCAAGAAAATAACAAACCGGGCTCCTCTATTTGTTCAGTATCAGCTACAGACCCGGACTGGAGACAGAATGGCACTGTGGTTTATTCTCTGTTGTCCTCTGATGTTGGTGGCACACCGGTGTCATCTTTTCTGTCCATTAACGGAGACACTGGAGTTATTAATGCCGTGAAGTCGTTTGATTACGAACAGTTTAAAAGTTTCAAAGTGCTTGTGTTAGCCAGAGACAACGGTTCTCCTCCTCTGAGCAGTAACGCGACCGTGAGTGTCTCCATAACGGATGAGAATGACAACTCCCCTCAGATATTATACCCATCTCCGGAAGGAAATTCCTTCATGACAGAGATGGTACCTAAGTCTGCTCAGGCGCGCTCCATGATCTCCAAAGTGATTGCTGTCGACGCGGATTCTGGTCAGAACGCGTGGCTCTCGTATTACATTATTAAAGCAACCGATCCGGGACTTTTTACTATCGGTGTCCACAGCGGAGAGATCAGGACGCAGCGGGACATTTCTGAATCTGACAGCATGAAACAGAACCTCATTGTGTCCGTGAGAGATAACGGACAGCCCTCTCTCTCAGCCACGTGTGCGTTGTATTTACTTATATCAGATAACTTGGCTGAAGTTCCGGAACTGAAAGACATGTCTCGTGATGAGAGCAGCTCCAAATTGACGTTTTATTTAATCATCGCGCTGGTGTCCGTTTCCACTTTCTTCCTGACCTTCATCATCGTCATCCTGGCCGTAAGGTTTTGTCGCAGGAGAAAGCCCAGACTGTTGTTTGATGGAGCTGTAGCCATTCCCAGCGCGTATCTCCCTCCAAATTACGCAGAGGTGGAGGGCGCGGGAACTCTCCGCAGCACTTACAATTATGACGCATACCTGACGACGGGCTCGTGCACTAGTGACTTCAAGTTCGTCAGATCTTATAATGAGGGCACGCTGACTGCTGACCTGACTCTGAAAAAAACTCAGTCCGCTGTGGATGATCTTGAAGGACTTGATGCAGCAATGAGCGATTCGTTTCAGGTAGGACTTGAGTATTTTCTCAAAAATAATTTGGTGGATTTAATTTGTTGAAATTTAACATTTGTGTATTAAATATTGTCTACTAAATATTAATTTTGACCACTTTCTTTGGCAATGGTATTTTTATAGCAGATCACGTGGCTTTTTTTTTTTTTTTTTTTTTTTTTAAATGCTTCATTGTAGACACGTGAACGGTCAGTTTGAAGTTAGAAAATATTGATTCTATAAGTCACTGTTTTACACATTTTTGGCCATGTGTGAGGTAATAGTAGTTCTTCTTGCCACTCTTTTGGACTTATTTCGGAGTCAAGCTGTAAAAGTTGTCTGTTAGTGATCTTTTAAAGATTCAAGGACATCTGTCTCGTCAAATGCATTTGTCAAGCTCTTAAAAACATTTCCTTAGCTATTAGCATATGTGTCTTCATAGAGTCTGTCTTTTGTAATTGTGATACAATATTGATAACTAAGCAGTTTCACTTTCCTCTTTGTGTGTCGTCTTTCTATGCATTGTTTATGAGAATTAAGTTTATATGTTAGTAACATTCCCTTGACAGAAACAATTTAAACGTTCTTTTAATCTGATTGGAAATAACAGGTTTTCCGTGTTGCTGTCCATGGTGCTGCACTGCCATTTACGGCTGGTTTTGCTATTTTGCTTGTGTAGCTCTCTCTCCTTCCTTGTTTGTTTGTTTGTTTGTTTGTTTGTTTGTTCGTTTATTTGGTTGGTCATTTTTAAACACCATACATACTGTGGTCTTATTTATCTCTCGCACTTAAAATAATGTTGCTGCTGGCTTTAATTTTGCTACAAAGTTACATAAAATAAATAAATAATAAAATAAATAATAAAATAAAATAAATAAATATACAGCACGCGTTCTTGGTATGTTCTAGCACTTAATTCTGTCTGATAAGAATGTCATGCAGTTTCTTATTTTAACTCATAGTGTCGCTGTTCACCTGCAAAACAATGTGTGTCTTCAGTATACGTCTCTCCACCCTGTTCATGATGTCATACACAGTGCTTCAAGCTCCTCTCGATGAAGAAAATCGTCGACCGCGATTGATTGCCTGATATAGTGGACTCCTCGATTTTTCTGAATTTATTTTGAAATTTGTCGTCTTGAACATTTTAATTGTTTTGATGGATTTAATTCTTGCTTAATATCTGAAGCATTCCAAAGGTTCCGCATTGCTTGTGAGATGTTTGGTCTTTTGTTCTTCGTGCTGATGGCGTACACCGCTTATGGAGACGTGACCTATTCTTTTCCGGAAGAGATGAAACGCGGATTTGTGATTGGGAATATAGCAAAGGATCTGGGGATCGATGTGAACAGACTATCATCTCGTAAAGCGCGGATTGACACTGAAGGTAACAGAAAACGATTCTGCGACATTAATTTGAATACTGGAGAACTGACCGTATCAGAGAGAATCGACAGAGAAGGGCTTTGTGGAAAGAAAGTGTCATGTGTAATACATCAGCAGCTTGTCCTTGAAAGCCCTCTAGAACTGCATCGTTTCATTTTCAATGTTGAAGACATAAATGATTATTCACCACAGTTCACGGAGAGTGTTATTGAAATTGAAATACAAGAGTCAGCACTTAAAGGTTCTCGTTACTTATTAGATGAGGCCCATGATGCAGATATTGGTATAAATTCAGTGCAGACTTACGTGTTGCAAGAAAATGAAAACTTTCTTCTTAGTATAGTAACGGGTGCAAATGGAAGAAAATATGGCGAGCTCGTGCTGAATAAAGAGTTAGATCGCGAGCAACAAAAAGAGGTAACATTAATTCTTACTGCGGTAGACGGCGGGACTCCACCGAGATCAGGTACTGTAGCCATACACGTCACTGTGCTCGATGCTAATGATAATGCTCCAGTCTTTAGTCAGGCCGTCTATAAAGTCAGTCTGCCTGAAAATTCTCCTCTAGATACTGTAGTGGTGACAGTGAGCGCTACTGACGCTGACGAGGGACAAAACGGAGAAGTCACATATGCATTTAGTCATTTATTCGAAATTTTCCGGCAATTATTTTCCCTTGATACAATGTCTGGAGAAATTAGACTAAAAGGACTCATTGATTTTGAGGAGGAGAGTTCAATCGAACTTCCGATTCAAGCTAAAGATGGTCAAGGGTTAGCCAGTCATTGTACAGTAATAATAGATGTTATTGATGCCAATGATAATGCTCCTGTAATAGTAGTTAGTTCTCTTAACAGTCCCGTTCCTGAGAATGCCTTACCAGGTACAGAGGTTGGCATCATTAATGTACAGGACAGAGACTCTGAGATTAACGGACAGGTGCGCTGCTCCATTCAACAAAATGTCCCATTTAAACTGGTGCCTTCAATAAAAAATTACTATTCTCTGGTGACCACAGGTGAATTAGACCGTGAGTTGCTTTCTGATTATAATATTACGATTACTGCTACTGATGAGGGCTCTCCGCCTTTATCTTCCACTAAGAATATTCACTTGACTGTAGCTGATGTGAATGATAATCCACCTGTATTTCAGGAGCATAGTTACAGAGCTCATGTGCAAGAAAATAACAAACCGGGCTCCTCTATTTGTTCAGTATCAGCTACAGACCCGGACTGGAGACAGAATGGCACTGTAGTTTATTCTCTGTTGTCCTCTGATGTCAGTGGCACACCGGTGTCATCTTTTCTATCCATTAACGGAGACACCGGGGTCATTCATGCCGTGAGGTCGTTTGATTACGAACAGTTGAAAAGTTTCAAAGTGCTCGTGTTAGCCAGAGACAACGGTTCACCTCCTCTGAGCAGTAACGTGACCGTGAATGTCTTCATAACGGATGAGAATGACAACTCCCCTCAGATATTATACCCATCTCCGGAAGAAAATTCCTTCATGACAGAGATGGTACCTAAAGCTGCGCAAGCGCGCTCCCTGATCTCCAAAGTGATTGCTGTGGACGCGGATTCTGGTCAGAACGCGTGGCTCTCGTATTACATTATTAAAGCAACAGATCCTGGACTTTTCACTATCGGTGTCCACAGCGGAGAGATCAGGACGCAGCGGGACATTTCTGAATCTGACAGCATGAAACAGAACCTCATTGTGTCCGTGAGAGATAACGGACAGCCCTCTCTCTCAGCCACGTGCGCATTATATTTACTTATATCAGATAACTTGGCTGAAGTTCCAGAACTGAAAGATATGTCTCGTGACCAGAGTAACTCCAAACTGACGTTTTATTTGATCATCGCTCTGGTGTCCGTTTCCACTTTCTTCCTGACCTTCATCATCATCATCCTGGCCGTGAGGTTTTGTCGCAGGAGAAAGCCCAGACTGTTGTTTGATAGAGCTGTAGCCATTCCCAGCGCGTATCTCCCCCCAAATTACGCAGAGGTGGAGGGCGCGGGAACTCTCCGCAGCACTTACAATTATGACGCATACCTGACCACGGGCTCGCGCACTAGTGACTTCAAGTTCGTCAGATCTTATAATGAGGGCACGCTGACTGCTGACCTGACTCTGAAAAAGACTCAGTCCGCTGTGGATGATCTTGAAGGACTCGATGCGGAAATGCTCGATTCGTTTCAGGTATGAATGTTCTTTCTTAAACTTTTTCCTTTCCTTTCCTTTCCTTTCCTTTCCTTTCCTTTCCTTTCCTTTCCTTTCCTTTCCTTTTCTTTCTTGAAGAGCTCCGGTTCGAATCCCGCGTAACTACGTTTCGACAAAAGAGTTCAAATCTACTCACAAGGAAGATTCAAATGGCGTCAACAAATGTGTTTTTATAATGTGTTTTGCATTTGTTTACACTATCGGGTAGGTTTAGGGTTGGGTGTGGTGTAGGGCATATTTCCAACATGAATTTTAGCAACAGTCCCCAGATATTTGAACTTTGAACCGCCGCAATAGGTACCTGAAGCAACGTAATACAAACACAGCAATATGTACCTATATCAACGTAATAAATACGTGCCAGGGTTCACGTATCGAACCTGTGTTTTAGCGCCACTAAGTGGACATTTATTTTTAAAACTGCTGTGAAACGTGCAATGAGGTACGTAAAAAAGGGCACTGCTAAAAAGTACCCATAGATACATATTTTTTGAGACTGGGTTGGGTTATTCGTTTTTAAACAAAGTTTTTAAGTTTTAGTTTTATGTTGACTGCTTCTTCATAACTGCAGACACAGTTTGCAGGACAGTTTGAAATCGGAAAAGTTGCTGCATTAAGTGCACGTTTTTCTGGTATTTATGAGGAGTCATGAGGCAGTCATTGTTTCACGAATCATTGTAATTTTATGTGTTTTTTGCTCATATTGTGGATTTGAAGTTGAAATTGTGTTGGGCCTGTTAGGGGTCAACGAATTCTCTTCCTTTCAGAACAAATTAAAATTGATAATGTAGGACAACGTCGATAGAAAGGCATGTAACAAAACATGGTCAGGTCAAAGTGTAAAATCAATTTTGGTCATAAATTTGTGTGTTTTACTGATAGTCCACTGTATGAAGAATTTTTGGGTATAATCTGTCAGTTTATTTTATTTTGCTATCCTCACTTACATACATTAACTATAGTGTCCTGCATATAATATTATTTATATATATATATATATATATATATATATATATATATATATATATATATATATATATATATATATATATATATATATATATATAT
Source organism: Cirrhinus molitorella (assembly GCA_033026305.1). NCBI lineage: Eukaryota > Metazoa > Chordata > Actinopteri > Cypriniformes > Cyprinidae > Cirrhinus > Cirrhinus molitorella. The sequence goes on from CM065129.1 coordinate 10,856,543, forward strand.
ATATATATATATATATATATCAGAAATATCAACGCTATGCAGTTTCGCATTCTAACTCGCAGTGTCGCTGTTCACCTGCAAAATCAAGTTGGTCTTTAGTACATATCTCTCCACCTTGCTTGTGATGTCATTCACATGATTTCAAGCTGGTTTTGTGATAAAGAATCCTTGACGTTAACTGACTGCCTATGCTTTACTTCGGTTATTTTTTTTCTCTGTTTAGTTGTATGCGTGTTTGCTTTTACATGTGCTTTGTTATATTACTGGATATAATTTCTGCTTAACATCTGATGCATTGCAAAAGGTTTCGCGTCGCTAGTAAGATGTTTGGCCTTTTGTTCTTCGTGCTGATGGCGCACAGCGCTTATGGAGACGTGAGCTATTCTTTTCCGGAGGAGATGAAACGCGGATCTATGATTGGAAATATAGCAAAGGATCTCGGGCTCGATGTAAAGAGAATTCTGACTGGGAAGGCTCGCATTGATACTGAAGGTAACAGAAAACGATACTGTGACGTTAATCTAAATACCGGAGAACTGACCGTAGCAGAGAGGATCGACAGAGAAGAGATTTGTGAAAAGAAAGCTTCATGTGTCATAAACCAGGAACTTGTGCTAGAAAATCCTTTAGGATTGTATCGCGTCATTTTCAATATTGAGGACATAAATGATAATTCGCCACAGTTTAAACAAAGTGTAATCAAATTTGAAATACAGGAGTCGGCACTTAAAGGTTCTCGTTACTTATTAGATGAGGCCCATGATGCAGATACTGGTATAAATGCAGTGCAGTCTTACGTGTTGCAAGAAAACGAACACTTTCTTCTTAGTGTACTTACACGTACAAATGGAAGAAAATATGGAGAACTGACTCTTAAAAAAGAGTTGGATCGTGAGCAACAAAAAGATCTGACATTAATTCTTACTGCGGTGGACGGCGGGACTCCACCGAGATCAGGTACTGTAGCCATACACGTCTCTGTGCTGGATGCTAATGATAATGCTCCAGTCTTTAGTCAAGCTATCTATAAGGTCAGTCTGTTTGAAAATTCTCCTGTAGATACTGTAGTGGTGAAAGTGAGCGCTACTGATGCAGATGAGGGACAAAATGGAGAGGTGGCGTATGAATTTGGTCATTTATCCGAACGGCTTTTGGAAATATTTTCTCTTAATTCCTTATCTGGAGAGATTAAACTAACAGGGCTGATTGATTACGAGGATGTGAGTTCAATTGAGCTGCCAATTCAAGCCAAAGATGGTCAAGGGGTAGCCAATCATTGTTCCGTAATAATAGATGTTATTGATGTCAATGATAACGCCCCTATAGTAATACTTCAATATCTGAACATTCCTATTCCCGAGAATGCGTTACCCGGTACGGAAGTTGGTGTCATTAATGTGCAGGACAGAGACTCGGAGAATAACGGACAGGTGCGCTGCTCCATTCAGCAAAATGTCCCCTTTAAGCTCGTACCTTCAATCAAAAATTATTATTCTATAGTGACCACAGGTGAATTAGACCGCGAGCTGCTCTCCGATTATAATATTACAATTACTGCTACTGATGAGGGCTCTCCGCCTTTATCTTCCACTAAGAATATTCACTTGACTGTAGCTGATGTGAATGATAATCCACCTGTATTTCAGGAGCAGAATTATAGAGCTCATGTGCAAGAGAATAACAAGCCGGGCTCCTCTATTTGTTCAGTATCAGCTACAGACCCGGACTGGAGACAGAATGGCACTGTAGTTTATTCTCTGTTGTCCTCTGATGTCGGTGGCGCACTGGTGTCCTCCTTTTTATCTATTAACGGAGACACCGGGGTCATTCATGCCGTGAGGTCGTTTGATTACGAGCAGTTAAAACGTTTCAAAGTGCTTGTGTTAGCCAGAGACAATGGTTCTCCTCCTCTGAGCAGTAACGCGACCGTGAGTGTTTTCATAACGGATGAAAATGACAACTCCCCTCAGATATTATACCCATCTCCTGAAGGAAACTCCTTCTTGACAGAGATGGTACCTAAATCTGCCCAGGCGCGCTCCCTGGTCTCCAAAATCATCGCAGTGGATGCGGATTCTGGTCAGAACGCGTGGCTCTCCTATCACATTATTAAGGCAACCGATCCGGGACTTTTCACTATCGGTGTCCACAGCGGAGAGATCAGGACGCAGCGGGACATTTCTGAATCTGACAGCATGAAACAGAACCTCATTGTGTCAGTGACAGATAATGGACAGCCCTCTCTCTCAGCCACGTGCGCGTTGTATTTACTTATATCAGATAACTTGGCTGAAGTTCCGGAACTGAAAGACATGTCTCTTGAAGAGAGCAGCTCCAAACTGACGTTTTATTTGATCATCGCGCTGGTGTCCGTTTCTACTTTCTTCCTGACCTTTATCATCATCATCCTGGCCGTGAGGTTTTGTCGCAGGAGAAAGCCCAGACTGTTGTTTGATGGAGCTGTAGCCATTCCCAGCGCGTATCTCCCTCCAAATTACTCAGAGGTAGAGGGCGCGGGAACTCTCCGCAGCACTTACAATTATGACGCATACCTGACCACGGGCTCGCGGACTAGTGACTTCAAGTTCATCAGATCTTATAATGAGGGCACGCTGACTGCTGACCTGACTTTGAAAAAAGCTCAGTTCGCTGTGGATGATCTTGAAGGACTTGAGGCCGAAATGAACGATTCATTTCAGGTAAGAATAATTTCTTTTTTTTAATTAATTAATTTATTTGTTTTTTTTTTTTTTTTTGAAAAAATGGTACGTGGCTCAATCTCATCTGGTTATGCATTAATATTTTCGAGGATTCGTTTATTGTCTGAAAAGAGATACTATAAAGTAGTCTTTTATATATTTATGTATCACTGGTTCTTTTTACTTGAGTATTGCACAACACTCGCGATTAAGCTTAAGCCTAGTAGAAAATAAATAATTGCTGTCCATGGTGCTGTGCAGAAAAGTGTATGTTGCTGCATGGGATTTGGGTGTTGCAAGTGCATCCCAGATGCCTCTGTCTCGGTGGAGGAATGTTTATAAGCTGTGAGTTCTTTGATCGGTGGCGCAAACATTAGGTCTGCATCACGAATGAATAAGGCTATAGTGCTGTTTCTCAGTGAAATTCAGATGGTGGACACTTTGATAGAGAGTGGTGTAATAATTAAGGACACATTTGTGCCTAGATGTTACTTTACATTAAGTACTGTTCCCCAGGGTAGGATTATTGTTTTGGCTGGACACTTTATTTGCACTTTAGATCCCACGTTAGTCCGTCAGCATTTTTTTTTTTTTTTAATGATAATGTATTATGATCTTGTAAATGTTTGGAAGGAAGCTTTTCCTGCTGTAAAACCATACACATGGATAAAAATAAATTCTAATATGGTTTCAGTGGCAAAGCTTGACAGAATTTATGTACAAAGACGTGTCAGTGAAAAGTTTTTTAATAGCTGCATTATTAGAAGGTGATGAGGCATTTGCAGAAATGGAGATGAATCCTTCCTAAATTATCTTATAGAGGGAGGGTCCTTGTGGTAAACAACCTAGCAGCATCATTATTATGGCACCGTCTGACCATTGTTGATTCCCCAAAAGGTTTACAAAAAGTACAGAAGGTGTTTGTTTGTTTGTTTGTTTGTTTGTTTTTTGTTTTGTTTTGTTTTTTTTAATGGCATGGTGTTCACTGTCTTTCTCCTGGAATTCTATATTTGCCAGTAAATGAAGGAGGACAAGGATTGATTGAATTTTCGGCTAAAGTTAGAGCCATGAGACTAAAATCTGTCGTTTGGGCTAGCTGTATTATCTCTTTGTGGTGCTGTTTTTGATGTCATCTTTTAATGAGAAGGTTACTTCTAGTGTGAATTTTTATGCATCAGTTTTAAAACTTTGGAAGGTATGTATAGGTCAGAAAATGATCACCACGATTTGAATGAACCATTGTTGTTTAATCTGTTAATTTTATTTTGTATGTCTAATAGTGTAGTTAAGCTATGTATGATGATGGGCTTTACTAACATGGGACACTTGATTAATTTAGACTCAAAAAAGTGGAGATCAGCAGAAGATATTGCCAGGCAGGTTGAACTGAGGTCTGTGAGGGTGGTAGAACCGTTGATTTTGGGCCTGAAAGCTGCTCTCCCTCCTTCTCTTGTGCAGTTTTTGAATTTCTCTTTAGAGAGTGGGCCAGTACAATTACTTTTTCCTAAGTTAAGTCCTGAAATTAGTCAGGTTGGAAATCTGTTAAATTTTGAGATATTTAAGGGGCTAAATTTTCAAATAGTGGGGAAAAAAGATATGTATCAGGTCTGTGTAAAAACTGCTTATTTCAAATATCTTTATGAAAGATGTGATACAAAATGAAGGGAAAACTTGCAGTTACTGATTATATTTGTCCTCCTTGGAGGCTTTTTTTTTATATATGTATATAAAAGGTCCCTCCCTAAACATTCAGGTGACCTACAGTAGAGAATATTGCATTGTGTGTTACCTATGAATGCTTTTGTTTCTAAATTTAACTTGAATGTTTTGCCCTCTTGTCATTTTTGTAATAGTCATGAAACAATTTTCCATGTTTTTGTTGAATGTTAAAGGTTAGTGCCACTTTTTTCATTGCTTAAAAGGATTGTTGAAGGATTGGGGTTTGATTTTAACAAAATGCTATTTACTTTTGGCTGTAGGTATTCTAATGCAAACAAGGAACGATGTACTGTTGCCAATTTTGTACTTGGGCAAGCAAAATTAGCTATTTGGAAGACTTGCAGACTTGCTCTTGAAGGGCGAATTATTAATGTTCTTAGCTTGTTTACAGCACTGGTGGAATCAAGAATAAGGGTAGAATATCTATTTTTAAAACTACAGGAAATGTGGATGAATTAATATGCAAATGGTGTGTAAATAGTGGTTCATTGGTGTTTTGTGTAGATGACTCCTTATCATTTTTTTTTTTTTTTTTTGGTATATTATTGTGTTGTGTATATTTATTTATTTATTTTTTATTTTTTTGATGGATTAAAGATTTGTACTCTTAATTACAAAGACAACTACTGATTGTGCCAGACCCTTGATTTTATTTTATGTGCATCAAAATATCCAAGTTTTGTCACCGAGTCATTGAGTTTTCTTTTCTTTCTTTTCTTTTTTCCTTTTAACCGCCCTTTTAGTCAGAATAGATATAGCACAGAAAAGGTTTTCCTGTTACCGTTCATCGTGTTGCCCGGGCATTTAATCTTGGTATTTGTTTTTCTTCTTCTTCTTCTTTTTCTTCTTCTTCTTCTTCTTCTCATTTAGACAATGTAGACCCGTCTACTGCGGTTTTTGCCGAGTTAAATGCTGTTTTTTTTTTTATTATTATTATTAGTGCGTGTCACTGCTTTGTTTTTTGCTTCAAAAAATAATTTTAGGTGGGCTATCTACCAATTTCGATGTATGTTCCAGCACTTATAATCCAGTCAGAGATATTAATATCATACAGTGTCTTAATTTTAGCTCAAGGTGTCGCTGTTCACTTGCGAAACCATGTGTGCATTCCGTACACATCTCCCCACCCTGCTTGTGATGTCATACATGGGGCTTCAGCCTGTCTCCTTTTAGAAAATCATCGACGTAGACTGCCTCATAAGCTGTACTCCTATTTGCTTGTCTAAATTTGCATTTGTTTTCTTTTTGTGTTTATTGCTGTGTTGCTGAGTTTAGTTTTTTGGGCATTTTAAAGGTTTTGTGTTACTGCTGAGATGTTCGGCCTTTTGTTCTTCGTGCTGATGGCCCACACCGCTTATGGAGACATGAGCTATTCTTTTCCAGAGGAGATGAAACGCGGATCTGTAATTGGAAATATAGCAAAGGATCTCGGCCTCGATGTTAACAGACTGTCATCTCGTAAAGCTCGCATTGATACTGAAGGTAACAGAAGACGATACTGTGACATTAATCTGAATACTGGAGAACTAATCGTAGCGGAGACAATCGACCGAGAGGAGATTTGCGGGGACAGACCTTCATGTGTTTTAAAATTTGAGTTCATGCTAGAAGATCCATTAGAGCTGCACCGTGTTTCCGTTCAAATTCAGGATATAAACGACAATTCGCCTATTTTCTCAAAGGAGTTGATCACATTTGAAATCAGAGAGTCTGCTGAAAGAGGCTCTCGCTATCGTTTGAGTGCGGCTCATGATGCTGATATAGGACACAATGCAATTCAGAGATACAGTCTACAGAAGAATGACAATTTTCAACTAAGTGTAAATTCAAATGTAGATGGAGAAAAAAAATTGGAATTACTACTAGAAAAAAAGCTGGATCGTGAGCAGCAGCAGGAGGTAACATTAATTCTTACTGCGATAGACGGCGGGACTCCACCCAGATCAGGTACTGTAGCCATACAAGTCACTGTGCTGGATGCTAATGATAACGCTCCAGTCTTTAATCAGGTCGTCTATAAAGTCAGTCTGCCTGAAAATGCTCCTCTAGATACTGTAGTGATGACAGTGAGCGCTACTGATGCTGATGAGGGACAAAATGGAGAAGTGACGTATGAGTTCAATCGTATCTCTGATAAAGCTAGAAAGCTTTTCTACTTGAATCCAAATACAGGTGAAATTCGGGTTACAGGTGCACTTGATTTCGAGGACGAAGCCGTTTACGAAATACTTGTTGAGGGAAAAGATGGATTTGGTTTATCCAGTGATGTTAAAGTTGCGATAGAACTTGTAGATGTTAATGATAATGCTCCTGAAATACGAGTGAAGTCTTTGCGTAGCCCTGTTCCTGAAAATGCATTACATGGTACAGAGGTTGGCATCATTAATATTCAGGACAGAGACTCCGAGAATAACGGACAGGTGCGCTGCTCCATTCAGCAAAATGTCCCATTTAAACTCGTTCCTTCAATCAAAAATTACTATTCTCTGGTGACCACAGGTGAATTAGACCGGGAGCTACTCTCTGATTATAATATTACAATTACTGCTACTGATGAGGGCTCTCCGCCTTTGTCTTCCACTAAGAATATTCACTTGACTGTAGCTGATGTGAATGATAATCCACCTGTATTTCAGGAGCAGAATTACAGAGCTCAAGTGCAAGAAAATAACAAACCGGGCTCCTCTATTTGTTCAGTATCAGCTACAGACCCGGACTGGAGACAGAATGGCACTGTAGTTTATTCTCTGTTGTCCTCTGATGTCAATGGCTCACCGGTGTCCTCCTTTCTATCCATTAACGGAGACACCGGGGTCATTCATGCCGTGAGGTCGTTTGATTACGAGCAGTTGAAAAGTTTCAAAGTGCACGTGTTAGCCAGAGACAACGGTTCTCCTCCTCTGAGCAGCAACGTGACAGTGACTGTCTTTATAACGGATGAGAATGACAACTCCCCTCAGATATTATACCCCTCTCTGGAGGGAAACTCCTTCATGACAGAGATGGTACCCAAAACTGCGCAGGCGCGCTCCCTGGTCTCCAAGGTGATCGCAGTGGATGCGGACTCTGGCCAGAATGCATGGCTTTCGTATCACATTCATAAGGCGACCGATCCGGGACTTTTCACTATCGGTGTCCACAGCGGAGAGATCAGGACGCAGCGGGACATTTCTGAATCTGACAGCATAAAACAGAACCTCATTGTGTCCGTGAGAGATAACGGACAGCCCTCTCTCTCAGCCACATGTGCATTGTATTTACTTGTATCAGATAACTTGGCTGAAGTTCCAGAACTGAAAGACATGTCTCGTGACGACAGCAGCTCCAAATTGACGTTTTATTTGATCATCGCGCTGGTGTCCGTTTCCACTTTCTTCGTGACCTTCATCATCATCATCCTGGCCGTGAGGTTTTGTCGCAGGAGAAAGCCCAGACTGTTATTTGATGGAGCTGTAGCCATTCCCAGCGCGTATCTTCCTCCAAATTACGCAGAGGTGGAGGGCGCGGGAACTCTCCGCAGCACTTATAATTATGATGCATACCTGACCACAGGCTCGCGCACTAGTGACTTCAAGTTCGTCAGATCTTATAATGAGGGCACGCTGACTGCTGACCTGACTCTGAAAAAGACTCAGTCCGCTGTAGATGATCTTGAAGGACTTGATGCCGAAATGAACGATACGTTTCAGGTAGGAATCTTTTTTTTTTTTTTTAATAATAATTTTGTTTTAGAGAACTATTGCTTGTTTATGCTACATTCAAATGTTATTTTTAATATTTCATTTTTATTTTAATTGTCTCATTTTATATATTTATTCCACGTCGTACCAGAAATGTTAATGATTCGTTACATAAATATTTTTTGAGCCGCAAGATGAAGGCGAGTCATGTGGATCTCACGAAATGTGAATCGCTAAGAAGGTTCTATACTTTTTGATTTACTTTCTTGCTTTCTTTACTTATTGTTTGTTATGTGAACATGTATAAACAGAATTACATTTTTATTTTTTATTTTTTTTTTAAAAGTTCAGGCTACTGGAATGCGAAATTTAGTAGGAATAGCATATTTTTATTTGCTATCCATGGTGCAGCACAGTGTCTGTTTCTGTTGAGGTTTTGCTCTTATACTATATAGGTCTGCTTACGGTTGTGTTTTTACGGATTGATGGTATACATGATTGAGCTTGTTTTATCTTCTCATCTTTCGGGAATGTTTGGTTGTGCCATCCCTTTGATAATTTGATGTAACTCAGTTTGCAACGAAAGTGTTATTAATTTTCTGACGTTTAATGTCAGACATACGAAATTTAGCTATTCAGTAATGTTAGTTATCTTTTACAAGTACTTTTACAATTTCTCTTTTAGTCGGGTTAAAAAATAGCGTAAAGGTTTTTCATGTTGCCGTCCATGGTGCTGCGCCTCATTCACTTTTGCTGTTTTGTATTTTTCTCCTACAAAATTGATTTCTTATCTTTCTATAGCACCATGGCTTTTATTTGTTTGTTTGTTTACTGTAAGACAGTGTGATCATGTTTATCTCCCTCTTGTTGAAAATAATGCTCTTGCTCTTGTTTTTCAAAATAATTCAAACTATAAAACCGACGCTTAATCCTGTCAGAGATATGAACATTATGCAGTTTTTTATTTAAACTCATAGTGTCGCTGTTCACCTGCAAAACTATGCTTGTCTTCAGTACACCTCTCTCCACCCTGCTTGTGATGTCATACACAGATCTCATCTCGTTGTAGAAAATTGTCGACGGTGGCTTTTATACTACTTTCTCAGTTAAGATTTACATTTGTTTTCTTTTGACCTCTTTGTCGTTTTGATGCTGGGTTAAGTTTTAAGTACTCCAAAAGGTTCTGTGTTGCCGCTGATATGTTTGGTCTTTTGTTCTTCGTGCTGATGGCGCACACCGCTTATGGAGACGTGAGCTATTCTTTTCCAGAGGAGATGAAACGCGGATCTGTAATCGGAAATATAGCAAAGGATCTGGGGCTCGATGTAAACAGACTGCCATCTCGTAAGGCTCGCATTGATGCTGAAGGTAACAGAAGACGGTATTGTGATATTAATCTGAATACTGGAGAACTGATCGTAGCGGAGAGAATCGACAGGGAGGAGATTTGCGGGGACAGGCTTTCATGTGTTTTAAAATTTGAGTTCATGCTAGAAGACCCATTAGAGCTACACCATGTTTCAGTTCAAATTCAGGATATTAACGACAATTCGCCTGTTTTCTCAAAGGATTTAATTACATTTGAAATTGGAGAATCTTCTCTTAGAGGTACTCGCTATCGCTTGAATGCGGCTCATGATGCAGATGTAGGACAGAATGCGGTTCAGAGATACGATTTACAAAAAAACGATAACTTTAAACTCACTATCAGTTCAAATGTATATGGAGAAAATAATTTGGAATTATTACTAGATAAAGAGTTAGATCGCGAACAGAAAAAAGAGGTAACATTAATTCTTACTGCGGTAGACGGCGGGACTCCACCGAGATCAGGTACTGTAGCCATACACGTCACTGTGCTGGATGCTAATGATAATGCTCCAGTCTTTAGTCAGGCTATCTATAAGGTCAGTCTGCCTGAAAATTCTCCTACAGATACTGTGGTTGTGAGAGTGAGCGCTACTGATGCTGATGAGGGGCAAAATGGAGAAGTGACGTATGAGTTCAATCGTATTTCTGACAAAGCCAAAAACCTGTTTTCATTAGATTCAAATACAGGTGTCATTCGAGTTACAGGTTCACTAGATTATGAGGACGAAATTGTTTATGAATTACGCATTGAAGGGAAAGATGTATTTGGCTTATCCAGTGATTCTAAAATTGTAATAGAACTTGCAGATATTAATGACAATGCGCCTGAGATACTGTTGAAATCTTTACGTAGCCCTGTTCCTGAGAATGCGTTACCCGGTACAGAGGTTGGAATCATTAATGTGCAGGACAGAGACTCTGAGAATAACGGACAGGTGCACTGTGCCATTCAGCAAAACGTCCCATTTAAGCTGGTACCGTCAATCAAACATTACTATTCTTTGGTGACCACAGGTGAATTAGACCGGGAGCTGTTCTCTGAGTATAATATTACAATTACTGCTACTGATGAGGGCTCTCCGCCTTTATCTTCCACTAAGAATATTCACTTGACTGTAGCTGATGTGAATGATAATCCACCTGTATTTCAGGAGCAGAATTACAGAGCTCATGTGCAAGAAAATAACAAACCGGGCTCCTCTATTTGTTCAGTATCAGCTACAGACAAGGACTGGAGACAGAATGGCACTGTCGTTTATTCTCTGTTGTCCTCTGATGTTGGTGGCGCACCGGTGTCATCCTTTGTATCCATTAACGGAGACACTGGAGTTATTCACGCGGTGAGGTCTTTTGATTACGAACAGTTGAAAAGTTTCAAAGTGCTCGTGTTAGCCAGAGACAACGGTTCTCCTCCTCTGAGCAGTAACGTCACGGTGAGTGTCCTTATAACGGATGAGAATGACAACTCCCCTCAGATATTATATCCCTCTCCGGAAGGAAACTCCTTAATGACCGAGATGGTACCCAAATCTGCGCAGGCGCGCTCCATGGTCTCTAAGGTGATCGCAGTGGACGCTGATTCTGGCCAGAACGCGTGGCTCTCCTATCACATTATTAAAGCGACTGATCCGGGACTTTTCACTATCGGTGTCCACAGCGGAGAGATCAGGACGCAGCGGGATATTTCTGAATCTGACAGCATGAAACAGAACCTCATTGTGTCCGTGAGAGATAACGGACAACCCTCTCTCTCAGCCACGTGCGCGTTGTATTTACTTATATCAGATAACTTGGCTGAAGTTCCAGAACTGAAAGACATGTCTCGTGATGAGAACAGCTCTAAATTGACGTTTTATTTAATCATCGCGCTGGTGTCCGTTTCTACTTTCTTCCTGACCTTCATCATCATCATCTTGGCCGTGAGGTTTTGTCGTAGGAGAAAGCCCAGACTGCTGTTTGATGGAGCTGTAGCCATTCCCAGCGCGTATCTTCCTCCAAATTACGCAGAGGTGGAGGGCGCGGGAACTCTCCGCAGCACTTACAATTATGACGCATACCTGACCACGGGCTCGCGCACTAGTGACTTCAAGTTTGTTAGATCTTATAATGAGGGCACGCTGACTGCTGACCTGACTCTGAAAAAAACTCAGTCCGCTGTGGATGATCTTGAAGGACTTGATGCGGAAATGAGCAGTTCCTTTCAGGTAGGACTAACACCGTCTTTCTTTTGTATAAATTATTATTGGCATTGCTCCAAAAGTTATAACTGTATTTATGTTGTAAGTTTCATGTGTAAAAACATGTGAAATGTGGTTCTTTGACTTTTTTAATAGTGTGAATGTGAAAACCCATAATCACTTGTTTCCAATTTTGTTCACATATTCGTATGCGATCATATTATTTCACACTTTTACAAAGGTTTTCATTTTAAAAGCTCCAAACATTTTACTGGCTGATGTTTTAGTTCACGTCCTGCAAATATGGGAAAAAAGGGTCTCAATTAAATATGTGCAGTTTTACATGGTTACTGCAAATTGTCACTTAACCAGAGCAGTTTATGTCCTGTTTGCACCATGATACGATGATGGCTGCATCAAAACTCCAAAACATAAGGGTATTAAAGTATGTACTGCACGAAATCAAAAGTTCAAATGTTACAAATAAGTTACAAGATTATTTATTTATTTATTTATTTATTTATTTTTCTTATATTCCTGATGATTTGAGTATTTTCATGTCTGGGAAAAAAACTGGGATTACTTGTGATTGCATGTGAAGTTCATGTGTTTCTTTTGTAAGGGCGTATTGTCAGTCTGACTTCTGAAAGGTAGTACTTTTTCAAAAATTATAATTTTGCTTATTTTGTTGGCTTATTTTCAGTCATGAGACATTATTTCAGGATTTTGTTTTATGATTTTTTTATTTTCGTATTTTGCTAAAATTTGATTTAGAGTTTCACAGGCAGAGCTTAGACTAAACCAGGATTAGGCCATAGTTCAGTTAGGACATAATTGTTTTATAGTTTTTATTAAAATGCCTTAGAAAAAGATTACTGGTGAGCATCTTGAGACCAGATCAGTCAGTGCAAGTTTCCTTCAGTTGAAACAGCTCAGAGTTACATTTTAGTTAGTTACTAGACTTAAGCCTTGTCTGTGAAACCGGTGGTAAAGTTGGTATTGGTGGTGTTCTTTTGGAGATTACTGCGAAATCAGTCTCATTGTGTTGATTTATCATGAAGTTTATTCAACATTTTGTCTAACATAATCGCCATGTAAACACACATTTATCTATTTTGTAATGTAGTACTTTATTTATTTGCGATTCTCGCATCGATTTGTCGCATGTGTGAAATTAGCCTATACAGAGATTTGTCATATGATGTTTTTGTTTGTTTGTTGCTGTCCATGGTGCTGCATTGGCATTTACCTTCCTTGTCTTTGGATTATTTATTTATTTATTGCTGTGTGTGAGACAGAGATAATAATAATATCAAATGTGTGGGTCGTGTTCATCTCCCACCCTCCAGGGATTTGTTTTACCGGCGCGCACTTAAAGATTTCACTGACCTGGTTGAGCATTGATTTTTTTTTTTTTTTTTTTTTTCCCTCAGCGTTTGCCACTTGATATCTTCTTTGGAAAATTACTGATTTAAGTTATAAATTGAGGTGACGTCATCTTCCGCTTCATAAAGTCGCTAAAACATTCCGTGCGTTTTATTAAACGTGTGTATTCTGAATCAGCTGTTGCTTGCAGGTAATTGACAGTTAATAAATGATTCTCAACGATAAATATAAACACTTGTTTCGTCCAAAGATCATCTGGTTTAAGGAAAACGCTGCAATAGCTTACCGTTACTATTATTATTATTATTATTATTATTATTATGCAGCTTGCGTGAATGTTACACATTACTGGAGCAGATCTGAACCTGCCATTGAAAGATGCCAAGGCAATAAGAGGATGGTAGTCGTGGAGCACACGCTCATATAACTCATTTGTTAATGAAATGTTGGCTATCCATATATTACGAATTGGGTTTTATGATTTAGATTATAAGATGTCGTACCTCGACTGCAGCTTAATGTATTCATTGATATAACGTTTAATGAATTTAAACTTTATTGTCTGTAGTGTAGGATGATTTCAATCTTTTTTACAAGCCACGAAGAAACTATGAAGTTTATTTGTATATATATATATATATATATATATATATATATATATATATAAATATATATATATATATATATATATATATATATATATATATATATATATATATATATATATATAAATTTTTTTTTTTTTTTTTTTGGCAATACTTAATAGCATTTTAACACTAAATGAGAATGATCTAAATTTATTGATCTTGTTCATTTTGTATTATTTTGGTAAAAAGAGATGAAAAACAATACGATTAAATTATGGAATTATGAATGGTCCGATGCTCTCGTGTTGCATTTTAGTAAGACGTTTTACGTTTGCTATTTAAAAATGCTTTTAGAAAACACATTCTGTGGAAAAGTCTGTAAACATTACGTTGTTTGTTTTCCTTTTATATTCTTAATTCCGTTTTTATTGATTGATTGATTTAGATTTTTTGTAATTGTCACTTCATTGGCTTATTTCTGTAGTGCTATAGAGGGCATTTTCTGTTGCTCCTCAGGTTTTTCATTTTATGCCCTATATAGGTTTGCATATAGTCTTATTTACTTGTGCATTTATTTATTGTAGTTTATTTATTTATTTATTTATTTATTTATTCATTCATTCATTCATTCATTCATTCATTGTTTTATATATGACCTAGAAACATGGACTCCTGTTTTCACATTCTACGTGAATGTTTGGTTGTGCTAGTTATTTAATGTGCACTATACATTTTAAATTCAAGTTTAGACATTTAATATCAAACCTATGAAAGCTTTTGCAGTTTCATAATTGAACTCTTAGTGTCGCTGTTCACCAGTACAACCGTTGACCTTCATATTACTGTTTTTCTCCACCCTGTTCATGATGTCATATACAGGACTGACATCTCAACTCGCTGTAGAATATCGGTGATGGTGAGCGGAGCCTCGTCTATTTTTCTTTTGTGTCGACCACAAACTAGATTCAGTCATTTGAATTTCCATTTTACATGTGGATAACCGTTACATTTGCGTGGATATCTAAACCTTCTGTGTTGTTGCTGGGATGTTTGGATTTTTCTTTGTTGTGCTGATGGCGCACACCGCTTATGGAGACATGAGCTATTCTTTCCCGGAGGAGATGAAAACAGGATCTGTGATTGGAAATATAGCAAAGGATCTCGGGCTTGATATGGACAAACTATCAAGTCGAGAGGCACGAATTGATAATGGAGATAATCGACAACGTTTCTGTGATATTAGTCAAAATACTGGAGAACTGATCGTTGCGGAGAGAATCGACAGAGAGGAGGCTTGTGGAAAGAAAGCTTCATGTGTTATTAAAATGGAGATCGTGCTGGAAAATCCTTTAGAGCTGCATCGATTTATCCTCAATATTCAGGACATAAATGATAATTCGCCACAGTTCAAACAGAGTATGATAAAATTCGAAATAAGCGAGTCGGCAGAAAAAGGATCTCGTTACTTATTAGACGAGGCCTATGATGCGGATATTGGTATGAATTCGGTGCAATCATATATGATACAAGACAATGAACACTTTCTTCTTAGTGTACTAACGCGTGAAAATGGAAGAAAATATAGCGAGTTGGTTCTTAATAAAGAGTTGGATCGCGAACAGCAGAAAGAGATAACATTAAGTATCACTGCGGTAGACGGCGGGACTCCACCGAGATCAGGTACTGTAGCCATACACGTCACTGTGCTCGATGCTAATGATAATGCTCCAGTCTTTAGTCGGGCTATCTATAAAGTCAGGCTGCTTGAAAATTCTCCTGTAGATACTGTAGTGGTGACAGTGAGCGCTACTGATGCTGACGAGGGACAAAATGGAGAAGTGACGTATGAATTTGGTCATTTATCAGAACGCCTCATGGACACATTTTCTCTCGATTCGTTATCTGGAGAAATTAAATTAACAGGACTCATTGATTATGAGGATGAAAGTTCAGTTGAACTGCCAGTTCAAGCGAAAGATGGGCAAGGGTTAGCCAGTCACTGTTCTGTATTAATTGATGTTATTGATGTCAATGATAACGCCCCTAGGATTATGAGTAAATCTGTTAAAATATCCATTCCTGAGAATTCCTTACCTGGTACAGAGGTTGGCATAATTAATGTGCAGGACAGAGACTCAGACAATAACGGACAGGTGCGCTGCTCCATTCAGCAAAACGTCCCATTTAAACTCGTACCTTCAATTAAAAATTACTATTCTCTGGTGACCACAGGTGAATTAGACCGGGAGCTGCTCTCTGATTATAATATTACAGTTATTGCCACTGATGAGGGCTCCCCGTCTTTATCTTCTACTAAGAATATTCACTTGACTGTAGCTGATGTGAATGATAATCCACCTGTATTTCAGGAGCAGAATTATAGAGCTCATGTGCAAGAAAATAACAAACCGGGCTCCTCTATTTGTTCAGTATCAGCTACAGACCCGGACTGGAGACAGAATGGCACTGTAGTTTATTCTTTGTTGTCCTCTGATGTCAGTGGCGCACCAGTGTTATCTTTTCTGTCCATTAACGGAGACAACGGGGTCATTCATGCCGTGAGGTCGTTTGATTACGAACAGTTGAAAAGTTTCAAAGTGCTGGTGTTAGCCAGAGACAACGGTTCTCCTCCTCTGAGCAGTAACGTGACCGTGAGTGTCTTCATAACGGATGAGAATGACAACTCCCCTCAGATATTATATCCATCTCCGGAAGGAAACTCCTTCATGACCGAGATGGTACCAAAATCTGCGCAGGCGCGCTCCCTGGTCTCCAAGGTGATCGCCGTGGACGCTGATTCTGGCCAAAACGCGTGGCTCTCCTATCAAATAATTAAAGCAACCGATCCAGGACTTTTCACTATTGATGTCCACAGCGGAGAGATCAGGACGCAGCGGGATATTTCTGAATCTGACAGCATGAAACAGAACCTCATTGTGTCCGTGAGTGATAACGGACAACCCTCTCTCTCAGCCACGTGTGCGTTGTATTTACTTCTATCAGATAACTTGGCCGAAGTTCCAGAACTGAAAGATATGTCTCGTGACGAGAGCAGCTCCAAATTGACGTTTTATTTGATCATCGCGCTGGTGTCTGTTTCCACTTTCTTCCTGACCTTCATCATCATCATCTTGGCCGTGAGGTTTTGTCGCAGGAGAAAGCCCAGACTGTTGTTTGATGGAGCTGTAGCCATTCCCAGCGCGTATCTCCCTCCAAATTACGCAGAGGTGGAGGGCGCGGGGACACTCCGCAGCACTTATAATTATGACGCGTACCTGACCACGGGCTCGCGGACTAGTGACTTCAAGTTCATCAGATCTTATAATGAGGGCACGCTGACTGGTGACCTGACTTTGAAAAAGACTCAGTCCGCTGTGGATGACCTTGAAGGGCTCGATGCGGAAGTGAATGATTCGTTTCAGGTAGGGCTATATTTTTTTTTTTGTAGATATATATTTTTAACTGTCTTAAGTGAAGGATTTACCTCTTTCTTTTTGGAAGCCTTTTTTTTTTTTTTTTTTTTTTTTTTTTTTTTACAGATTTAGTTATAGTCCATGAAGTTAAACGTTTAAAGTATACGTAACAGGAACATTTTTAATTATTATTATTTTTTTAATGTTATACTGAGTCGATGTGTGTAGTCTTTTTAAATGCAAAGTTTGTGATTATTTAATAGTTTTAGTCTTTTTGATGGGCCATTGATGCGAAATGCATTTGTAAATACTTGATCATGTAATTAAGCATTTTTGGGTAAAAACATTTTTCACTGGTGAATGGAGCATTGTATTTAAACGGATTAGCGACATTTGCAGATCATTTTGATCATTTAGAAAACCTTTAAATCATGAAGCTTATTTAAAAGTTGCTTGTTAATTTCAGTGTCCATTTAATTTATGTGGTTCATTCTAATTTTTCAGCAACTAAGTGAAAAAAAAAAAAAAAAAAAAAATCTGTATTTGTTCATATTTATAATAAATCAGGTCTTTCTACATCTGTTCCATCGTTGTGTCTTTAGTATGAAATTATTTCTTTAGTAGCTTCGTTTACGTAGATTTCATTACAAAAACTTTTGAAACACTTGTGTGGTGTTCACTTGCGTATAACGTTGCTGTCCATGGTGCTGTTTAAGTAATGTATGGATCGCAATTGTGATTGTTTAGGAATACTGTAAAACTATTTTTATTATTTCTCCCTAATAGAATGTTAACAATCAAAGACTCTTGATATTGTGAGGTAGTTTTTTGTCTGTTATTGCTGGTAAGTCATATTACTGTAACCTAAACATTCTGGAGCACTAAATGTTATGCAGTTTCTTATTTAAACACTTAGAGTCGCTGTTTACCTGCAATATCATCGACAAAAACGTATTTATTGTCTCCACCCTGTTGGTGATGTCATTAGCAGTGCTTCTTGTTCGTTTTCTTTTAATGGAAAATCCTCGACGTTGACTGATTCTCTGAGTCTTTTGTGTAATGTTGTAGATTTAGTGTTTAGATTTACGTTTTCTGTTTCATCTTCTGTTTAAATCATACTTTCACATGGATTTCTTAAGCTTCTGGGTTAATCATCAGATGTTTGCCTTTTTGTTCTTCGTGCTGATGGCGCGCACCGCTTTTGGAGACATGAGCTATTCTTTCCCGGAGGAGATGAAACGTGGATCTGTGATTGGAAATATAGCAAAGGATCTTGTGCTCGACGTGAACAGACTGTCATTTCGTAAGGCTCGAATTGATACAGAAGGTAACAGAAAACGGTACTGTGACATTAATCTGAATACTGGAGAACTGACCGTAGCGGAGAGAATCGACAGAGAGGAGATTTGTAATGAGGGGCTTTCCTGTGCTCTTAATTTCGAATTAGTTCTAGAGCACCCATTGGAGATACACCGTGTCACAATACAAATTGAAGATATAAACGATAACACACCGACCTTTTCTAAAAACACAATAAAGCTTGAGATAAGTGAGAGTGCTGATAAAGGCGCTCGGTTCCGCGTGAATGAGGCTCATGATGCAGACACAGGAAATAATGGAGTACAAAGCTATTCGATTGAAGGAAATGATCATTTCATTTTATCTGTAAATACAAAGTCAGATGGTGGCAAAAATATTGAGTTAGTGTTAGACAAAGAGTTGGATCGTGAGCAGCAAAAAGAGGTAACATTAATTCTTACTGCGGTAGACGGCGGGACTCCACCGAGATCAGGTACTGTAGCCATACACGTCACTGTGTTGGATGCTAATGATAATGCTCCAGTCTTTAGTCAAGCCGTCTATAAAATCAGTCTGCCTGAAAATTCTCCTGTAGATACTGTAGTGATGACAGTGAGCGCTACTGATGCTGATGAGGGACAAAATGGAGAAGTGACATACGAGTTTAGCCGAATTTCGAAAAATGCCAACGTACTATTTGATCTAGATCCAAACAGTGGAGAGATTAAAGTTAAAGGCCCTATTGATTTTGAGGTGGCATTAAGGTATGACATGCTTATTGAGGGAAAAGATGGCTCTGGTCTTTCTTCGGACGCTAAAGTAATCATAGAAATTACAGATGTTAATGACAATGCCCCAATTATAGTGATTAAGTCTTTAAACAGCCCCGTTCCCGAGAATGCTTTACCCGGTGCAGAGGTTGGCATCATTAATGTGCAAGACAGAGACTCGGAGAATAACGGACAGGTGCGCTGCTCCATTCAGCAAAACGTCCCTTTTAAACTCGTACCTTCAATCAAAAATTACTATTCTCTGGTGACCACAGGTGAATTAGACCGCGAGCTGCTCTCTGATTATATTATTACAATTACTGCTACTGATGAGGGCTCTCCGCCTTTATTTTCCACTAAGAATATTCACTTGACTGTAGCTGACGTGAATGATAATCCACCTGTATTTCAGGAGCATAGTTACAGAGCTCATGTGCAAGAAAATAACAAACCGGGCTCCTCTGTTTGTTCAGTATCAGCTACAGATCCAGACTGGAGACAGAATGGCACTGTAGTTTATTCTCTGTTGTCCTCTGATGTCAGTGACGCACCGGTGTCCTCCTTTTTATCCATTAACGGAGACACCGGAGTCATTCATGCCGTGAAGTCGTTTGATTACGAACAGTTGAAAAGTTTCAAAGTGCTTGTGTTAGCCAGAGACAACGGTTCTCCTCCTCTGAGCAGTAACGTGACCGTGAATGTCTTCATAACTGATGAAAATGACAACTCCCCTCAAATATTATATCCCTCTCTGGAAGGAAACTCCTTCATGACAGAGATGGTACCCAAATCTGCGCAGGCACGCTCCCTGATCTCCAAGGTGATCGCCGTGGACGCGGATTCTGGCCAGAACGCGTGGCTCTCCTATCACATTATTAAAGCGACAGATCCAGGACTTTTCATTATCGGTCTCCACAGCGGAGAGATCAGGACGCAGCGGGACATTTCTGAATCTGACAGCATGAAACAAAACCTCATTGTGTCCGTGAGAGATAATGGACAGCCCTCTCTCTCAGCCACGTGCGCGTTGTATTTACTTATATCAAAAATCTGATTTCCATTCTGATAACATCCTCGTCAAAATGCGGGGAGTTATCATTTATGTCATCAATGTGTAAACTAATTCGATGCAATTCCAAAGGATTCTCAAGCATAAGTTCTTGTTTCAGAACGCATGAAGCTTTCTTTCCACAAAGTCCCTCTCTGTCGATTCTCTCTGCTACGATCAGTTCTCCAGTATTTAGATTAATATCACAGTATCGTTTTGTGTTACCTTCAGTATCAATTCGAGCCTTACGAGATGACAGTCTGTTCACATCGAGCCCGAGATCCTTTGCTATATTTCCAATAACAGATCCGCGTTTCATCTCCTCCGGAAAAGAATAGCTCACGTCTCCATAAGCGGTGTGCGCCATCATGACACAAAAGCAGAGCGTAAGCTCTAAAACAAACCCTGTATTTCTCTTCATTCTCAAACAAACGATTTCATCAAACGTGAAAAAGGTCCTCTGATGTCAGTGGCGCACCAGTGTCTTCTTTTCTGTCCATTAACGGAGACACCGGGGTCATTCATGCCGTGAGGTCGTTTGATTACGAACAGTTGAAAAGTTTCAAAGTACTCGTGTTAGCCAGAGACAACGGTTCTCCTCCTCTGAGCAGTAACGTGACCGTGAGTGTCTTCATAACGGATGAAAATGACAACTTCCCTCAGATACTATACCCCTCTCCAGAAGGGAGCTCCTTCATGACCGAGATGGTACCCAAATCTGCGCATGCGCGCTCCCTGGTTTCCAAGGTGATCACCGTGGACGCGGATTCTGGCCAGAATGCATGGCTTTCTTATCACATTATTAAAGCAACAGATCCGGGACTTTTCACTATCGATGTCCACAG
Organism: Cirrhinus molitorella; assembly: GCA_033026305.1. Lineage (NCBI taxonomy): Eukaryota > Metazoa > Chordata > Actinopteri > Cypriniformes > Cyprinidae > Cirrhinus > Cirrhinus molitorella. The sequence goes on from CM065129.1 coordinate 10,877,537, forward strand.
CGGAGAGATCAGGACTCAGCGGGACATTTCTGAATCTGACAGCATGAAACAGAACCTCATTGTATCCGTGAGAGATAACGGACAGCCCTCTCTCACAGCCACGTGCGCATTGTATTTACTTATATCAGATAACTTGGCTGAAGTTCCAGAACTGAAAGACATGTCTCGTGACGAGAGCAGCTCCAAACTGACGTTTTATTTGATCATCGCTCTGGTGTCCGTTTCCACTTTCTTCTTGACTTTCATTATCATCATCCTGGCCGTAAGGTTTTGTCGCAGGAGAAAGCCCAGACTGTTGTTTGATGGAGCTGTAGCCATTCCCAGCTCCTATCTGCCTCCAAATTACGCAGAGGTGGAGGGCGCGGGAACTCTTCGTAGCACCTACAATTACGACGCATACCTGACGACGGGCTCGCGCACTAGTGACTTCAAGTTCGTCAGAGCTTATAATGAGGGCACGCTAACCGCTGACCTGGCTCTGAAAAAGACTCAGTCCGTTGAGAATATACTGGATGACCTTGGCAATGAAGTTGAAACTTTCCAGGTACACTTTTTAAATAATGATTGTGCGTTATTATGCTGATTGCTGTGTTTTCAAAGTTTTAGCGACCATTTGTTTGTTTGTTTGTTTGTTTTTTAGATTATTTGAACCTTTTTTAATATTCAAGTGTTTCCCTAAACACTGTGAATGACATGCAGTGATCCTGTAAAATACAAAGGAATCATAATTTAGGAAGCCAAGAACAGTATGGTAGTTAAAAATAAATAAATACATCGTCTTTAAATGGTTGCTTTTGGTATTGTGCTTAAAATGACTGTAATCTTTATTATTATTATTATTATTGTTGTTGTTGTTGTTGTTGTTGTTGTTGTTGTTGTTGTTGTGTCTTTGCTTTTTAATCTCTTGCTCTTTTGTTTAAAATTCATTCAAATTCAAATTATTCATTGTTGGACCTAAATATTTTTATTTTTATTTTTATGTTTGGTCTCCAGTTTAAACTCTTTATTTATTGACCTGATCATAGAAATTGGCATTTTCAACCCTTCTCTTACAGTCAGTTACTGATTTGTGAACCTCATTATTAATCACTGCGGCTGCGAGAGAGAGAGAGGGAGAAAGAAAGAAAGAAAGAAAGAAAGAAAGAAAGAAAGAAAGAAAGAAAGAAAGAAAGAAAGAAAGAAAAACATACAATATGATTAGCAATACACTTCAGTTAGATGTTACTGATAAGAATTTCTAGGGGTGCAAATAATAGTAGCACATTTCAGTGAAATGTCAGTTTTGTTTGGGGTTTAAATAAGGCACTTTGTAGAAGAAACAGACAGTATTTTTTTCACAGCCCATTTTGCTTGCATTCAATGGTTTTAGCAGTTTTTCACATAGAAAAGAATAGAGTCTGGGCTAATCACTTTGCTTTTAGATTGTTTTTATTATCATGTGGATTGCAGACTAAAATAGTCTTTGGGTACAACTGTCATGGTATGTTAAGCTACGTTAAGTGTTTTTCTTCTTCTTCTTCTTCTCTTTGCTGTCCCTCTGTGTAGCGCTTTTTCTATAAGGGCAAAACGCCTAATGTAAAAATGTTTTTACACTTTGGATTATGATATCCTTGTTCTGACTGTTGCTAGTGCTTATGACTAGAATTTGATTTCCTTGTCGTTTGGTTTATTTAAGCCAAGTGTTCTGAAATATGATGCTTCGTTTTCATTACGTCCCATATTTTGAGGTGGTAGTGTTTGGCTCGATAGAACATGGAGGGAAATCTTTTGGATAACTAGGTTTTCTCTCTGAAATGATAAAATATCGTAAATGAGCTGTGGTGGGAAAATCGGTTGTTATTTTAAAGGAATATTGTGACAAATAACTAAATAACATTTCAGAATTGTGCTTATATTGTTGCATAAAATAATAAAAAGAAATGTCAAGTTTACACCTCACGGTGTCGCTGTGCACCTGCGGAGTAAAGTGGTTGTTATTTCTCCACCCTGAAATATTGCCATTCCCCTTTGTACTGCTGCTTTTTGACGCCATATACATGCTCGAGAGCATTCGCTTATATGTGCTGAACATTCGGAGTATTTTTTTTTTCCTTATGGGATAGGATATATTTAACCAAACTTGTTCATCATTCTCAATCAAAATGAAAAACAAATGGATGTTATTGGTTTCTTTTAGTCTACGGGCTTTTCTGTTTGTCTCCATTACGTTGCACGCCGCTTGTGGAGAAGTGAGCTATTCTTTTCCGGAGGAGATGAAACGCGGGTCTGTGATTGGAAATATAGCAAAGGATCTTGGGCTTGATGTGAACAGACTGTCATCTCGTAAGGCTCGCGTTGATACTGAAGGTAACAGAAAACGATACTGTGACATTAATTTGAGTACTGGAGAACTGACCGTAGCGGAGAGAATCGACAGAGAGGGGCTTTGTGGAAAGAAAGCTTTATGTGGTTTAAAACAAGAGCTGGTTTTAGAAAATCCTCTTGAATCGCATCGTATTAACATAAACATTCAAGATGTAAATGACAATACTCCTCTCTTTAAAAAAGATGTAATAAAATTTGAGATAACAGAGTCGGCTGTAAAAGGTGCTCGTTTTTTGCTCGAGGAGGCTCATGATGCAGACATAGGGACTAACTCGGTTCAAACGTATAATTTAGGAAAGAATACATATTTTGAATTGGCTGTTACTGCAAAAACAACAGGGAAAATGCATGGTGAGCTAGTACTTAATAAAGAATTAGATCGTGAGCAAGAACAGGAGGTAAATTTAATTCTTACTGCGGTAGATGGCGGGACTCCACCGAGATCAGGTACTGTAGCCATACACGTCACTGTGCTGGATGCAAATGATAATGCTCCAGTCTTTAGTCAGGCCGTCTATAAAGTCAGTTTACCTGAAAATTCTCCTGTTCATACTGTACTGGTGACAGTGAGCGCCACTGATGCTGACGAGGGACAAAATGGAGAAGTGACATATGAATTTGGCCATATTTCAGAAAGTGACATGACAATTTTTTCGCTCGACCCAAGTAATGGCAGAATAACATTAATAGGGTCACTTGACTATGAGGAGTCGTCATCCTTTGAGCTTCAAATTCAAGCCACAGATGGACTGGGAATGGTATCATATGCAGCTGTTGTTATTGAGATATCTGACATCAATGATAATTCCCCATTTATAGTAATTAAGTCACTGAATAGCCCGATTGCTGAGAATGCGGTAGCCGGTACAGAGGTTGGCATCATTAATGTACAAGATAGAGACTCGGAGAATAACGGACAGGTGCGCTGCTCCATTCAACAAAACGTCCCGTTTAAATTAGTACCTTCAATCAAAAATTACTATTCTCTGGTGACCACAGGTGAATTAGACCGCGAGCTGCTCTCAGATTATAATATTACAATTACTGCTACTGATGAGGGATCTCCGCCTTTATTTTCCACTAAAAATATTCACTTGACTGTAGCTGACGTCAATGATAATCCACCTGTATTTCAGGAGCAGAATTATAGAGCTCATGTGCAAGAAAATAACAAACCGGGCTCCTCTATTTGTTCAGTATCAGCTACAGACCCGGACTGGAGACAGAATGGCACTGTAGTTTATTCTCTGTTGTCCTCTGATGTCAATGGGTCACCGGTGTCCTCCTTTTTATCCATTAACGGAGACACCGGGGTCATTCATGCCGTGAAGTCGTTTGATTACGAACAGTTTAAAAGTTTTAAAGTGCTGGTGTTAGCCAGAGACAACGGTTCTCCTCCTCTGAGCAGTAACGTGACCGTGAGTGTCTCCATAACGGATGAGAATGACAACTCACCTCAAATATTATACCCCTCTCTGGAAGGAAACTCTTTTATGACCGAGATGGTACCCAAATCTGCGCAGGCGCGCTCCCTGGTATCCAAGGTGATCGCAGTGGATGCGGATTCTGGCCAGAACGCGTGGCTCTCGTATCACATTATTAAAGCAACAGATCCGGGACTTTTCACTATCGGTGTCCACAGCGGAGAGATCAGGACGCAGCGGGACATTTCTGAATCTGACAGCATGAAACAGAACCTCATTGTGTCCGTGAGAGATAATGGACAGCCCTCTCTCTCAGCCACGTGCGCATTGTATTTACTTATATCAGATAACTTGGCTGAAGTTCCAGAACTGAAAGACATGTCTCGTGACGAGAGCAGCTCCAAACTGACGTTTTATTTGATCATCGCGCTGGTGTCCGTTTCCACTTTCTTTCTGACCTTCATCATTATCATCATGGCCGTCAGGTTTTGTCGCAGGAGAAAGCCCAGACTGTTGTTTGATGGAGCTGTAGCCATTCCCAGCGCGTATCTCCCTCCAAATTACGCAGAGGTGGAGGGCGCGGGAACTCTCCGCAGCACTTACAATTATGACGCATACCTGACCACCGGCTCGCGCACTAGTGACTTCAAGTTCGTCAGATCTTATAATGAAGGCACGCTGATTGCTGACCTTACTTTGAAAAAGACCCCGTCCGCCGATGATCTTAATGATTTTGCCGAGGGAATAGAGAGTGTTTCTCAGGTATGTTTTTTTTTTTTTTTTTTATATTATTTTATTATTATTATTTTATATTTTTTATATATAAATTTATATTTTTGTTCCTTCGACTTTGTATTCTTGCTATATATGTAGATATGTTCTTTATTTATATTGTACTTGAATTGTACTTAACTTTTAGATGTTGATGTGTTTAAAGCAGTACTTGGGGCATGATTCATTATGGTAGAAGATATTATATGGTCGGATTTAGCAATTTAGAAAGCCTGGAATCTGTTATATTCTAAATGATTTAGTAATGTTTTAAAAACGTTGCTTGTTACAGTCGTTGCTTCTTACATTTCTCCTTTCTCTTTTTTTTTTTTTTTTTTGTTCTGCATTGCGAATGTCATTTGTGTTGGGAAATATATAATCTAATTTGCTTATTTTGCACAGTGTATGCGTTTTATTTCATGGATGTATGTGCTGATGTTTTCATCATCAACTTTATAATGAGATTGAAAACGGCTATATTGTTTAAAAACAGACCACCGTTATAAGGCGTATTGACTTCCTGTGTCGCTGTCCGTGGTGCTGATGTGTTGGGACATGAACAGTAGTGTAGCATTTTCAGTTTTGTAAAAAAAAAAGTTTGTCTTTGGGTTGCTCTTCGGATTTGTTCTTGTTTTAACAATATAACTTACTTTATCAATTCACAAATAGTGTGTTTAGTGTACTTGGATAACGCTCGAAGTTACTTTTGCCATTTATTAAAGGAACGATTTTGCTTTTATGGCGTGTTTAAGAAATATGGAAATGTTTTATACATGTATGAATTAACATCACACTTAGTCCTCACGGTGTCGCTGTTGACTTAAGCTTCCCATTTCTTTTTGTTATCTCCACCCATTTACGCTGCTATTGGATAAATGCATGTAGGTGTCTGTACAGACATGGTCTTTAGTCTTTGTTGAAAGAGCAGAATATAGCGTTCTGTTTAAAGTGATTAGTTATTTGTTCTTATCTGCTTGCTGTGCTTTTTCATCGTGGAACTGACTTTATATGCACGACCGAGAACGATGCACGAAGGATTCTGTCTTGTCTTCTCCATCTTGTTTGTGGCGCACACCGCTTATGGAGACGTGAGCTATTCTTTTCCGGAAGAGATGAAACGCGGATCTGTGATTGGAAATATAGCAAAGGATCTCGGGCTCGATGTGAACAGACTGTCATCTCGTAAGGCTCGCATTGATACTGAAGGTAACAGAAAGCGATACTGTGACATTAATCTGAATACTGGAGAACTGACCGTAGCGGACAGAATCGACAGAGAGGGGCTTTGTGGAAAGAAAGCTTCTTGTGTTTTCAACCAAGAGCTGGTACTGGAGAATCCGTTAGAATTACATCGTATCAGTCTTAGTGTTGAAGATATTAATGATAACAATCCTTTTTTTGGTAAAGATGTGATTAATATGGAAATCAGTGAATCCGCCGATAAAGGCAAACGATTCTTACTTGAAGCAAATGACGCTGATATTGGGCAAAATTCTGTACAAAGCTATTCTATTCAAAATAATGAAGATTTTGTTTTGTCAGTGCAAAGTAACTCTCTTGGAGAAAAATATGCCGAAATCATTCTAAATAAAGAGCTGGATCGTGAGCAGCAGCAGGAGATAAATTTAATTTTTACTGCGGTGGACGGCGGGACCCCACCGAGATCAGGTACTGTAGCCATACACGTCACTGTGCTGGATGCTAATGATAATGCTCCAGTCTTCAGTCAGGCCGTCTATAAAGTTAGCCTGCCTGAGAATTCTCCTGCAGATACTGTAGTGGTGACAGTGAGCGCTACTGATGCTGATGAGGGACAAAATGGAGAAGTAACGTATGAATTTAGTCATGTTATGGAAGACTACAAACATTTGTTTTACCTTGATCGAAAGACAGGTATCATCAGCATAAAAGGGCCTATAGATTTTGAGGAAGAGGCCACATTTAGTCTGCGCATAATAGCTAAAGATGGTCCAGGTCTAACGTCTTATTCAAATGTTATAATCAGTGTAAGTGACATTAATGATAACCCTCCTATAATAATAGTAAAATCTTTGAATAGCCCGATACCCGAGAATGCGTTATCCGGTGCAGAAGTTGGCATCATTAATGTACAGGATAGAGACTCGGAGAATAACGGACAGGTGCGCTGCTCCATTCAGCAAAACGTCCCATTTAAACTCGTACCTTCAATCAAAAATTACTATTCTCTGGTGACCACAGGTGAATTAGACCGCGAGCTGCTCTCGGATTATAATATTACAGTTATTGCTACTGATGAGGGCTCTCCACCTTTGTCTTCAACTAAGAATATTATCTTGACTGTAGCTGACGTGAATGATAATCCACCTGTATTTCAGGAGCAGAATTACAGAGCTCATGTGCAAGAAAATAACAAACCGGGCTCCTCTGTTTGTTCAGTATCAGCTACAGACCCGGACTGGAGACAGAATGGCACTGTAGTTTATTCTCTGTTGTCCTCCGATGTCAATGACGCACCGGTGTCCTCCTTTCTGTCCATTAACGGAGACACCGGGGTCATTCATGCCGTGAGGTCGTTTGATTACGAACAGTTTAAAAGTTTAAAAGTGCTCGTGTTAGCCAGAGACAACGGTTCTCCTCCTCTGAGCAGTAACGTGACCGTGACTGTCTTCATAACGGATGAGAATGACAACTCCCCTCAAATATTATACCCGTCTCCGGAAGGAAACTCCTTCATGACAGAGATGGTGCCAAAATCTGCGCAAGCGCGCTCCCTGGTCTCCAAGGTGATCGCAGTGGACTCAGATTCTGGCCAAAACGCGTGGCTCTCGTATCAAATTATTAAAGCGACCGACCCGGGACTTTTCACTATCGGTGTCCACAGCGGAGAGATCAGGACGCAGCGGGACATTTCTGAATCTGACAGCATGAAACAGAACCTTATTGTGTCCGTGAGAGATAACGGACAGCCCTCTTTCTCAGCCACGTGCGCGTTGTATTTACTTATATCAGATAACTTGGCTGAAGTTCCAGAACTGAAAGACATGTCTCGCGACGAGAGCAGCTCCAAGCTGACGTTTTATTTGATCATCGCTCTGGTGTCTGTTTCCACTTTCTTCCTGACCTTCATCATCATCATCCTGGCCGTCAGGTTTTGTCGCAGGAGAAAGCCCAGACTGTTGTTTGATGGAGCTGTAGCCATTCCCAGCGCGTATCTCCCTCCAAATTACGCAGAGGTGGAGGGCGCGGGAACTCTTCGCAGCACTTACAATTATGACGCATACCTGACCACCGGCTCGCGCACTAGTGACTTCAAGTTCATCAGATCGTATAATGAGGGCACGCTGACTGCTGACATGACTTTGAAAAAGACTCAGTCTGCTGTGGATGATCTTGAAGGGCTTGATGCGGAAATGAGCGACTCGTTTCAGGTAGGGCTGACGAACTATGTTTTATATAATTATTTAATGGTCTGGATTTAGAAATTAAATGTGAACTTGTGTTTTAATTTAATCGCTTTGACAGGCTCTATTTTTGAAAAAGATCACGTGAAATTATTAACATTTAAATATTCTCGTCTACACTTGTATACATATTCATATATTCATAAATCTTCACGTCTGTCACTTTATTTATTGATTTATTTTTATTATTTTATTATTTTTTATTTAGACTATGTTAGCGTTTCTCTTATTCATGTCTCGGTTTTATGTATCTATGTACTTTTTGTGTGGGAAAATGACACAGGGTACCTTTTTACTGTTGCTCTCCATGGTGCTGCATCAACTTTTAAGTTTGTTTAGGTTGTTGCGTCTACGTTAGAGCAAGATATGGAGGAGAGAGGATGGTACTCATGCAATAATAGCATAATTTTTTTTTTTTTTTTTTTTTGGTCAATTGTATTTTGATGTAAAATTATCTTGACTGCTGTTGGTTGTACTCATGAAGACAGGACTTGATTAAAAAAAAAAAAAAATCATTGTAAATGTTGACTTGTTGACCAAAAAAATTGACATCGTTTATTTTGAATCATATTGGTAAATGAAAGCTAAAAAAAAATCGAAAACAAATTGCGCTGGACTCCAGGAAACGCGATTAGAAACGGTCCGTAAACATTTTTTGACCATGTTGTCTGAAATAAGTTCTCGAAGTTCTTTAAATTCTTATTTTAGTATTTCTTTTTCAATTCAGCTGACTGAGTAGAAGTTTTACAATGGGACGACATATTTTTTATGAGCTTTCCATGCTGCCGTACTGGTCAGTGTCTGTTGCTGTTGAGGTTTTGCTTTTGTACTATGTATGTCTATATACTGGCGTGTTTATTTTGCTCGTAAGGAACTGCCCTAATTGGCCCAAAGACGGAATCCAGTTGGTGAGAGAAAGTATAATGCGTGTAGGCATTTTACTTGAGCTTCAGCAAAGTTCATTTGATTTATCAATTTTAGTCTAGCTCCGCGTTTTTTTCTGACTCCAGTTTCAAGTGATTATTAAATTTAGACTATTTCTAATTTAAAACGGATCACAAATATTAGTTATGCATTAATTTACATATTTGACTGAATATCAAGACACACCTCTCATCATCAGAACAGAATTCTTCAAAAGCTTTCAATCTTTCTCATAATATAAGTACAGGTGTAAAATTGAGACTATTTTGCCAGTCGCACTGAGACCTTTAGAACGATACTAAACATGAAAGGGGAAACAACTCATTCACAAAATACAACATATGTGGTATATAAATATTCTTAGTTTACTCAATATGGTGTCATTTGCTCTTTTTGGAGATCTCATTTCGAGATTAATTTTGTTTTGTTGCATGGCATCTGCTTTGTGAATTCCTGACGTTTGGTATCATGAGGAAATAATTAAACGTCTTAAGCATATATGCTCTAGAAAAATACACAGCAAAAACCCTCAGTGTTAAATTAACACTCTCAGTGTGGACACATATAGACACTGAAATAGTGTTAATAACAGTGGGCAGTGTTGAAGTTAATGAGATAATTGGGTAATTAGCAGCTGATGAATAAACATTAGTATAGACATCTGATGATAACAAGCAGAATCACCAAAGGAGAAAATCATTTGTAAGCAACCATTATAGTGGTCAGTGTTTGCATTAGTTGGGATCTTGACCCTTATATCTTTAATATTAGATTTTGTTTGGCTGCTGTATCTATGTTAAAACAGACGGACAAGCCAAGAGCAGCAGTCATCAGGTGATCATGATTATGTTTTAACATCATCGTTATTTCACCTAGAGTCTAATCTCAGAGTTATTTTTCAGTTACTGATATTAACAGCCTTGTAAACCAACAACAATAGATCCTGTATTTTCCATACATTTTGGAGAAATTTAATTTAGGCAGTTCTTATTCAAAATTCAAAAATATTTTTTTAGGCACACACAAACATCAAGAATCAGCGTATTAATCTCAACAATGGTGATAAACAGCATATTCGGAAAACAGATGATCTCAAAATAAATAGAAAGACAATGTGGCAATGCATGATGGGAACCATGAATGAGTTTTGATTGGCTAACACATGCTTATTTGATGCTCACCGTTGTTGTGATTCTCATGCTGATTCTTGATGTCTGTGTGTGCCTAAACTATATGTTTTGTTTTTTTAATTCAGAACTGCTTGAAAGAAATCTTTTCAAAATGTATAGAAAATACAGGATCTATTGCTGTCGGTTTACAAAGCTGTTATAGTCAATAAAGAAAAACTCTGAGACGCTAGGTTAAATAAGCATGATGTTAAAACATAATCATGAACGCCTGATGACTGCTGCTCTTGACTTGTCTGTCTGTTTTAACATAGACACAGCAGCCAAACAAAATCTAATATTAAAGATATAAGGGACAAAATCCCAACTAATGTAAACACTGACCACTATAATGATTGCTTAAAAATTTTGATTTTCTCCTTTGGTGATTCTGCTTAACATCAGGTGTCTATACTAATGTTTATTCATCAGCTGCTAATTACCCAATTATCTCATTAACTTCAACACTGCTCAGTGTTATTTTAACACTACTTTGGTGTCTATATGTGTCCACACTCAGAGTGTTAAATTAACACTGAGAGTGTTAAATTAACACTGAGCGTTTTTGCTGTGTAGGCTTCTTTTTTTTTTTTAAAGATTTATTTTTGGCATTTTTGCCTTTTAATTGGATAGGACAGATCAAACTGACAGGAAGTGAAGCGGGAGAGAGAGAGGGGATGGGATCGGGAAAGGTCTGCGAGCCGGGACTCGAACTCGCGACGCCCGAAGTGCAACAGCACTGTATGTCGGCGCACTGCCCACTAGGCTACCGGCGCCGACCTGTGTAGGCTTCTTATGCAGGACACTGGATATTAAGTAATTTAATGTGCAGGAGAAGTTTTTTTTTTTTTTTTTTTTTTTTTACAACCCAGACTCAATGGATATACTTGCCATTACATACATTTCTGCAACACCTTAATTACGTACCTTACTGCACGTTTCGCGGCAGTTTCACAGTGAAATATCGCTGAAATACACGTTTAATAAGTGACTTTGGCACATTACATTTTTATGTTGGTACAGGCACATATTGCTGCGTTTTTATTAGGCTGCTTGAGATGTTGCAGCTGTTCCGAATTCAAATATACAGGGCATGTAAGGTTAATGCTCTATCATTTTGGAAATATCCCCGACCCTGAAACGATAGTGTTAATAAATTAAAAAGTAATTAAAAATTTGGTGATACAGCCATGCCATTTACTTCCTCATGCAGATTGGAGCTGTTTTGTCCAACCTTAATTTCACTAGATTCGTACCGGAGCTCTTCATCACACAAGAAAACGTAAGAAAACGTATGCATATGAAGCTATGTGATGACAACGTTCGAAACTGTATATATTTTCAAATCGTGCAAGATGTTAAAATTGTTTTAAAGTCCTAATATAATATTCTGCAGTAGCAATTGTGTGAAAATTGGGCTTTATTAATCAAAACGATGTGTGTACATCATACTTTGTGTGAAAAGGAAAAAAAAAAAATTTATTACCTTGTGTTCATTTGAACTGGAAACTTGCAGTGATGCGTACATACAGGTACTTTTTTTTTTTCCAGGTTTGCAGAAATGTATATACAGGCACGTATTTCCAATAAGCCTATGTTACGTTTTCAGGTTTCGCCATTTAATGCCAGAGCTATGAGAGCACTTGCAGTTTCACAATTGAACTCTTAGCGTCGCTGTTTACCAGTGGAATCGTTGACATTAATATTACTGTTTCTCTCCACCCTGTTCATGATGTCATATTCAGGATGACTTCTCAGTTCATAGAAAAACGCCAATAGTGAGAGGCGCATCATCTGCAGTCCTCTTGTATGTGCCATATTAAGCCATTTGCGGTTTCTTTTACACGTGGATAACGTGGTTACATTTGTATTAATTTAAACAGATATTTAAACCACCTGTATTGCTGGTGAGATGTTTAGCCTTTTGTTCTTCGTTCTGATGGCGCACACCGCTTATGGCGACATGAGCTATTCTTTCCCGGAGGAGATGAAACGCGGATCTGTGATTGGAAATATAGCAAAGGATCTCGGGCTTGATGTGAACAGACTGTCATTTCGTAAGGCTCGCGTTGACGCTGAAGGTAACAGAAAAAGATACTGTGAAATTAATCTGAATACTGGAGAACTGACCGTAGCGGAGAGAATCGACAGAGAGGGACTTTGCGGAAAGAAAGCTTCGTGTGTTTTGAATCAAGAGATTGTGCTGGAGAATCCTTTAGAATTACATCGTATCAGTCTTCATGTTCAAGATGTTAATGACAACAGTCCTTACTTTGGTAAAGATGAGATTAATTTGGAGATCAGGGAATCTGCTGATAAAGGCAAACGCTTCTTACTTGAAGCAAATGACGCGGATATTGGGCAAAATTCTGTACAAAGCTATACTATTCAAAGTAATGGATATTTTCTTTTATCCGTGCAAAGCAACTCTCTTGGAGAGAAATACGCCGAAATAATTTTAAATAAAGAGTTCGATCGCGAACACGAGCAGGAGGTAACATTAATTCTTACTGCGGTAGACGGCGGGACTCCACCGAGATCAGGTACTGTAGCCATACACGTCACTGTGCTGGATGCTAATGATAATGCTCCAGTCTTTAGTCAGGCCGCCTATAAAGTCAGTCTGCCTGAAAATTCTCCTGCAGATACTGTAGTGGTGACAGTGAGCGCTACTGATGCTGACGAGGGACAAAATGGAGAAGTGACATATGAATTTAGTCATGTTATGGAAGACTACAAACATTTGTTTTATCTTGATCAAAAGTCCGGTATCATCAGCATAAAAGGGCCAATAGATTTTGAGGAGGAAACAACATTTAACCTGCGAATAATAGCGAAAGATAGTTCAGGTCTAACATCTTACTCAAATGTTATAATCAGTGTGAGTGACATTAATGATAACGCCCCGGTAATACTATTGAAATCTTTGAATAGCCCGATACCTGAGAATGCTTTACCCGGTACAGAGGTTGGCATCATTAATGTACAGGATAGAGACTCGGAGAATAACGGACAGGTGCGTTGCTCCATTCAGCAAAACGCCCCATTTAAACTCGTACCTTCAATCAAAAATTACTATTCTCTGGTGACCACAGGTGAATTAGACCGCGAGCTGCTCTCTGATTATAATATTACAATTACTGCTACTGATGAGGGATCTCCGCCCTTATTTTCCACTAAAAATATTCACTTGACTGTAGCTGACGTCAATGATAATCCACCTGTATTTCAGGAGCATAGTTACAGAGCTCATGTGCAAGAAAATAACAAACCGGGCTCCTCTATTTGTTCAGTATCAGCTACAGACCCGGACTGGAGACAGAATGGCACTGTAGTTTATTCTCTGTTGTCCTCTGATGTCGGTGGCGCACCGGTGTCCTCCTTTCTATCCATTAATGGAGACACCGGGGTCATTCATGCCGTGAGGTCGTTTGATTACGAACACTTGAAAAGTTTCAAAGTCCTCGTGTTAGCCAGAGACAATGGTTCCCCTCCTCTGAGCAGTAACGTGACCGTAAGTGTCTTCATAACGGATGAGAATGACAACTCCCCTCAGATATTATATCCCTCTTTGGAAGGAAACTCATTCATGACAGAGATGGTACCCAAATCTGCGCAGGCGCGCTCCCTGGTCTCCAAAGTGATCGCCGTGGACGCAGATTCTGGCCAAAACGCGTGGCTCTCGTATCACATTATTAAAGCGACCGATCCTGGACTTTTCACTATCGGTGTCCACAGCGGAGAGATCAGGACACAGCGGGATATTTCTGAATCTGACAGCATGAAACAGAACCTCATTGTGTCCGTGAGAGATAACGGACAGCCCTCTCTCTCAGCCACGTGCGCGTTGTATTTACTTATATCAGATAACTTGGCTGAAGTTCCAGAACTGAAAGACATGTCTCGCGACGAGAGCAGCTCCAAACTGACGTTTTATTTGATCATCGCGCTGGTGTCCGTTTCCACTTTCTTTCTGACCTTCATCATCATCATCCTGGCCGTGAGGTTTTGTCGCAGGAAAAAGCCCAGACTGTTGTTTGATGGAGCTGTAGCCATTCCCAGCGCGTATCTCCCTCCAAATTACGCAGAGGTGGAGGGCGCGGGAACTCTCCGCAGCACTTACAATTATGACGCATACCTGACGACGGGCTCGCGCACTAGTGACTTCAAGTTCGTCAGATCTTATAATGAGGGCACACTGACTGCTGACCTGACTTTGAAAAAAACCGCTTTGGATGATCTTGAAGGGCTTGATGCAGAGGCTATGCAGGACAGTATCTCTGAAAATAAGGTATGAATTTAGTTATGCATTTTTATGAGTGTCATCATCACGATGGAATTATTATTATTATTATTATTATTATTATTATTATTATTATTATTATTATTATTATTATTATTATTATGTGTTAAGGATACAAACAGGCTTTTACCTTTTCGTCCGACATTGGTGTGAGGTATCCAATAGACCTATAAGTTTATGTGAAATTCAAAATAGTGGTTAGTTACATACTTTTAGAAGGGAATCAGCAAAAAAAAAAAAAAAAAAAAAAAATATATATATATATATATATATATATATATATATATATATATATAAAATAAAAATAAATAAAAAAATAAATAAAAGTTGTTTTATTTATTTATTTTTACTATTCAGGCCCCTGAAATAAAACTTATGAAACACTGAGATCTATTTTATTTCATATTAGTCTCTCAGCACTACTATTATGTTCTTTATTTAGGAAAAATAAAATCAAATGTGTTTTAATTGTTCATGGTGACAACTTTGTGGATGGTCTGCAACTCTCTCTTTTGGTCTCTGGGTGACGCTCTTATGTTATACACAGCTCAGCAAGTGATCTCATCAGTGCTGTGTGCCCTGATTCAGTTTAATCAGTGTTACACAGTGAGCAGAGGAGGGGAGGGATGAGGGATAGATGGGGAGGGTAATGCTGTAGGCGTGCAGAGGAAGGGAGAGATGAAAATAAAAATCTAAGCTGACAGAAGCAGTCATCAGAGTGCAGTGTCTGCCCCAGATATTTGAGGTTCTGTTCAGAATGTGCTTTGATCGTCATTATTTTTATTCTTTTTTATTTAAATGTAGCCCTTAATATTTCGCAACATGATTTGTTTGTCAAGATACGTTCGGACCAATTTCTGGCTTCAGCTTTGTTTCTGCTTTATGTGCATGTGTGGTTCTTTCAGTGAAGTGCGTTATTCAGTTCCAGAGGAGATGCAGCAGGGCTCCGTCATCGGCAATGTGGCGAGAGATTTGGGAATAGATGTGACTGAGCTCATGAGGCGCAATGCTCGAGTTGTTGCTGAGGGGAGCCGACAATTCTGCGAGCTGAGGGCAGAAAAGGGCTCTCTGTTGGTGAACGAGAGAATGGACCGAGAGGAGCTTTGTGCACAGTCTGTACCATGCATTCTGCAATTCCAACTGCTCCTGGAAAATCCACTTAAAGTATACAGTCTCCTCTTAGACATCCAGGACATCAACGATAACAGTCCAGCATTTGATAACGGTCAGATTGAGCTGGAGCTACTGGAGTCAACAGTCCTGGGGAGGCGTTTTCCACTTGAAAGTGCTCACGATCCTGACATAGGAGCTAATTCAGTTCAGCATTATCAACTCAGTGAGAACGAATATTTTGCTTTGGAGATGAATACCCAGGTGGACCATAATGCATATCCTGAATTGGTCCTTAAAAAGCCTTTGGATCGAGAAAACCAAGCTGATCACTTTCTGACTCTGAGTGGATTGGATGGTGGCCGACCTTTTCGTTCTGGAACAGCGTCAATTCACATTCACGTGTTGGACGCCAATGATAACGTTCCTGTGTTTGCTCAAAGTGTGTACAAAGTCAGAGCGCAGGAAAATACAGCTCGAGGCACTGTGTTGGTTAAATTGAATGCAACAGATTTAGACAGCGGGATTTATGGGGAAATTAGTTATTCTTTTAGTCACGTGCCTGATAAGACAAGGGGGGTTGTGAAGATCGACCATGTGACTGGTGAGGTGAAGGTCATAGGTGAGTTGGATTATGAGGAAGCCAGTTCTCACGAGCTGGATGTACAAGCCAAAGATGGGGGTGGACAGTCATCTCACTGTAAACTTATTATAGATGTGATAGATGTGAATGACAATGCACCTGTTATTGCAGTTAAATCAATTTCGGCTACTGTGCCAGAAGATGCATCCCCTGGAACCATGGTGGCATTGCTGCATGTTTATGACCTTGATACTGGCACCAGTGGACGGGTCACATGTGAGATATCTGATGACATGCCATTTAAACTTGTGTCTGAGATTAAAAATTACTTTATGCTTGTGATTGATAGAGTTTTAGACTGGGAAAAGTGTCCTCACTATAACATAACCATGACTGCTGTAGATGCTGGCACACCTCCTTTATTCAGCAGTAAAACTGTAGCCATAACAGTCACAGACATTAATGATAATCCTCCTATTTTTAGACACGGTGACTACAGCATCAAATTTCCAGAGAATCAGCCTCAGGGAACCCCGGTTATTAAGGTCAGAGCTGATGATGCAGATGAAGGGCAGAATGCTAGAATCTTGTATTCTCTTTCAAAAGATGCAGCCTCTCATTTTTCCATTAATGCAGAAACTGGTGAGATATTTACTCTGCTCCCCTTTGATTACGAAATATCCACTCACTTCCATGTTCAAGTTATGGCACGTGATGAAGGCAGGCCATCATTTACTAGCACATGTACTGTCCAGATTTTTATTGCAGATCAGAACGACAATACTCCGGTTGTCCTTTACCCAGTTCAGTTTGACGGGTACCTTGCACATGACATTGTGCCTCGAGCTGCTCCTGCAGGTTATTTGGTCACCAAAGTGGTTGCTGTTGATGCAGATGCAGGACACAATGCATGGCTGTCTTATCGAATTGTAAAAGCCACACACCCTAATTTGTTCTCCATTGGACTGCACTGTGGGGAAATTAGGACACTAAGGTCATTTGCAGATGATGATGAAATCAAACAAACCTTGATAGTCTCTGTGAGCGATAACGGGCTTGACTCTTTGTCTGCAACTGCAACTGTCCATATTATGATAGAAGACGGCTTGCCTATCATTGATGAACTCTTTGCACGTGGCATGGAAGAATCACATGGACACAGTGACCTTACTTTATATTTAATAATGGCCTTGGCAGGCATGTCTAGTCTTTTTCTTGTGCTTATCATTGCTGTGGTTTATATGAGATTATGTAGATATCGATATATATACAGTTCAACTGCAAACTTACCTGTTTTTCCTCCTACCTATGGACCACCTGGCTATTCTGACGTTAGCTGTTTCAATACTCTGCAGATAGATGATCGATATAACTCATTCTTAACCACAGGCTCATGGAAGGGGGACTTCAGATTTGGCTCCGACTTTGTTGATTTGGACATGCTGAATAAGAGAGAGACGTCGTTGCATGTGGGTGGCTGCAGCGCCACACGTGCAAAGCTCTTAGGGCCACACAAACTCTAACCCTGATGCTTTGACCCTGACAATCACACAGAAAATCCTTATCAACAAATTGGACTGAAAAGCCTTTAATCAAACAAATGAAAAAAAAAAAAAAAAAAAAAAGTTCATTATTATAATGCAGTGAGTCCCCCAGTATTGTGTTGTATGTCCATGTCCGCTTTGATTTTGCATGTGAGAAGATTTATTTTACACAATTTATAAACACAAACTCTAAAAATACATTTTTATTATGTTGATCTGCTTGAAATGTTTGTGTGTTCGTGTGTACACCACCAGTTAAAAGTTTTTTTTTGAACAGTACGTTATTTTTTGTTGTTGTTCTATAAGGAAAACGAGCATTTCAGAAACAAATAGAGTGCAAGTCTTAAAGGGTCAATTTTTTTAGAATTAAAGTAGAGAGTGTTAAAATTATTGATTTATTGTTTAGTGATTTGCTGTTCAAGAAACATGCAGTATTATTATTACTTAAAAACTTAAGTATTAAGTATTACTTACTTTTTCAGGATTGTTTGATGAATAGAAAGATCCAAAGATCAGCATTTATATGAAATAAAAAGCTTTCGTTTAGCAAGGATGCTTTAAATTGATCAAAATTGATGATAAAGACATTTATAATGTTATAAAAGATTTATATTTCAGACAAACGCTGTCCTTCTGAACTTTCTATTCATTAAGAAACCTGATAAAATTCTACTCAGCTCTTTTTAACATAATAATAATAATAATAATAATAATACATTTTTTTAGCAGCAAATCAGAATATTAGAATGATTTCTGAAGGACCATGTGACTGGAGTATGACTGGGGTGATGTTAAAAAAATCTGCTTTGAAATCACAGGAATAAATTACATGTTAAAAAATATTTATATACTAAAAAGTTATTTTAAATAGTAAAAATATTTAATAATTTTACAGTTTGTGCTGTACTTTGGATCAAATAAATGCAGGCATTGTGAGCAGAAGAGATTTCTTAAAAAAAAAAATTACAAATATTACTGACTTGTTTTACTGTGTGTATGTATGTGTGTGTGTGTGTGTGTGTGTGTGTGTGTGTGTATATATAGTTTCAAGTAAATGTAGTCACTTTATTTAGAAATTAATAGTATTTCAATTCACTTGGACTTTTTACTTTACATTCTTTCACATGGGCACTCTTCTATTTCTGTGATTTCATCTTCAGTTCTCTTTCTGTACTCTAAATCTCTTTTTTTGGCTTTATACATAAGCTGTCTTGTAACGCTGCCTCCTTTCTTACGTTACTGTAAAATTCAGTCTTGTATATGCAGTTTGTTACTGGGGACTTTAATCTTAAATTTTAAATAATAAATATTTCATTTGAACCATTGTTACATGTACCATGTACTTATTTATATAGAGATTCATTTTTACCAATAGATGTTAACCTCTAACTAAGCATTTAGTTATTGTATTACAGCCTATATTGACACTTTGGATACTTTAACATTTAGTCTAAATGGTGCTGTTTATGTGCATTTCAATGTCCTTTGTAAAGTGACTTTCAGTTCTAGGAAATGAGTTATGTTACAAAATTAGTTTATCATAAGGGGCACAATCTTAGCATTTCTCTGAAGTGGAAAATAAGGAAGTACTCTTTTGAGCAGTCTTCTGCTATGTCTGACCTGTGTCAGGATGTGTTTGTGCATGTGCTTATCTTTCAGTCCATGTAGCCTCTTACCTTTAAGTTATTCAAATTTGAAGGATTGCTCTCAAGTCTAGTCTGGAGTTACATTGGTCCTACTTGCTTTCAGCTAGTAATACACTGATGTTACAGGTTGGTGTTATCAACACTTTTGCTATAAAGCAGGGGTTCCTATTCCAAAGTTTCAAATTACTAGTATGAAATCTTGCTAAACCCAATGTTAAAATTAGCCTAGGTTAGTTTTAAGCATATAGTGTGAATGGTCCAATGCAGATATTGTGTGTATTTCTTCATTTAACATTTAAATTACATTTACCAATAAGATACTTTGCAATGAAATAGTGATTATATTTATAGATGAGCCTAAAATGAGAAGTTTATGATTATTTGACTCAAGACTTGAGCTTCTTATGTAGAATAAAGGATGATTTTGTCTTGTCACATGTAATTTGCTTATTGGTTTTCAGTAATTCTGCATGATTAAATGAGCAGCCAGATGTTTTTTCGTTTTATAACTGATGTCCACTGAGCTCATGTATAGCTATATAACACGTCATACATTCATCTGGACCCTTTGAAGCAGTCTTTAAACTGCATTTTGGAAGTTCAAAATCATCCTACCTTGCTTTTTTATTTTTTATTTTATTTTTTTTTTTGTAAAGGTCATTTGATGATCTTTGCACGTTTTGCACTTTGTAAACACTGGGTCAGTACTTCTGCAGCAATGAAGAATGATTTTGAAGTTGGAGAAGAAAATTAGATGGAAGTTTTTTTAACCTACACTCTCTTGAACTGGAATACACAGAGTTGACACAGAGATAGACAAGATGAGCATTTGAGGTTAAATTGTGTTTTTTTATTTATTTATTTATTTATTTATTTTCCACTATATGGATAGAAATCCTTAAATATTTTCCTCAGAAAAACAATTTATTTATGACTGAAGAAATAAAGACATGAACATATTGCATGACAAGGGGGTGAGTAAATTATCTGTAAATTTTTGTTCTGGAAGTGAACTTCTCCTTTAATGTGAACATACGTTACGCCACAATAAGGCTACACAGAAACTGAAATGAATTACCAAATTTTTGTCATTCTGAGATTAATTTAATTTAGATCTTTTGATGGGTAATATATGAAGAGCTCTGATGCAAAACTCTCTAAAAGCCACCTCAGTCAAAAATTAGATCATTAAGAGTCAATGAGCTTGACACATATTATACATCCATCATATACTAATACTTCAAACTCGCCACAATCCCACCCTCAGCTCAATCAGAAGAACCAGTACTTACATAGAAACCTATACATCTGAGCCTGATAAAAATGCATTTTTTTTGAAGAAAAGTGTCAGATGGATTTAGAGGCTTTTGCATCTGAACTCTTCACTCTTCAGCAAAGGCGTTTTATTAACTGAATGATTCAAATTGAATGATTTGGCTTCAACAATAGTTAAATGCTACAGTAAAATGTCTGTGTTGTAGGTCTGTATCCACAACCAAATGCTGTACATTTTCCAGTCAGTGACTGTGTGCTATTTCAAATGTTCATCCATGTGTTTCAATTGTTGGCCTACTTCTGCTGTACACTGCTTCACACGTGAGAAGGGTTCTGTGTGTATGAGGGAGAGAGAAAATGAACAGCAAAATATTAAAACATACACAGACCATAGTGAAATCCAGTTTTGCTTTGTAATCCATTCTGATTGTCACGCTAATGGATTTGCACACAAGGCAGAGATGACTTCATGAAAAGATATTGCAGAGGATTTAAGGACAGTCGCTCATTGCACACTGTTCTGGTCAAAATGGAGATCATGATGATACCATTTTTACTGTTGGTATGTCATTCTGATGTTAGAGTTTTAGAGATGTCATGTTTTATGCCTGTTTTATGTGCACTTTGGTCTGTTGTTTATTATTATTATTATTATTATTATTATTATTATTATTTCTTCTTCTTCTCTCATTTATCTTTGCCATCTGGTGTCGCTTTTGTTGTTGTTTTTTATTTAATGGTGTTTGCTAAGGAAAGCATCAGTTTTACTAGTGCGAACAGTGTAAGTAAAAACATTTTCTTCAGGAAAGTTAAATTTTTGTTTTGTTAATTGTTTTCTTTTTTTCTTGTCTTCCCTCCATGGCCTGCTGTCCATCCTAATAAATGGAAACTAATCAATCCCCTTTAAGGTAAGAGACATTTTATGTACTGCTATTGTTATATAAAAAACAGTTGGCAATTAGCAGAAAGCTCTTTTAACTTCCATGCCCACTTCTTTCTTTCTCTCTCTCTTTCTGTGTCATTTAAATTTTCATGTGTCTCCATCCCTAATGAACTGAACATGTTCAGTTCAGTAACTGAATGTTGTCATACAGTATGTGCTGTGCTCCATCTTGTGGTGGTTTACTGAAACTATGTCAGAGGCACTGCATCATCTAATTCATGAGTGAGTGTGTGTGTGTGTGTGTGTGTGCCGTCTCTGGCTCTCCTCTCCTGCTGCAGCAGTGTGTCAACTATGCTTTAAGGCTGGTCTCTGGCCTACTTTTACAGCATTAAAATGCATCAGGCCTTATGGGACACACACACTCTGAATAATGCAGTCTCATCACACCGAGTATGTATGACTATGCGGCAGCTTAAGTGCTGCTCATGTTTTATGCATCTCCAGAGCAGTGGTGTCGATGTGTTCAAATCAATTGCAATATCCAAAACCACATACAGGCACAATAACACACACTCTGCTTTGGGTAACACTATATATACACTATATACACAAACACACACACCAAGGTTAATAAATGCTAGTTCATGATGCCTAATGCACAAGGGTCATTCCTGGGATTCTGGGGGGATTTAGTCCCCCAGGGTGGTGATTCACCAACATTAACTGTTCGAAGCTTTTAACAATGCTTCCCATTATAATGAATAAAAATGAGCATTTATATATATATATATATATATATATATATATATATATATATATATATATATATATATATATATATATATATATATCTGTCTTAAACCAAGCATTGAGTTTTTACTTAGAAAATTATTAACAAAATGTGCATAGTGTCTGTGATTTTTGGCAATAATGTAAGCATTTACTTGGGTTCCTTTCTTGTGAAGTATATTTTTCCTAAAATGTGCAAGATATTTTATAAAAAACAGACTTTAAAGTTATGTCCCTCAGTCTGAACTCAACCCTGTCACACTAACTATTTTACGCTCATAATAATTTAGACTCTGCTTATATGTGGCATTATTTACCAGAAATGACATAATTCAGGTCTCTTTAATAGTGGTGCAGAAAATGGTTAGTAGTATCATACTTTTTATTCATATTTTTAAACCATATTTTAGTCGAGGAGGATACCGTCAAGCTTAACATTTTTTTCCATATACTGTATGGTCTACTCTGATAACTACATGAGGAGCAGTGGCCATTTTTTCAACCCCATCACGCTCAAACAGTCACAATTATATGTATTTTTCATAATTACGGGGTTGAAAACTTATGACTTGTGAACATATTTACTTCATTTATTAATCATTTTATTGAAAAACTTATAAAATAGTCATGGTTTCAGCAAATATATACTTACCAAAATCATGACAACTCATATTTTTGTTATAAATAGATTTTTTGATGTAATATATCCACTTAAACTTTGACAAGCATCCTACATCAGATATTACACCCACATTTGCAGGAGATATGTTGACCCAGAAATAAGGGGACAATATGAGAGAGAAACAAAACCAAAAATTAAAACGGAAGACAATGTATCCCTTCAAATGTGTTACAGGCTTGAACCCCATCACACATTTTCACATTAATATTTTTGAAAAATATAGGGAAGACAATTAAGAATAAAAGCATTTCTTGCTGATTACTATCTGACATGTTAAGGACTAAAACAATGAAACTGGTTTTAATTAAACTTCTAAATTAAAAACATTTTTTACAAAAATAAAGAGACCATAGACACACAATTGATGTATTTTTAGATTCAGTCCTGTAGAAATGTGAAAAATATGATAAATGTTACATTTGTTATCATTAAATTGTTATCAGGGACACATGAGCAGTAGGTAGATTATTATAGTTTTATAGCAAGTGCTGTGTAAAATCCTTTTCAAACCAATCCCATTTTGTCCGTTACAAGGTTGAGGGGGAAAGGTGTCTCAATCTGAAAAATCTAAAAGGTTGTCAATGCCTGATGTGGGAAATGTTTTTTTTTTTTTTTTTAGGGGTTTGAAATGTTACCGAATCCCAGAAATTACCCGCCAACTATGTTGACAGATTCCACCTTATTGTACAGTGTTAATAAACAAACTATTTATTTTATTTTATTTTAGATTGCTGTGAGACTTTGACAGATACAAACAATTTTTTGTTGCTGCGAATGTCTGGATCTTATTGTGTAGATCACCTTTTCATTGATTTTTATCATGTCATCTGCTAATTTAGACAGTAGAATCACATCTGACTGGCTTTATCTCTTACACACTCCATTATTTTTGATGAAACATGAGGTTTTAGTATAATGTACAGGACTAGAATCATCTAAAATTGTATTAGACCCTTGTTAAACACCTACCGTAGAATAAATGGTGTTAATGATAAACTGTGATTGGTAAACTCTGGTTGGATTCACTAATTCTGCATTGTAATTTGATTTCATTTCTTCCTGCACTGAGCTCATCACAATGATAGATTTCTGTTAGTTTAGAGAAATAAAGGTACAAAAGCTGTCTTTTTTGGAAAGATACCTTACCTTTATTTCTGAGAGTGTAGCTCACTGTCTTTCTTCCTTTACGCTGGACAGTCCAGCACTGCTGTTGTGCTGCTTATTGACTGTGAGAGGTGCTGTTGCCCAGGGAGAGGATAGTGAGCAAAAGAACTGCGTATAGAAGGCATTGCGTCAAACGGGATAGAGAAAAGACGTCGAGCTGTACATTAGAATGGCTCGGTTTGGAATCTTCTTAACAGTAAAGAACAGAATTGATTAAATGCTCGAATTTTTGAAAATTGGACGTGTATGACTGTATTTTGCTTGGATTACTACATTTGCAGGATGCAGAATAACAAAGGACTCCATTTGAGGCGGTGTGTAAAATGGCAAGCAGAATTCTCCATTTTCCTTTTATTCGTGCTGAACACAGTGACCGGGCAAATTCGTTATTCGATTCCAGAGGAAATGAGACCAGGATTGTTTGTCGGAGATGTGGCGAAGGATCTTGGTTTGGATGTAAAAAGGTTGGTTTCTGGTCGTGCGCGTCTTGTTATTGATGATAGCAGACAATATGTCGAGCTGAACCGTAACAAAGGACATTTGGTGGTAAAAGAGAGAATAGACAGAGAGCAGCTATGCGGACAGAAATCTCCGTGTAGTTTCGGCCTTGAGATTTTGCTTGAAAACCCTCTCGAATTTTTCTCGATTACAATCGAGATTCAAGACATGAATGATCATGCACCTGTTTTTTCTAAGAAAGAAATAATTTTAGAGATTAGTGAGTCCACACCTATAGGCACCATTTTCTTGTTAGACACAGCGACTGATCCCGATGTTGGTTTGAATTCTCTTCAGAGCTACAGTTTAAAACCTACTGATAATTTTGCTTTAAACCAACTCAGTCGTTCAGACGGTAGCAAATATGCAGAGATGGTGTTACAGTCGCTGCTCGACAGAGAGAAACAGAGCGAGCATTCACTTATATTAACGGCTATTGATGGTGGAGACCCGCCGCGCTCTGGAACCGTTAAAATACTCGTTAAACTCCTTGATGCCAATGATAATTCACCCATTTTTACGGAAACAATATATAAAGCGAGTGTAGCTGAGAACGCAGTAAAAGGGATGTTGATAATTAAGGTAAGTGCATCTGATGCAGATGAAGGTTACAATGGCAATGTAACATATTCATTTACCCATATAGGAGAAGACGCAGCGCACCTATTCCAAATCAGTGCAGCCACTGGTGATATAACACTCACTGGCAATTTAGACTATGAAACGGTTCAGCAATATGAACTTAATTTGCAGGCTAAAGATCCGTGGGGTCTAACCGGCGCAAGTAAATTAGTCATAGATGTTGTAGATGTTAATGACAACAGCCCGGTTATAACAATGACATCCTTCTCGGGTAAAATACAAGAGGATTCTCCACCCGGTACAGTTGTAGCGTTAATAAGCGTCCAGGATTTAGACTCCGGTAAAAATGGACAGGTCCGCTTAAGTTTAGAACAAAATTCTCCTTTTACAATTAAACAGTCGCCGCGTAAATACTACACTTTGGTCACCGATGCATTACTAGACCGAGAAAAAGTTTCCAGTTTTAACCTAACGTTAGCTGCGTCAGACGAGGGCAGCCCCTCGTTATTCAGTAAAAGAACAATTACTTTAGATATTATTGATATTAACGACAATGCTCCAGCCTTTAGTCAACGTGAATATAAAACGTATATATTAGAGAATAACACTCCCGGCGTTTCTTTACTGACTCTTAAAGCAACAGACTCTGACGCAGGGCAAAACGCGCGTATTGCGTATTATCTGATAGATACAGATGTCAACGGTTCTCCTGCCTCATCGTACTTCTCTGTTAACGCAGACAGTGGAATTATCTACGCTGTGCGATCATTTGATTATGAACAGTTGAAAGAATTTAAAATACACGTAAGAGCGCAAGATGGAGGGTCTCCACCTCTTGGTTCAAATGCTACAGTTATCATTAATGTTCAAGACCAGAACGACAACGCTCCTCAGGTTCTGTATCCGGTCCAGTCAGGCGCTTCTGTGGTGGCTGAAATAGTGCCTCGTTCGGCAGATGTGGGTTATCTAGTAACTAAAGTGGTAGCTGTTGATGTGGACTCTGGACAGAATGCCTGGCTCTCATATAAACTGCAGAAAGCCACAGACAGGGCGCTGTTTGAAATGGGCTTACAGAATGGAGAAATAAGAACTGTACGCCAAGTGACAGATAAAGATGCTGTCAAGCAAAGACTCACTGTTGTAGTGGAGGACAACGGGCAGCCCTCTCGATCAGCTACAGTCAATGTTAACGTGGCGGTGGCGGACAGCTTCCCTGAAGTGCTCTCGGAGTTCACCGACTTTACCCACGAAAAGGAATACAACAACAGCTTGACTTTTTATCTGGTCTTGGCCTTGGCTGCAGTCTCATTTCTTTTCATAACGTGTTTAGTCGTCATAATATCTGTTAAAATCTACAGGTGGAGGCAATCTCGTTTGTATTGTCATTCAAATCTTCCGGTTATTCCGTACTATCCGCCTCGTTACGCAGACACTGTTGGCACAGGTACTCTGCAGCACGTGCATAATTATGAAATTTACAGAACCACAGACTCCAGGAAAAGTGATGTTAGGTATTTCGGACCCATCAGTCAAAGTTTGATGAGTGTTGACACGAGTGGGACCGAAACAATTCCCAAGGAGAAACGCAGCATCGATTGCACTGAAGCGGGCAACACACTGGTGAGTCTGCACAATTTATTTATTTTTTATTTTTTATTCTAAACAGTTTTGAAGAAATATAATACACTAGTAGACTGCAGTGCTGTGAATTATAGCTAAAAGAGACATTTAAACGGCCTGTGTTGTGTCGCTGTCCATGGTGCTGGAAAGGTAGAGTCGCATCAATCATTATTTTCCTCCATTACACACACACCCATTTGCATTACACACACACACACACACACACAGAGAGAGAGAGAGAGAGAGACCTCGTATATATATATATATATATAATATATATATATGTGTGTGTGTGTGTGTGTGTGTGATAGATAGATAGATAGATAGATAGATAGATAGATAGATAGATAGATAGATAGATAGAGGATATAAATAAATTGGTAATGCTTCACAGCTTCCGTCCCTTGCTTTGGCTCAATTTGAACAGCAAGGGCCGCTGTTGATCAATAAAACATTTTATGGTGCGCTTCGTCGTTCAGCAGTCTTTACCCCTCCCCATTTTCTTGTATTGTGCAGATGAGGGCAAGGCTGCCTCGATATTTTTTATTTAGGGTTGTGTGCGCGAGGCACTAATGTTTTTCATTGCATTATTGTTCCTTACAACATCTTGGACTACATCTCAACTTTTTATTTGATTGGATTTACAATTTGTTAACCTTGTGATTATGGTTCAGTGGGGTCATCGGTCTTGGCCATGGAAAATGATGTGGCTGTTAGCGATATTTTTTTCTTGTTATATTTACACTGCAAGAGGACAGATACGATATTCGATTCCGGAGGAGATGAAGAAAGGCTTGCTCATAGGTAATGTAGCACAAGATCTGGGGCTTGATTTGAAAAGGCTTCGAACTGGTCGAGCGCGTATCGTGACAGGAGAAAGCACTCCGTATGCTGAGCTTAAAACAGACAAAGGGATTCTAGTCGTGAGTGAGAGAATAGACCGTGAACAGCTTTGCGGAGACGTCACGCCATGCAGCTTTAGCTTCGAGATCATTCTAGAGAACCCAATGGAGCTGCACCCAGTTACTATTGAAATATTGGATGAAAATGATCATGCGCCTTCCTTTCAGAACAAAGAATTAAAATTCGAAATTAGCGAGTCTGCAACGCTGGGTTCACGCTTTTTATTGGAAAGCGCAGATGATCACGATGTAGGCGTGAACTCACTGCAGAATTACCTTTTATCGCCAAATAATCATTTTGTGTTAAAGCAGCACTCAAATCCGGACGGCAGTAAATACGCGGAAATGGTTTTACAGAAAGCATTAGACCGGGAGGAGCATCCTCATCTGTCCCTAAAGCTGATAGCTGTAGATGGCGGAAACCCGCAGAGGTCTGGCTCTGTTAATATAGAGGTTACTGTTTTAGACGTGAATGACAACGCACCTGTGTTTAACCAGACAGTTTATAGGGCATATGTGATGGAAAATGCACCGAAGGGCACTTACATTACTACCGTTAACGCCACAGATGCAGACGCTGGTTTAAATGGACGAATAATGTATAATTTCTACAAACAAAAAGGAACCGCCACTCAGTTATTCAACATTGACAGCGACACGGGCATTGTTTCTGTTGTTGGAGAAATTGATCATGAAAAAGATACTAAATTTGAACTTACAGTCGAGGCTAGGGATCAGGGTGGGTTAACTGATTCGAGTAAAATTGCATTAGAGGTCATTGATGTAAACGACAATGCACCTGTCATTAATACAATGTCTTTCTCGAACACAGTATCTGAAAATGCTCCATCTGATACCACAATTGCAATTGTAAATGTTAAGGACTCAGACACTGATGATAATGGCAAAGTCAGTTGTTTTATTGAAGGATCTGAAGATTTTACAGTAAAATCGACTTTAAGAAATTATTACTCTTTAGTCACAAATGCTATTTTAGATCGTGAGAAGTTGTCAGATTACAACATCACTGTCATCGCCACTGATTCAGGAAAGCCGCCTCTAACAAGCAGAAAAACATTTAATTTGAAAGTAACTGATGTTAATGATAATGCCCCAGTTTTTCAAAAGAGTGTTTATAATTCATACTTGCTAGAGAATAATTCACCTGGTGTTTCTATTCTTACAATCAGAGCTCGTGACCCGGACGAAAATCAGAATGCTCGTATATCTTACATTCTAGAAGAAAGTGACTTGGGCGGGTCTCCTGTAGGAACTTATATTAATGTTAACGCAGAGAGCGGAGTCGTACATGCAGTGCGCTCTTTTGATTATGAACAGATTAAAAACATTAAGATAACAATTAAAGCGCAAGATGGCGGCTCTCCGCCGCTTTGCAGCAACGTGACCGTGAACATTTTCATCCAAGATCAGAATGACAACGCGCCTCAGGTTCTGTATCCGGTCCAATCAGGTGCTTCTGTGGTGGCTGAAATAGTGCCTCGTTCGGCAGATGTGGGTTATCTGGTGGCTAAAGTGGTGGCTGTTGATGTGGACTCTGGACAGAATGCCTGGCTCTCATATAAACTGCAGAAAGCCACAGACAGGGCGCTGTTTGAAGTGGGCTTACAGAATGGAGAAATAAGAACTGTACGTCAAGTGACAGATAAAGATGCTGTGAAACAAAGACTCACTGTTGTAGTGGAGGACAACGGGCAGCCCTCTCGATCAGCTACAGTCAATGTTAACGTGGCCGTGGCGGACAGCTTCCCCGAAGTTCTCTCGGAATTCACCGACTTTACGCAGGATAAGGAATATAACAATAACCTGACTTTTTATCTCGTCCTGGCCTTGGCCGCGGTCTCAATTCTTTTTATAACATGTTTGGTCGTCATAATATCTGTTAAAATCTACAGGTGGAGGCAATCTCGTCTGTATTACAAGTCCAATCTTCCGGTTATTCCGTATTATCCACCGCGTTACGCGGACACTGTTGGAACAGGAACTCTGCAGCACGCATATAATTATGAGGTTTACAGAACGACCGATTCCAGGAGGAGTGACTGTAAATTTGTCAGACCTGCAAGTCAGAACGTGTTGATAGTGGATCCTAATTCTACATTGACAGTGCAGCGCGTGCCCAGAGAGAAAAACATGCTGGATGAATTAGATTCGCCGGTAGAGGTGAGATCAATTATTATTATTATTATTATTATTATTATTATTATTATTAATTTATTTTTTATTGTTGTTGTTGTTGTTGTGTACTCAGTTAATGCAATATGGTAATGTGATCAACTTTGAAACTTTGCATGAATTCATCCCTCCTTGTTGTTCCATGTTACAAGGACCTGTGTCACATTTTACTCATTTATCTTTTCATGTCTGTGCGGCGTTTATATATATTTCAGCACCTTTTCGGTGGACAGCGCTTCTGTCGATTTACTTTCGTTTTTCTTAGTATATTATTTCTTTAAAATGTATGCGTTCTGTTAATGCTTATTTTGGACTCTAAGGGCCGCTGTTGGTTAGTGTAATACTCTATGTGCAGTAGGCTTGTCTCACAGTAAACCATGGTCCCACCCCATCAGTGCGCGCTGTGACGCAGCAGACTCCTCTGTTTCATTAGTTACGAATTGGTGAGAGGGTGACTTTGTCTCTTTTTCCTCCGAATGAATACAAAACGTTTTATTTAATCCGGCCTTGAAATATTCTTCTTCATCAAATTGGAATATTAATGGTGAACTTGCTTGCTAATCAGCATGGCTGTTAAGGATTTTTATGGAAATGGATGCGCTCGATGGCAGGTACTGTTTTTCATCTCGTGCTACATTCCTTTTGCCATCTCTCAAATCCGCTATTCCATCCCTGAAGAAATGAGTAAAGGCTCTCTTATTGGTAATGTAGCACAGGATCTGGGGCTTGATTTGAAAAGGCTTCGAACTGGTCGAGCGCGTATCGTGACCGGAGAATCCACACAGCATGCTGATCTAAAAACAGACAAAGGGATTCTAGTCGTGAGTGAGAGAATAGACCGAGAGCAGCTTTGCGGCGACATCACGCCATGCAGCTTCAGCTTCGAGATTATTCTTGAGAACCCAATAGAACTGCATCAGGTAACCGTTGAAATCATAGATGTAAATGATAATTCTCCTGTATTCGAGAAAAGCAAAATACATTTTGAAATAAGCGAATCCGCAACCCCTGGTTCACGCTTTGCATTAGATAGTGCATATGATGCTGATGTAGAATTAAATTCGTTGCAAAATTATGTTCTCACAAGGAACAATTATTTCGTTTTAAAACAACAGTCAAATCCCGACGGAAGTATGTATGTCGAAATGGTTCTTGATAAAGCATTAGACCGGGAGGAGCATCCTAATCTATTTCTGAAGCTGATCGCTGTAGATGGCGGAAACCCGCAGAAGTCTGGCTCTGTTAATATAGATGTTACTGTTTTAGATGTGAATGACAACGCGCCTGAGTTTAACCAAACAGTTTATAGGGCTTCTGTGATGGAAAATGCACCAAAGGGCACTTACATTACTACCGTCAATGCCACAGATGCAGACAGCGGATCAAACGGACACATAACGTTTTCCTTCTCTGACCTGAAAGAACATTCTAGAGATATATTTGGCATTGATGAAAACACTGGCTTGGTATCTGTTTTAGGAAGTATTGACTTTGAGAAAGATAAACGTTTTGAAATTAGAGTTAAAGCGACAGACCAAGGAGGATTGACTAGTACAAGTAAGCTCGTAATTGAAGTAGTTGATGTAAATGATAATGCGCCCGTTATCAACCTCATGTCTCTCTCGAGCCCTATAGCAGAGGATGCGCCTCCAGGTACAACAATTGCAGTGGTTAATATAAAAGATTTTGATTCTGGGAGAAATGGACAGGTTACGTGCTTTATTAGTGAAAACCTACCATTTAGCATGAAATCATCCCTCTCTAACTATTATAATTTGATCACAGATGCTATTCTTGATCGTGAAACTCACTCAGAATATAATATAACAGTGACTGCAACCGATTCAGGTTCACCTGCACTTTCGAGCTCAACGACACTACGCCTAAAGGTTTCTGACATCAATGATAATGCACCGGTTTTCGATCGAAGCAGCTATGCAACGCACCTTCTTGAAAATAACGAACCAGGGCTGTCCATATGTAGTGTAACTGCGAGAGATTTAGACTGGAATCAAAACTCCAGAGTGTCCTATTTTTTAGAAGATACTCAAATTGGTGGAGCGCCGATTTCCTCTTACGTGTCCATAAACTATGAAAATGGCATAATAAGCGCAGTTCGTTCGTTTGATTATGAGCAAATTAAACAGCTTATTTTCGTTGTAAAAGCGCAGGACGGAGGAAACCCTCCACTCAGCAGCAACGTAAGTGTGAAAATAACGATTCAGGACCAGAATGACAACGCGCCTCAGGTTCTGTATCCGGTTCAGTCAGGAGCTTCTGTGGTGGCTGAAATAGTGCCTCGTTCGGCAGATGTGGGTTATCTAGTGACTAAAGTGGTGGCTGTTGATGTGGACTCTGGACAGAATGCCTGGCTCTCATATAAACTGCAGAAAGCCACAGACAGGGCGCTGTTTGAAGTGGGCTTACAGAATGGAGAAATAAGAACTGTACGCCAAGTGACAGATAAAGATGCTGTGAAACAAAGACTCACTGTTGTAGTGGAGGACAACGGGCAGCCCTCTCGATCAGCTACAGTCAATGTTAACGTGGCCGTGGCGGACAGCTTCCCTGAAGTGCTCTCGGAGTTCACTGACTTTACGCACGACAAGGACTACAACGACAACCTGACTTTCTATCTGGTCTCGGCCTTGGCTGTGGTTTCGTTTCTCTTTATCGTGTGTATCATCGCCATACTGTCAGTCAAATGCTACAGATGGAGACGCGAGCGGATGTTTTACAAATCTGGAGCGAATCTTCCAGTTATTCCGTATTATCCGCCTCTTTACGCAGACGTAGGGGGCACAGGAACTTTACAGCACGTGTACAATTATGAGGTTTGCAGAACCACTGACACCAGAAAGAGTGATCTGAAATACGGCAGACCTTGCAGTGAGAGCATCATTAGTCTGGACACCAACGGAACGCAGACACTCACTTATGCGCAAAGAGAAAAAACAACCAACAAAGATTTCGATGATCAGGTGAGATTTGTTGTATATATTGGTATATTTTAGAGTGTGTTTTTTCGTGTGTGTAAATATCTGAAAAATGAGATCTACTTGTCGGACTATTAAGTTGACCGTCGCTTGTGTGCGTTTTGTGTAAACACTTTGGTACCAAATGAGGTAATTCACAACAAAGTGCACCTACACCTACTTTTGTCTTTGTTATTTAGATAGTTTCCAAATGATTTATGCGTAGGATATTCTTTGTATAAAACCTTTGTGTAGAAAATGTGCCTTGATTCACTGACCATGGTGCTGAAATACTGTCAGTGGGATAATTTTAGTTCTTCCTTTTTACTATCCGTTTTTCTCCCTTAGAAAATGTAATTTTCTCACGTTTCTTACATTTTAAACACATTAATTTCTAATTTATATTCGTAAAAGTTTGTATTGTTTCTATTTAATTAAAAAACAAATTTAAAGACTAACCAAGTGCAATTTTAGGACAAGTTTATTGCAAGCCAAATGTATATTAATTAGTATATTTATAGTGTATTTATTTTTATATAATACATAGTTTTGACTTTGAATCTGTAATGTTTTGTTGATTATAATTTGTCTCGTTTTAAACAGCAGACGTCAGAAATAAGAATAACAAAAATAATACGTGTATTAATTTTTGTAGTTCTTCAGAGTGGACTCTTAGTGCCGCTGTTGGTCAATATGTCAGTTTAGAAAACAGATCTGCTGCAGTTCCACCCCCATCATCTCCATATTATTAGAGAGAGACAGAAGCTGAGAGCACAGTCTGAGGAGAAAGAAGACTAATCACAGAGATAAAGTATTTATTATAATTTTCTAGGATTTACAGACTTTTTGTCACCATGTTTCACTTTGGATATTTTCAATATTTGGATTTATTTCTTTGCTTTCTGCCTTAATCTTCCATTCGTGATCTACTGCAAAATGTCGGACAGAACAATGGCGG
This sequence comes from Cirrhinus molitorella, assembly GCA_033026305.1. NCBI lineage: Eukaryota > Metazoa > Chordata > Actinopteri > Cypriniformes > Cyprinidae > Cirrhinus > Cirrhinus molitorella. The sequence goes on from CM065129.1 coordinate 10,911,336, forward strand.
GGCAAGTACTGCTGTTTATTTGGTTTCTCTCTCTCAGTTCCGCTCTCGGGCAGGTCAGTTACTCCATTCCTGAGGAAATGGCGAAAGGCTCTTTAGTCGGGAACATAGCGCAAGATTTGGGTTTAGATTTAAAGAGACTGAAGTCGGGTAAAGCGCGTATTTATACAGGAGACAGCGCTGAATACATCGAGCTGAATAAAGAAAGAGGAGTCCTCCTTATCAAAGAGAGAATAGACCGAGAGGCGCTATGCGGACAGACAACGCCTTGCGCCCTGCATTTTCAGATTATTCTCGAAAATCCGATGCAATTGTACCGCGTTACAGTTGAGGTCACAGATATAAATGACAATGCACCGATGTTTAGTAAGAGTGAGATGAGATTTGAAATAAATGAAATGTCTTTAGCAGGAGCCAGATTTATATTAGAGAGGGCTATTGATCATGACGTCGGTCGAAATGGTCTGCAGAGTTATTCTTTAGAACCGACAGATAATTTTGTTTTGAAATTTCTGAATCTCCCCGATGGAAATAAAGCTGTCGAAATGGTTCTCCAAACGCCATTAGATCGAGAGAAAAAAGATCATATCTCTTTACTTTTAACAGCATTTGATGGAGGCGAGCCCCAGATGTCCGGTACAATAAAGATACATATTACAGTTTTAGATGCTAATGATAACGCCCCTGTGTGTTCACAATCAGTATACAAAACTAGCATATCTGAAAATTCGCCAAAAGGCACAGTTTTAACAACAGTTAGTGCTTCTGATGCTGACCAAGGTTCAAATGGTAGAATATCTTTCTTCATTTCAAGTACTGCGGATAAAGCGGGAGAGATTTTTGAAATAGATCCTGATGCTGGTGTTGTAAAGCTTATTGGGGGCATAGATTACGAAATAAGCAAGTATTATCAAATTGATGTTCAGGCACGAGATGAAGGCGGACATACGGATTCGTGTAAAATAATTGTTGACGTTATTGACACAAACGATAATAGTCCCACTATTAACATTATTTCAAAATCAAGCCAGATATCAGAGGATTCCAAATCTGGCACTGTTTTAGCAATATTAAATATTCAAGACGTAGATTCGAATGAAAGCGGCAGAGTTAACTGCCACTTAAATGAAAATGTTCCATTCATCATTCAGTCTTCGCCCGATGGTTTCTATAGTTTAGTCACCGATAGTAATTTAGACCGAGAGCGCGAGTCTGAGTATAATATCAGTGTGACGTGCACTGATGAGGGCGTGCCCTCTCTCTCCAGCAGCGTCACTCTCTCCTTACAGATATCAGATGTGAATGATAACGCGCCTGTCTTTGACAAGAGCTTTTATCAGGCCTCTGTTCAAGAAAACAACACACCGGGTCTTTCCATATTCACAGTCAGAGCCAGAGACGCAGATTTTAACCAGAATGCCCGTGTGTCTTACATACTTGAGGACTCATTGGTTAACGGAGTGCCCGTCTTCTCCTTAGTGTCCGTTAGTGCTGATAGTGGAGTCATACATGCAGTGCGATCTTTCGATTACGAGCAGATAAAAGATTTTCAGTTCCGCATAAAAGCGCAGGACGGAGGCTCCCCTCCTCTCAGTAGCAACGTGAGCGTGAAAATAACGATTCAGGACCAGAATGACAACGCGCCTCAGGTTCTGTATCCGGTTCAGTCAGGAGCTTCTGTGGTGGCTGAAATAGTGCCTCGTTCGGCAGATGTGGGTTATCTAGTGACTAAAGTGGTGGCTGTTGATGTGGACTCTGGACAGAATGCCTGGCTCTCATATAAACTGCAGAAAGCTACAGACAGGGCGCTGTTTGAAGTGGGCTTACAGAATGGAGAAATAAGAACTGTACGCCAAGTGACAGATAAAGATGCTGTCAAACAAAGACTCACTGTTGTAGTGGAGGACAACGGGCAGCCCTCTCGATCAGCTACAGTCAATGTTAACGTGGCGGTGGCGGACAGCTTCCCTGAAGTGCTCTCGGAGTTCACTGACTTCACGCACGACAAGGACTACAGCGACAACCTGACTTTCTATCTGGTCTTGGCCTTGGCTGTAGTTTCGTTTCTCTTTATCGTGTCTATCATTGCCATACTGTCAGTCAAATGCTACAGATGGAGACGCGAGCGAATGCTTTATAAATCTGGAGCAAATCTTCCAGTCATTCCGTATTATCCGCCTCTTTACGCAGACGTAGGGGGCACAGGAACTTTACAGCACGTGTACAATTATGAGGTTTGCAGAACCACTGACTCCAGACAGAGTGATCTGAAATACGGCAGACCTTGCAGTGAGAGCATCATTAGTCTGGACACCAGCGGAACACAGACACTCACGCATGCGCAAAGAGGAAAACTTATCGATGAAGAGTTTGATAATCAGGTGAGAATTTTAATTTACGGTTTTTGTATCAGCTTACAAGAGTTATTTAACTGCAAAAGCATTTAAACCGTTTATATGTGTTCACAACTTTAGATACAGTAACAGGCAAGTCGCTATACTCACATAATTAGTTGTTTTCATTATGGCACCGTAATTTGTAGCATTTCCCTGCTATTTATATTTTATGTTAATGTTACAGATTTCATGTGTTTATTTTTCTGCTTCTATGTTATCTTTAATTTTAGCTTTAGTGCTTTAATGCAACGTTTGTCCTATTTCCAGTCGAGTTTTTTTTTGTTGTTGTTTTTCTCGATCATGTATGCATACTTCAACCTCCAATGTAACTTCAGCTTCAGTGTCACTTACTCAACTCATTTGTGTTTTCAATAGCGTTCTTTATCATTTATGGAGTAATAGATGCGGGTTTTTTATTATTATTATTTTTTTTATATATGCATTATCATTAATGCATTAGTCAGATGCATTAGTTATATGATTCTGAAAATATTATCGGTTGTTAAATAATCTGAAGATTATTAAAGATGTTCAATAATCTCCTGTTGATACTTTAAGACAATTTCCGGTCTTCAGAAACGCCTGAAATATTCATATTTCTACTTCATATTTCTATTCATAATTCTGCTTATCCGTATTACACAGTTTTTAAATCCACAATGCGTTGTTAAGACTGTTTTGAAAATATTTCACATATGCTCGTGAAGACCAGCAGAACTCAAATTCATTCGTGGTAACTGTCCATGGTGCTGAAAGGTTCAGTTTTGGGTTCTTCTGCCTACATTTCCCCGTTATTTCCGTTCGTTTAATAATGTCTTCTACGACTTCTGCGTCCTTCCAGTCTCTTAGCAGGTTTAGAATTTAAAAGCATCACATTCGTTCATAGTCTCATATTTCACGTTTCTCTTTACTGTTCCATTAAGGGCACACCTAAGTTTGTGCTAATTCAGTATCTATCTATCTATCTATCTATCTATATATATATCTATCTAGGATGTTTAAAGAGAACCATGCGATCATAAAAATTTTTTAGATAATTGTATGTTGACTGACAATCGCAACGTCCGTATTTTAATTATTTTTAAAATGTGGAATAATCCTAAAACACGACTAGTAGTGTAGAAAAAACTGCGTCAATTTGGTCATTTCTGTAGTTCATCAGACTGCACTCTTAGTGCCGCTGTTGGCCAATATGTGGATTTAGAGCAAATCTTCTGCAGTTCCACCCCCATCACCACCATATTATTAGAGAGGGACAGAAGCTGAGAGCAGTCTGAGGAGGAGAGAGAAGACTAATCGCGAATATACCGTTTATTGTACCTTTGTACTTAAACACGCTTTAGTTTTTGTCACTTTGGATTTATGCCTGATTACCTCCAGCTTTTTGGATTGATTTATTTGCTTTCTGCCGCAATCTTCTTTCCGTGGTCTTCTGCAAAATGTCGGACAGAACAATGGCGCGGCAAGTACTGCTTTTTATTGGGTTTCTATCTCTCAGTTCCGCTCTCGGGCAGGTCAGTTACTCCATTCCTGAGGAAATGGCGAAAGGCTCTTTAGTCGGGAACATAGCGCAGGATTTGGGATTAGATTTAAAGAGACTGAAGTCGGGTAAAGCGCGTATTTATACAGGAGACAGCGCTGAATACATCGAGCTGAATAAAGAAAGAGGAGTCCTCCTTATCAAGGAGAGAATAGACCGAGAGGCGCTCTGCGGACAGACAACGCCTTGCGCTCTACATTTTCAGATAATTCTTGAAAACCCAATGGAATTTTTTAGCATCACCGTTGAAATAATAGATATTAATGACAACACTCCCAGTTTTGAGAGAAGTAGAATTATTTTTAGAATTAGCGAATCAGCTGTTTTAGGATCTAAATTTATGTTAGAGCCTGCTATAGATCTCGACGTGGGAATCAACGGCCTTCAAAGCTATATGCTCAAACCTACTGATAACTTTAATCTTAAATTTAAAAATCAACCAGGAGATAAGGAAAATGTCGAAATGGTTTTGCAAAAGCCTTTAGATCGGGAAAAACAGCATGATATAAAATTAGTGCTCACAGCTATTGATGGAGGAGATCCTCAGTTGTCTGGGAGTATAGAGATTCACATTACAGTTTTAGACGTAAACGACAATGCTCCTGTTTTTGTGCAGTCACTTTATAAAGCAACTGTAACAGAAAATGCGCCAAAAGACACTATTGTGTCAACAGTGAGCGCAACTGATCCCGACGAGGGAATAAATGGTAAAATAGAGTATTCTATTGCAAACAGGCAGGGTGATACCAGACAGTTATTTGGCATAAATCAAGATAATGGCCAAGTTACAGTGGTCGGAGTAATAGACTTTGAAAAAGCCCGCAGTTACGAGATAAGTGTTCAAGCAAGTGATCACGGTGGTCTAACAGATTCATGTAAAATCATAGTTGATGTAACTGACATAAATGATAATAAACCAGTGATCAATATTATGTCTAAAACAAACGTAATAGCTGAAAATTCTGCGTCTGAGACTGTGGTTACGATGATAAATGTGCAGGATCTTGATTCGGGAGAAAATGGGAAAGTTCAGTGTTTAATTAATGAGAACATTCCTTTTACTTTGAAATCGTCAAATGCCAATTTCTTCAGTTTAATCACAGATGGTGATTTAGACCGAGAGCGCGAGTCTGGGTATAACATCAGTGTGACTTGCGCTGATGAGGGCGTGCCCTCTCTTTCCAGCAGCGTCACTCTCTCCTTACAGATAACAGATGTGAATGATAACGCGCCCGTCTTTGACAAGAACTCATATGAGGCTTCAGTTCAGGAAAACAACACACCTGGTCTTTCCATATTCACAGTCAGAGCCAGAGACGCAGATTTTAACCAGAATGCCCGTGTGTCTTACATACTGGAGGACTCGTCGGTTAACGGAGTGCCTGTCTCCTCGCTAGTGTCCGTTAGTGCTGATAGTGGAGTCATACATGCAGTGCGATCTTTCGATTACGAGCAGATCAAAGATTTTCAGTTCCGCGTAAAAGCGCAGGATGGAGGCTCTCCTCCACTCAGCAGCAACGTGAGCGTGAAAATAACGATTCAGGACCAGAATGACAACGCGCCTCAGGTTCTGTATCCGGTTCAGTCAGGTGCTTCTGTGGTGGCTGAAATAGTGCCTCGTTCGGCAGATGTGGGTTATCTGGTGACTAAAGTGGTGGCTGTGGATGTGGACTCTGGGCAGAATGCTTGGCTCTCATATAAACTACAGAAAGCCACAGACAGGGCGCTGTTTGAAGTGGGCTTACAGAATGGAGAAATAAGAACTGTACGCCAAGTGACAGATAAAGATGCTGTCAAACAAAGACTCACTGTTGTAGTGGAGGACAACGGGCAGCCCTCTCGATCAGCTACAATCAATGTTAACGTGGCCGTGGCGGACAGCTTCCCTGAAGTGCTCTCGGAGTTCACTGACTTTACGCACGACAAGGACTACAACGATAACCTGACTTTCTATCTGGTCTTAGCCTTGGCTGTAGTTTCATTTCTCTTTATCGTGTCTATCATCGCCATACTGTCAGTCAAATGCTACAGATGGAGACGCGAGCGGATGTTTTACAAATCTGGAGCGAATCTTCCAGTTATTCCGTATTATCCGCCCCTTTACGCAGACGTAGGGGGCACAGGAACTTTACAGCACGTGTACAATTATGAAGTTTGCAGAACCACTGACTCCAGAAAGAGTGATTTGAAATACGGCAGACCTTGCAGTGAGAGCATCATTAGTCTGGACACCAGCGGAACACAGACACTCACGCATGCGCAAAGAGGAAAACTTATCAATGAAGAATTTGATGATCAGGTGAGCCTACAACATTTTACCTGCAAAAGCCTTTAAACCGTTCATACATATCTTAAATGTTTCTATAACAAGGCAGTAGCTACTCACATAATTAGGCTGTAGTTTTCCTGATGGCAACCTAGCTGTAGTTTTAAGACCATTCCGGTCATCAGAAACGCCTGAAATGATCATCTTTCTACCCTAATGTTAAGAGGTTTTATCTGCCTTATCTGTATTTTACACTGTTTACGTCAACAATGTGTTTTTAAGATTGTATCGAGAATCTTTCATTTGTTTGTGTTAATTAAATTAAGTCGTAGTAACTGGCCGTGGTGCTGAAATGTTGAGTCTTCGGTTCTTCTTCCTACTTCTTACTTCCCCCTTCCCCCTTACCTTCGTTTGTTAGAGCATATCTTCTAGAACTTCCGTGTCCTTAAGATGTTTAGGATTCAAAAGTATCTTATTCGTTTATATTCATATACTTGATTTTGATTGATTGTATATTTCACATTTCTATCTATTATTCCGTTAAGGGCAAATCAACTTTGTGCTAATTCCATATTTAATCATTTATTCTTCTTTTCTTCTATTTTGTTTACGCGAAATAATGCAATAATTACACATTTTTAAAATAATTTCATTTTTTATTGACATTCGCAACGACTGTATATTAATAATTATTACAATAGTAAGTAATTCTAAAACACTCATAACTGTAGAGTTGTTTCTGTAGTTCATAAGACTGGACTCATAGTGCCGCTGTTGGTCAATATGTCAGTTTAGGCAGCAGATCTGCTGCAGTTCCACCCCCATCATCTCCATATTATTAGAGAGAGACAGAAGCTGAGAGCACAGTCTGAGGAGCAGAGAGGAGACAAATTACGGAGAAACTGTATTAATCCTTATTTCTGGAATTACATACACTTTAGTTAGTTGGATATATATACATAATTTCATCCATCTTTTTGGATTGATTTGTTTTCTGCTTGAATCTTCATTCCGTGGTCTTCTGTGAAATGTCGGACAGAACAATGGCTCGGCAAGTACTGCTGTTTATTTGGTTTCTCTCTCTCAGTTCCGCTCTCGGACAGGTCAGTTATTTATTGTTCAATAATTGAGAACATTCCTTTCACCCTGAAGTCGACAAATGCCAATTTCTTCAGTTTAGTCACAGATGGTGATTTAGACCGAGAGCACGAGTCTGAGTATAACATAAGTGTGACGTGCGCTGATGAGGGCGTGCCCTCTCTCTCCAGCAGCGTCACTCTTTCCTTACAGATATCAGATGTGAATGATAACGCGCCTGTCTTTGACAAGAGCTCATATGAGGCCTCTGTTCAAGAAAATAACACACCGGGTCTTTCCATATTCACAGTCAGAGCCAGAGACGCAGATTTTAACCAGAATGCCCGTGTGTCTTACATACTGGAGGACTCGTCGGTTAACGGAGTGCCCATCTCCTCGTTAGTGTCTGTTAGTGCTGATAGTGGAGGCATACATGCAGTGCGATCTTTCGATTACGAGCAGATAAAAGATTTCCAGTTTTGCGTAAAAGCGCAGGACGGAGGCTCCCCTCCTCTCAGCAGCAACGTGAGTGTGAAAATCACGATTCAGGACCAGAATGACAACGCGCCTCAGGTTCTGTATCCGGTCCAGTCAGGTGCTTCAGTGGTGGCTGAAACTGTGCCTCGTTCGGCTGATGTGGGTTATCTAGTGACTAAAGTAGTCGCTATTGATGTGGACTCTGGACAGAATGCCTGGCTCTCATATAAACTGCAGAAAGCCACAGACAGGGCGCTGTTTGAAGTGGGCTTACAGAATGGAGAAATAAGAACTGTACGCCAAGTGACAGATAAAGATGCTGTCAAACAAAGACTCACTGTTGTAGTGGAGGACAACGGGCAGCCCTCTCGATCAGCTACAGTCAATGTTAACGTGGCGGTGGCGGACAGCTTCCCTGAAGTGCTCTCGGAGTTCACTGACTTTACGCACGACAAGGACTACAACGACAACCTGACTTTCTATCTGGTCTTGGCCTTGGCTGTAGTTTCGTTTCTCTTTATCGTGTCTATCATTGCCATACTGTCAGTAAAATGCTACAGATGGAGACGCGAGCGGATGTTTTACAAATCTGGAGCGAATCTTCCAGTTATTCCGTATTATCCGCCACTTTACGCAGACGTAGGGGGCACAGGAACTTTACAGCACGTGTACAATTATGAGGTTTGCAGAACCACTGACTCCAGAAAGAGTGATCTGAAATACGGCAGACCTTGCAGTGAGAGCATCATTAGTCTGGACACCAGCGGAACACAGACACTCACGCATGCGCAAAGGGAGAGGCTGAATTTTGACGATCAGGTGAGACATTTTCACAGCTGATATTTTAAGACGTTGTTTCTCATATTCAGTCTTTTTTTTTTTTATTTTTTTTTTCCCTATTTTTTATTTATTTTTTTGCTTTAGTTGTTGACACCGTCGCTGATTTTTTTTTTTTTTCTGAATTTTTTTTTTTCGTACAGCCAAGAAAAAATCAAATAAAAAAATGAAATAAGTAAAAGCTGCTTTTTATTATATATATACACATTATATACATACATACATACATACATACACACACACACACACACACACACACATTTATATATATATATATATATATATATATATATATAAATGTGTGTGTGTGTGTGTGTGTATATACGTTTTTTGTTATTTATTTATTTAGTATAATTTTAAATCGGAGGTATTATGGCACACTGTCACTGATATATAAGCTACCGATTTAACATGCGGTGGAATTTTCAATTCTTGTTTGACCTTAACTTTTTTTTTTCTGCACGACTGTTTCTTTGTCATTAAGTGAGAAACGTCAGCTTCCCTGACCATGGTTCTGAAATGCAGCGATACGGTCATTTTCATCATGTATTCTGATGCATCTCTTGACAGCAGCTGGTCTTGGCCTTGGCTGTGTTTTTTTTTTTTTTTTTTTAAGAATCTTTACTGCAGGTTGTCTGTCTGTCCTCCTCTTCAGTAAAATGATACAGCATTTCACTAGTTTGCACATACTTGGTATGCGATTAATTGTATATTAAATATACATTTTTTTCTGTATCTTATATACAATTAATCACTTGCCAAATATCTGAAAACTAATTAAAGGTTGTATCGTTTAACTGTGAACAGGAGGACAGACAGGCAAACTGCAAAATAAAATAAACCTGTCTCTCTGATCAATGAACACGCAGATAGGGCCTGATCAATCCACTCAGGGAATGAGACATTCCAGAAATTCATTTGTTTTAGGCTGTTTTTTAAATCTTATTTACACAAACTCATACAATCATTTCATCACTTCGATGTTTGTTTCATAATGGTCATTTGGTATTTTTCATACTTAAGTGCTTTGTTCAGTATATTGATTTTCTTAGATCTGACAGAGAAATAAAGGTTTATTCATTTTAAATTTTCTGTAGTTCATCACACTGGACTCATAGTGCCGCTGTTGGTCAATATGTCAGTTTAGAGAGCAGATCTGCCGCAGTTCCACCCCCATCATCACCATATTATTAGAGAGAGACAGAAGCTAAGAGCACAGTCTGAGGAGAAGAGAGAAGACGAATCACGGAGATACAGTATTTAGTTTCCTTTTCTTTCACTTGCAGACTTTTTTGTTCTCGTCACTTTGGATATATACACAATTTCCTCAAACTTCTTGGATTCATTTATTTGCTTTCTGTCGTAATCTTCCTTCCGTGGTCTTCTGAAAAATGTCGGACAGAACAATGGCGCGGCAAGTACTGCTGTTTATTTGGTTCCTGTCACTCAGTTGGGCTCTCGGGCAGGTCAGTTACTCCATTCCTGAGGAAATGGCGAAAGGCTCTTTAGTCGGGAATATAGTGCAGGATTTGGGTTTAGATTTAAAGAGATTGAAATCGGGTAAAGCGCGTATTTATACAGGAGACAGCGCTGAATACATCGAGCTGAATAAAGAAAGAGGAGTCCTCCTTATCAAAGAGAGAATAGACCGAGAGGCGCTATGCGGACAGACAACGCCTTGTGCGCTACATTTTCAGATTATTCTAGAAAATCCAATAGAGTTTTACTCTGTTACAGTCGAAGTTACAGATGTAAATGACCATTCGCCATCTTTTAAACGAACTGAGATGAGATTTAAAATCAGTGAGTCAGCTGCGATTGGAGCAGTTTTTGTTTTAGAGAGAGCCATGGATTCAGACGTCGGAATAAACGGACTTCAGACTTATATATTAAAACCTATTGATAATTTTTCATTAAAATTACAGAATCAGGCAGACGGTAGTAAGCTAGTAAAAATGGTTCTTCAAAAACCTCTTGATCGTGAAAAGCAAGAGCATTTGTCTCTGGTTCTGACAGCGATAGATGGAGGTGATCCTCAGTTGTCTGGTACTGCGCAGATACATATTACGGTTTTAGATGTGAACGATAATGCGCCTGTTTTTACGCAGGAAATATATAAAGCCAGTATTACTGAGAATTCTATTAAAGGTACAGTTGTGAAAACGGTGAGCGCTTCAGATTTGGATGAGGGACCTAACGGCAAAATAACATATGCTATTACCAATACCCTGGACAATGTTTTGGAATTGTATGAAATTAACGAAACAAACGGTGAGGTGATAGTAACAGGTATCATAGATTATGAGAAAGCTCGCCACTATCAAATTCATGTACAGGCGAGCGATGACGGGGGTCTGACTGATTCTTGTAAAATCGATGTAGATGTGATCGATATAAATGACAATAAGCCACAGATCAACATAATGTCTAAATTAACGGCTATATCAGAAAATTCTAATCTTGGAACTGTTGTAACAATGATAAACGCGCAAGACTCAGACGCAGGAGAAAACGGTAACATTTTTTGTTTAATTGACGAGAACATTCCATTTACCCTAAAGTCCACAAATGGCAATTTCTTCAGTTTAATCACAGATGGTGATTTAGACCGAGAGCGTTATTCTGAGTATAATATCAGTGTGACGTGCGCTGATGAGGGCGTGCCCTCTCTCTCCAGCAGCGTCACTCTCTCCTTACAGATATCAGATGTGAATGATAACGCGCCTGTCTTTGACAAGAGCTCGTATGAGGCCTCTGTTCAAGAAAACAACACACCGGGTCTTTCCATATTCACAGTCAGAGCCAGAGACGCAGATTTTAACCAGAATGCCCGTGTGTCTTACATACTGGAGGACTCGTCGGTTAACGGAGTGCCTGTCTCCTCTTTAGTGTCCGTTAGTGCTGATAGTGGAGTCATACATGCAGTGCGATCTTTTGATTACGAGCAGATAAAAGATTTTCAGTTCCGCGTAAAAGCGCAGGACGGAGGCTCTCCTTCTCTCAGCAGCAACGCGAGCGTGAAAATAACGATTCAGGACCAGAATGACAACGCGCCTCAGGTTCTGTATCCGGTCCAGTCAGGTGCTTCTGTGGTGGCTGAAATAGTGCCTCGTTCGGCTGATGTGGGTTATCTGGTGACTAAAGTGGTCGCTGTTGATGTGGACTCTGGACAGAATGCCTGGCTCTCATATAAACTGCAGAAAGCCACAGACAGGGCGTTGTTTGAAGTGGGCTTACAGAATGGAGAAATAAGAACTGTACGCCAAGTGACAGATAAAGATGCTGTGAAACAAAGACTTACTGTTGTAGTGGAGGACAACGGGCAGCCCTCTCGATCAGCTACAGTCAATGTTAACGTGGCGGTGGCGGACAGCTTCCCTGAAGTGCTCTCGGAGTTCACCGACTTTACGCACGACAAGGGCTACAATGATAACCTGACTTTCTATTTGGTCTTGGCCTTGGCTGTAGTTTCATTTCTCTTTATCGTGTCTATCATTGCCATACTGTCAGTCAAATGCTACAGATGGAGACGCGAGCGGATGTTTTACAAATCTGGAGCGAATCTTCCAGTTATTCCGTATTATCCGCCTCTTTACGCAGACGTAGGGGGCACAGGAACTTTACAGCACGTGTACAATTATGAAGTTTGCAGAACCACTGACTCACGAAAGAGTGACCTGAAATACGGCAGACCTTGCAGTGAGAGCATCATTAGTCTGGACACCAGCGGAACACAGACACTCACGCATGCTCAAAGGGAGAGACTGAACTTTGATTGTGACGATCAGGTGAGAAATATTTTTACAGCAAATTTATATTAGCTTAATAGTCTCTACAATTCTAAGAAATGTATTAATAAATCGTTTAGCAGAAAATGCCATGAATCCTCTTTTTCTGTGTGATGGTTTTGTTTGTTTGTTTGTTTTATGCTGAAATACTATGGCACACTATAACTGATTATTACTGACTGATGTTATCAGTGACTGATATATAGCCGAATGATTCTTTGTCCAATTTAATCTCCTTAACCTGTTATTTTAATTATTAATTATTATCTTTTTCCTTGTATGGCTGTATTTGTCATGAAGTAAGAAACTATTTAGCGTTTCGCGTCCCTGACCATGGTCCTGAAATTCTCAACAGTTATTTGCGTCATGTGTTGTGATGCATCTGATTACAGCAGACAATCTCTTTGGGGTTTTCAACATCTTATTGCTCTGTCCTCCGTTTAAAAAGTTAAGCTATGCACTATTTAATTAATGGTCAAATATATATTATGTGGATAATTGCATTTTAATGATTGTTTCCTTGTTTGGCTGATTAAAGTTCATACTAATAAGACCTGATAAACACTTTGATCAAACACGAAATTTATTTATTTTGCCTTGTTAAGTCTTTATTTATACAAGCTTTTAAAATGTTATTTTATAGATATTTGTAATGTGATGGGCATATGTTGGCTTTATACTCCTGAACATTTAGTAAATTGCTTTTCTCAGACATTTCTGCCATTTAAGTTAAAAGAACATCGAATTGACATTTTCTGTAGTTCATCAGACTGAACTCATAGTGCCGCTGTTGATCAATAAGTCCGTTTAGAGAGCAGATTTGCTGCAGTTCCACCCCCATCATCTCCATATTATTAGAGAGAGAGACAGAAGCTGAGAGCACAGTCTAAGGAGGCGAAAGACGACAAATCACATAGATATTGTATGAATAATCTTTATTTCTGAAATTACGGACACTTTGGTTAATTCTTGTCACTTTGGATATATACATATTTTCCCCCAGCTTCTTGGATTAATTTATTTGTCTTCTGCTTGAACCTTCATTCCGTGGTCTTCTGTAAAATGTCGGACAGAACAATGGTGCGGCAAGTACTGCTGTTTATTTGGTTTCTCTCTCTCAGTTCAGCTTTCGGACAGGTCAGTTACTCCATTCCTGAGGAAATGGCGAAAGGTTCTTTAGTCGGGAACATAGCGCAGGATTTGGGGTTAGATTTAAAGAGATTGAAATCGGGTAAAGCGCGTATTTATACAGGAGACAGCGCTGAATACATCGAGCTGAATAAAGAAAGAGGAGTCCTCTATATCAAAGAGAGAATAGACCGAGAGGCGCTCTGCGGACAGACAACGCCTTGCGCCCTGCATTTTCAAATTATTTTAGAAAATCCCCTGGAATTTTATTCGATCACAGTAGAGATTACAGATATCAATGATAATGCGCCAGTCTTTAAAAAAAGCGAAATGAAGTTTGACATAAATGAAATGGCAAAATCAGGGGTTCGGTTTGTTCTAGAGAGAGCTAATGATCTAGATGTTGGCCTTAACGGCCTTCAAGATTACACTCTTAGTCCGAACAATTTTTTTACTTTAAAACTGCACAATCAACCTGATGGTGGAAAAGCTGTCGAGATGATATTGCAGAAGCCACTAGATAGAGAGAAGCAAGACCATATCACACTTTTACTGACAGCAAAGGATGGAGGAGAGCCTCATTTGACAGGAACAATGCAGATACAAATTACAGTTTTAGACGCCAACGATAATGAACCCGTTTGCAGTCAGGAAGAATACAGGGCCAGTATAGCCGAGAATGCACCTATGGGCACTGTTTTAACCACAGTCAGTGCGTCGGATGCAGATCTGGGCTCTAATGGCGTAATTACATTTTCAATTTCTTCTGATGGTGCAGGCGATTTGTTAAAGGTAGACGAAAACACAGGAGTCGTTATATTAATTGGCAAAGTGGATTATGAAAAAAACAAAGTTTATCAAATTGATGTCCAAGCAAAAGACCAAGGTGGACATTCGGATTCTTGTAAAGTCATTCTTGACGTCAGGGACGTTAATGATAACACGCCTGCAATAAGCATAATGTCCAGAACGAATAGTGTATCTGAAGATTCTAAACATGGAACTGTTGTTGCGATATTGACCGTCCAAGACTTTGACACCGGCGACAACGGAAAGGTCACATGCAACATAGATAAAGACCTTCCTTATATGTTAAAATCAACAGGGAGTAATTTCTTCAGTTTAGTCACAGATGGTGATTTAGACCGAGAGCGCGAGTCTGATTATAACATCAGTGTGACGTGCGCTGATGAGGGCGTGCCCTCTCTCTCCAGCAGCGTCACTCTCTCCTTACAGATATCAGATGTGAACGATAACGCGCCTGTCTTTGACAAGAGCTCATATGAGGCCTCTATTCAAGAAAACAACACACCGGGTCTTTCCATATTCACAGTCAGAGCCAGAGACGCAGATTTTAACCAGAATGCCCGTGTGTCTTACATCCTGGAGGACTCGTCGGTTAACGGAGTGCCCATCTCCTCTTTAGTGTCCGTTAGTGCTGATAGTGGAGTCATACATGCAGTACGGTCTTTCGATTACGAGCAGATCAAAGATTTTCAGTTCCGTGTAAAAGCGCAGGACGGAGGCTCCCCTCCTCTCAGCAGCAACGTGAGCGTAAAAATAAGGATTCAGGACCAGAATGACAACGCGCCCCAGGTTCTGTATCCGGTCCAGTCAGGTGCTTCTGTGGTGGCTGAAATAGTGCCTCGTTCGGCTGATGTGGGTTATCTAGTGACTAAAGTGGTGGCTGTTGATGTGGACTCTGGACAGAATGCCTGGCTCTCATATAAACTGCAGAAAGCCACAGACAGGGCGCTGTTTGAAGTGGGCTTACAGAATGGAGAAATAAGAACTGTACGCCAAGTGACAGATAAAGATGTTGTCAAACAAAGACTCACTGTTGTAGTGGAGGACAACGGGCAGCCCTCTCGATCAGCTACAGTCAATGTTAACGTGGCGGTGGCGGACAGCTTTCCTGAAGTGCTCTCGGAGTTCACTGACTTTGCGCACGACAAGGACTACAACGATAACCTGACTTTCTATTTGGTCTTGTCCTTGGCTGTAGTTTCGTTTCTCTTTATCGTGTCTATCATTGCTATACTGTCAGTCAAATGCTACAGATGGAGACGTGAGCGGATGTTTTACAAATCTGGAGCGAATCTTCCAGTTATTCCGTATTATCCGCCTCTTTACGCAGACGTAGGGGGCACAGGAACTTTACAGCACGTGTACAATTATGAAGTTTGCAGAACCACTGACACCAGAAAGAGTGATCTGAAATACGGCAGACCTTGCAGTGAGAGCATCATTAGTCTGGACACCAGCGGAACACAGACACTCACGCATGCGCAAAGGGAGAGGCTGAACTTTGATGATTGTGACGACCAGGTGAGAATAATTTTTACAGCTCGTTTATGCGATATGTTTCAAAGCGTTTCTCATAACTGACTATTTTGTTTCTTGAACTGAAAATGTCGCTGCTGGTCTTCTGAAATAAGTAATCTCTGCAATTCAAAGACAATAAACAGAATAGGAAACATATCATCTGCTGTTGTATTTTATCTTGTTTATTATTATTTTTTTATTATTATTATTATTATTTCTTTTTTTTTGCGCTCCATTTGTTACTTGTTGTTTTCTCTCTCTTATGTATGCCGCTGAAATAAAGGCTAGTAATTCACTGTCCACGTTACCATTATTATCTTGGGTCATTGGTTACTTGCAATTTAAACATTTTTCTTTGCAGTACATTAACTTGTTTTTGACATTAAGTGAGAGACTGTAGTGAGCGTTTGCATTCGCTTCCCTGACCATGGTCCTGAAATGCAGTGATGCGATCATTTATTTCATATATTCTGCTGTATCTCTTTACACAATACAATCTTGTAGAGATTTCAACAGTTTATGTTCCAGTCGCCTGTTTAAAGTTAAACTAGACCGTATTTCATTTGTGATTCGATATTTGTTTCAAGGATAATTATATTTTAGGTATGTCTTGCTCTTTGTCTGATCAGTGTTGATGCCTGATCCAAAAAAAAAAAAAAAACTTTGAGCAAACACGAAATTTGATTCTTTTTTTCCTTAAATCTTTATTTACAGAAACTCACACTTATTTTATTTTATGTATATTTTTATTATGAGAGATATTTGTTGGTCTTATACTTCAGAACTTTTAGTAAACAGATTTTGCTCAGACAAGTCTGACACTAAACTATGTATCAATTTAGGGTTTTTTTTTTGTAGTTCATCAGACTGGACTCATAGTGCCGCTGTTGGTCAATATGTCAGTTTAGAGAGCAGATCTGCTGCAGTTCCACCCCCATCATCTCCATATTATTAGAGATACAGTAGCTGAGAACACAGTCTGAGGAGGAGAGAGAAGACAAATCACAGAGATGCTGTGTTTATAATTATTTTCTGGAATTACAGACACTTTGTTAGTTCTTGTCATTTTGGATGTGTGTATAATTTACTCCAACTTCTTGGATTGATTTATTTGCTTTGTGCCTTAATCTTCTCTGCGGTCTTCTTCAAAATGTCGGACAGAACAATGGCGGGGCAAGTACTGCTGTTTATTTGGTTCCTGTCTCTCAGTTCCGCTCTCGGGCAGGTCAGTTACTCCATTCCTGAGGAAATGGCGAAAGGCTCTTTAGTCGGGAACATAGCGCAGGATTTAGGATTAGATTTAAAGAGATTGAAATCTGGTAAAGCGCGTATTTATACAGGAGACAGCGCTGAATACATCGAGTTGAATAAAGAAAGAGGAGTCCTCCTTATCAAAGAGAGAATAGACCGAGAGGCGCTATGCGGACAGACAACGCCTTGCGCTCTACATTTTCAGATTATTCTAGAAAATCCGATGGAGTTTTACAGTGTTAATGTCGAGGTGCTTGATATAAATGACAACGCACCATTTTTTGAAAAAAGCGAAATTGTATTCAGAATTAGCGAATCTGCGTCCATTGGTACCAAATTTACAATAGAACCTGCTAGAGATCTTGACGTTGGAATTAATGGTCTTCAGACCTACACATTAAAACCAACAGATAATTTTGCTTTGAAATTCAAGAGCCAGCCATCGGGAGGACAAAATGTCGAAATGGTTTTACAAAAGCCTATAGATCGTGAAAAGCAGGAGCACATGTCTTTAACATTAACAGCCATTGACGGGGGAGATCCCCAAATGTCTGGTAATATTCAGATAAATATGATTGTTTTAGATGTAAATGATAACGCTCCTGTTTTCACACAGTCAGTTTATAAAACTGCTATAACAGAAAATTCACCAAAAGGAACAATTGTGACGACAGTTATTGCGTCGGATCCAGATCAAGGAGTAAACGGTGAAATAATCTATTCAATAACAAACACGCTAGATAAAGTACGAGACATATTTGTAATTAACGAGACTGATGGCAAAGTAAGATTGATCGGTCTAGTTGATTATGAACAAGCTCGGCACTTTGAAATTCGTGTTCAAGCGAGTGATCATGGAGGTTTTACTGATTCTTGTAAAATCATAGTTGATGTAATTGATATCAATGATAATAGGCCAGTGATCAATATTATGTCCAAAACAAACGTGATAGCTGAAAATTCTGCATCTGAGACTGTGGTTACGATGATAAATGTGCAGGATCTTGATTCAGGAGAAAATGGGAAAGTTCAGTGTTCAGTTAATGAGAACATTCCTTTTACTTTGAAATCGTCAAATGCCAATTTCTTCAGTTTAATCACAGATGGTGATTTAGACCGAGAGCGCGAGTCTGGGTATAACATCAGTGTGACGTGCGCTGATGAGGGCGTGCCCTCTCTCTCTAGTAGAGTCACTCTTTCCTTACAGATAACAGATGTGAATGATAACGCGCCCGTCTTTGACATGAGCTCATATGAGACCTCTGTTCAAGAAAATAATACACCGGGTCTTTCTATATTCACAGTCAGAGCCAGAGACGCAGATTTTAACCAGAATGCCCGTGTGTCTTACATACTGGAGGATTCGTCGGTTAACGGAGTGCCTGTCTCCTCCTTAGTGTCAGTTAGTGCTGATAGTGGAGTCATACATGCAGTGCGATCTTTCGATTACGAGCAGATAAAAGATTTTCAGTTCCGCGTAAAAGCGCAGGACGGAGGCTCTCCTCCACTCAGCAGCAACGTGAGCGTGAAAATAACGATTCAGGACCAGAATGACAACGCGCCTCAGGTTCTGTATCCGGTCCAGTCAGGTGCTTCTGTGGTGGCTGAAATAGTGCCTCGTTCGGCTGATGTGGGTTATCTAGTGACTAAAGTGGTCGCTGTTGATGTGGACTCTGGACAGAATGCCTGGCTCTCATATAAACTGCAGAAAGCCACAGACAGGGCGTTGTTTGAAGTGGGCTTACA
Source organism: Cirrhinus molitorella (assembly GCA_033026305.1). NCBI lineage: Eukaryota > Metazoa > Chordata > Actinopteri > Cypriniformes > Cyprinidae > Cirrhinus > Cirrhinus molitorella. Next base: position 10,930,164 of record CM065129.1, read on the forward strand.
GAATGGAGAAATAAGAACTGTACGCCAAGTGACAGATAAAGATGCTGTCAAACAAAGACTCACTGTTGTAGTGGAGGACAACGGGCAGCCCTCTCGATCAGCTACAGTCAATGTTAACGTGGCGGTGGCGGACAGCTTCCCTGAAGTGCTCTCGGAGTTCACTGACTTTACGCAGGACAAGGATTACAACGACAACCTGACTTTCTATCTGGTCTTGGCCTTAGCTGTAGTTTCATTTCTCTTTATCGTGTCTATCATCGCCATACTGTCAGTCAAATGCTACAGATGGAGACGCGAGCGGATGTTTTACAAATCTGGAGCGAATCTTCCAGTTATTCCGTATTATCCGCCTCTTTACGCAGACGTAGGGGGCACAGGAACTTTACAGCACGTGTATAATTATGAAGTTTGTAGAACCACTGACTCACGAAAGAGTGATTTGAAATACGGCAGACCTTGCAGTGAGAGCATAATTAGCTTGGACAGCCGCGGAACACAGACACTCACGCATGCGCAAAGGGAGAGACTGAACTTTGATTGTGACGATCAGGTGAGAAATATTTTTACAGCTATTTAATAACTTTATTTTAAACATTGTTTCTCACAATTGATAACTTTTGCTTACTTTTGACACCGTCGCTGATTAGTTCTGTGAAATGAACAGTCTCTGCAATCTTTAGAAATGTATAAATAAATACTTTTAAGCAGAAAACGCCCTGAATCCTTTGCTGTTTTCATCTGTTTTCTACAGTTTGGTCAATAAGTCACTGTGATGATGATGATGATGATGATATTATTATTATTATTATTATTATTATTATTATTATTATTATTATTGGTGGGTGGTGTTATTGTTGTAATTTATTTATTTATTATTATTATTTTTTTTTTAATATGCTGAAATACTGTGGCATACACATTGTCACTGATATATAGCTGAATAATTCTTTCTCCACTTTAACCCCATTACCCCGATATTGTACGTACAATTCTTTGTTTTTGTTTTTTTGTTTTTTTTTTATAACCTTTTTCCATGTATAACTGTCAGTTGTCTTTTTTGTAAGGTGAGAAACTATTTAGCGTTTAGCGTCCCTGACCATGGTCCTGAAATTATCTGCGGTTATATGTTATGATAAATCTGATTACAGCAGACCATGTTTTTGAGATTTTCAGCATCGTATTGTTCTGTCTTCCGTTTAAAAAGTTAAACTATGCAATATTTCATTCATGGTCAGATGTTTGTTGTGTGGATAATTGCATTTATGGATTTCCCCCCCCCTCTATTGCTGATTAATGGTCATACTGAACAGGCCTGATCAAAACTTTGGGCAAACACAGAATCTTTTTTTTTTTTTTTTTTTTTTCTGCCTGTAAGTATATATTTCTACAAGCTTAATTTTATTTAGTAGATATTTGTAATGTTATAGGCATTTGGTGGTTTTACACTTCTGACCATTTTGTAAATTGTTTTTCTCAGACATGTCTATCACTGAGCTGTAAGTTTGTCATTTTTAGGTTTTCTGTAGTTCATCACACTGGACTCATAGTGCCGCTGTTGGTCAATATGTAAGTTTAGAGAGCAGATTTGCTGCAGTTCCACCCCCATCATCTCCATATTATTAGAGAGAGACAGAAGCTGAGAGCACAGTCTGAGAAGTAGAGAGAAGACAAATCTCGAAGATACTGTATTTAATATAATTCTGGAATTGTAGACTTTCTTAGTTTTGTCACTTTGGATTTATACAGGATTCCTCCAGGTTCTTGGATTGATTTATTTGTTTTCTGCTTGAATCTTCATTCTGCAAAATGTCGGACAGAACAATGGCGCGGCAAGTACTGCTGTTTGTTTGGTTTCTCTCTCTCAGTTCCGCTCTCGGGCAGGTCAGTTACTCCATTCCTGAGGAAATGACGAAAGGTTCTTTAGTCGGGAACATAGCGCAGGATTTGGGATTAGATTTAAAGAGACTGAAATCGGGTAAAGCGCGTATTTATACAGGAGACAGCGCTGAATACATCGAGCTGAATAAAGAAAGAGGAGTCCTCCTTATCAAAGAGAGAATAGACCGAGAGGCGCTATGCGGACAGACAACGCCTTGCGCGCTACATTTGCAGATTATTCTTGAAAACCCAATGGAATTTTTTAGCGTTACAATTGAAATAACAGATATTAATGACGACGCTCCCAGTTTTAAAAAGAGCATGGTTGTATTTGGAATTAGCGAATCAGCTGTTTTAGGGTCTAAATTTATATTAGAGCCTGCTATAGATCTAGATGTGGGAATCAATGGCCTTCAAAGCTATACGCTAAAACCAAATGATAATTTTAATCTTAAATATAAAAATCAACCAGGAGATAGGAAAAATGTGGAAATGGTTCTTCAAAAGCCTTTAGACCGTGAAAAACAGCATGATATAAAATTAGTGCTCACAGCTATTGATGGAGGAGAACCTCAGTTGTCTGGGAGTATAGAGATTCACATTACAGTTTTAGATGTTAACGACAATGCTCCTGTTTTCGTGCAGTCACTTTATAAAGCAACTGTAACAGAGAATGCGCCAAAAAACACTATTGTGTCAACAGTGAGTGCAAATGACCCCGATGAGGGAATAAATAGCAAAATAGTATATTCTATTGTAAACATGCAAGATGATGAACAACAGTTATTTGACATAAATACAGATAATGGCCAAGTTACAGTGGTCGGCATAATAGACTTTGAAAAAGCTCGCAATTACGAAATAAGTGTTCAAGCAAGTGATAAAGGTGGTCTGACTGATTCGTGTAAAATCATAGTAGATGTAACTGATATCAATGATAATAAACCAGTGATCAACATTATGTCCAAAACAAACTCTATAGCTGAGAATTCTGTATCTGAGACGGTGGTTACAATGATAAATGTTCAGGATCTTGATTCTGGGGAAAATGGGAAAGTTCAGTGTTTAATTAATGAGAACATTCCTTTTACATTGAAGTCAACTAATGCCAATTTCTTCAGTTTAATCACAGATGGTGATTTAGACCGAGAGCGTGATTCTGAGTATAACATCAGTGTGACGTGCGCTGATGAGGGCGTGCCCTCTCTCTCCAGCAGCGTCACTCTATCCTTACAGATAACAGATGTGAATGATAACGCGCCTGTCTTTGACAAGAACTCTTATGAGGCCTCTGTTCAAGAAAATAACACACCGGGTCTTTCCATTTTCACAGTCGAAGCCAGAGACGCAGATTTTAATCAGAATGCCCGTGTGTCTTACATACTGGAGGACTCGTCGTTTAACGGAGTGCCCGTCTCCTCCTTAGTGTCCGTTAGTGCTGATAATGGAGTCATACATACAGTGCGATCTTTCGATTACGAGCAGATCAAAGATTTCCAATTCCGCGTAAAAGCGCAGGACGGAGGCTCTCCTCCTCTCAGCAGCAACGTGAGCGTAAAAATAACGATTCAGGACCAGAATGACAACGCGCCTCAGGTTCTCTATCCGGTTCAGTCAGGTGCTTCTGTGGTGGCTGAAATAGTGCCTCGTTCGGCAGATGTGGGTTATCTGGTGACTAAAGTGGTGGCTGTTGATGTGGACTCTGGACAGAATGCCTGGCTCTCATATAAACTACAGAAAGCCACAGACAGAGCGCTGTTTGAAGTGGGCTTACAGAATGGAGAAATAAGAACTGTACGCCAAGTGATAGATAAAGATGCTGTGAAACAAAGACTCACTGTTGTAGTGGAGGACAACGGGTAGCCCTCTCGATCAGCTACAGTCAATGTTAACGTGGCGGTGGCGGACAGCTTCCCTGAAGTGCTCTCGGAGTTCACTGACTTTACGCACGACAAGGATTACAATGAAAACCTGACTTTCTATCTGGTCTTGGCCTTGGGTGTAGTTTCGTTTCTTTTTATCATGTCTGTCATTGCCATACTGTCAGTCAAATGCTACAGATGGAGACGCGAGCGGATGTTTTACAAATCTGGAGCGAATCTTCCAGTTATTCCGTATTATCCTCCTCTTTACGCAGACGTAGGGGGCACAGGAACTTTACAGCACGTTTACAATTATGAGGTTTGCAGAACCACTGATTCCAGAAAGAGTGATCTGAAATACGGCAGACCTTGCAGTGAGAGCATCATTAGTCTGGACACCAGCGGAACACAAACACTTACGAATGCGCAAAGAGGAAAACTGGTCAAGGAAAAATTTGATGAGCAGGTGAGAATGTATTTATTTTTAATGCACACGCATTGAATAAGATTGCTTACCAATGTTTTCGAAATGAGTAACGTTCTGTATTATGGAAAACATTTTCAGTTTAACATACAATTACAAGCAAGTTGTCTTTCTTACACTTTAACATGCTGTTGTTTTCATGGTGACATCGGTGTCGTAGTTTCAGATAGAAGAGTGACTGCACTGAAGATTAACATGCTGTTAATTATGGCACTGGGCGTATTGAGGTTTTCTGCTCACTTCGTTTTATTTGGTAACAGATTAGAATATTTCTTGTTAGTGCCTCTTTCCGATCATCAAAGGTACCTCTTTTGTAATAGTTGGCATATACTATGTGTTGTAATCAGCTTTAAAGATATTTGACAGCTTTGAAAGCCACAACCATTTGGCATGTTTTATTTTCCCCTGTCCGTCTGCAAGTGTTTGGGGATCTTTAATTTGTGGTTGTGAAGACAGCAGTTAAAGTATAACTTCAGTCATCGTAGCTGGCCGTGGTGCTGAAATCTAGTCTTACATTCTTCTGTCTATACTTCTTTTTTTTTTTTTTCTTCCTTCCTCCATTCGTTGGAGCATGTCTTCTAATGCTTTTAAGTCCTTTCAGTGGCTCTTCCTGTTTTTTTAACTTTTTTCTTTAAAATTAGTGTTTGCGTGAAATCAGGTGTTCATATCTCAGTGTTGGGTATTTTAATTAACATCCGCAACTGCTGAATTGATTGATTGATTAATTCGTTTTTTTTTTAATGATGTTAAATAATTCTAAAACACGTCTCATACTGTGGGGAAAAAAATATATATATTTTGGGTTGTTTCTGTAGTTCATCAGACTGGACTCTTAGTGCCGCTGTTGGTCAATATGTCAGTTTAGAGAGCAGATCTGCTGCAGTTCCACCCCCATCATCTCCATATTATTAGAGAGACAGAAGCTGAGAGCACAGTCTGAGTAGGAGAGAGAAGACAAATCACAGAGATACTGTGTTTATAATCCATTTTCTGGAATTACAGACGCTTGTGTTAGTTCTTGTCACTTTGGATATATACATAATTTTCTCCAGCGTCTTGGATTGATTTATTTGTTTTCTGCTTGCATCTTCATTCCTGGCTTCTGCAAAGTGTCGGACAGAACAATGGCGCGGCAAGTACTGCTGTTTATTTGGTTTCTGTCTCTCAGTTCGTCTCACGGGCAGGTCAGTTACTCCATTCCTGAGGAAATGGCGAAAGGCTCTTTAGTCGGGAACATAGTGCAGGATTTGGGTTTAGATTTAAAAAGACTGAAATCCGGCAAAGCGCGTATTTATACAGGAGACAGCGCTGAATACATCGAGCTGAATAAAGAAAGAGGAGTCCTCCTTATCAAAGAGAGAATAGACCGAGAGGCGCTCTGCGGACAGACAACGCCTTGCGCGCTACATTTGCAGATTATTCTTGAAAACCCAATGGAATTTTTTAGCATCACCGTTGAAATAATAGATATTAATGACAACACTCCCAGTTTTGAAAAGGGTAGGATTAATTTTAGGATCAGCGAATCAGCTATTTTAGGGTCAAAATTTACGTTAGAGCCTTCTATAGATCTTGATGTGGGAATCAACAGTCTTCAAAGCTATTCATTGAAACCAACTGATAATTTTAATCTTAAATTTAAAAACCAACATGGTGACGCACACAATGTCGAAATGGTTCTGCAAAAGCCTTTAGATCGAGAACAACAGCAAAATATAATATTAGTCCTCACAGCTATCGATGGAGGAGATCCTCAGTTGTCTGGCAGCATAGAGATTTACATTACAGTTTTAGACGCAAACGACAATGCTCCTGTTTTCTCGCAGTCAATTTATAAAGCGACTGTAACAGAGAATGCGCCAAAAGACACTATTGTGTCAACAGTGAGCGCAACTGATGCAGATGAGGGTGTAAATAGTAAAATAGAGTATTCCATTACTAACATGCAAGATAATGTGCGCCAGTTATTTGGCATAAATAAAGACAATGGCCAAGTTACTGTGGTCGGAGTAATAGACTTTGAGAAAGCTCGCAATTACGAGATACGCGTTCAGGCAAGTGATCATGGTGGTCTGACAGATTCATGTAAAATTGTAGTTGATGTAATTGATATGAATGATAACACGCCAGTGATCAACATTATGTCAAAAACAAATGTAATAGCTGAAAATTCTCCTTCTGACACGGTGGTTATAATGATAAATATCCAGGACCCTGATTCGGGAGAAAATGGGAAAATTTATTGTTCTATTAATGAAAATGTTCCATTTTCTCTTCAATCCACCAATACGAATTTCTTCAGTCTAGTGACAAACAGTGATTTAGACCGAGAGCACGAGTCTGAGTATAACATCAGTGTGAAGTGTGCTGATGAAGGCGTCCCCTCTCTCTCCAGCAGCGTCACTGTCTTGTTACAGATATCAGATGTGAATGATAACGCGCCCGTCTTTGACAAGAGCTCATATGAGGCCTCTGTTCAAGAAAATAACACACCGGGTCTTTCCATTTTCACAGTCAGAGCCAGAGACGCAGATTTTAACCAGAATGCCCGTGTGTCTTTCTTATTGGAGGACTCGTCGGTTAATGGAGTGCCCATCTCCTCATTAGTGTCCGTTAGTGCTGACAGTGGAGTCATACATGCAGTGCGATCTTTTGATTACGAGCAGATCAAAGATTTCCAATTCCGCGTAAAAGCGCAGGACGGAGGCTCTCCTCCTCTCAGCAGCAACGTGAGCGTGAAAATAACGATTCAGGACCAGAATGACAACGCGCCTCAGGTTCTGTATCCGGTCCAGTCAGGTGCTTCTGTGGTGGCTGAAATAGTGCCTCGTTCTGCTGATGTGGGTTATCTGGTGACTAAAGTGGTCGCTGTTGATGTGGACTCTGGACAGAATGCCTGGCTCTCATATAAACTGCAGAAAGCCACAGACAGGGCGCTGTTTGAAGTGGGCTTACAGAATGGAGAAATAAGAACTGTACGCCAAGTGACAGATAAAGATCCTGTGAAACAAAGACTCACTGTTGTAGTGGAGGACAACGGGCAGCCCTCTCGATCAGCTACAGTCAATGTTAACGTGGCGGTGGCGGACAGCTTCCCTGAAGTGCTCTCGGAATTCACTGACTTTACGCACGACAAGGATTACAACGACAACCTGACTTTCTATCTGGTCTTGGCCTTGGCTGTAGTTTCGTTTCTCTTTATCGTGTCTATCATTGCCATACTGTCAGTCAAATGCTACAGATGGAGACGCGAGCGGATGTTTTACAAATCTGGAGCGAATCTTCCAGTTATTCCGTATTATCCGCCTCTTTACGCAGATGTAGGGGGCACAGGAACTTTACAGCACGTGTACAATTATGAAGTTTGCAGAACCACTGACTCCAGAAAGAGTGATCTGAAATACGGCAGACCTTGCAGTGAGAGCATCATTAGTCTGGACAGCAGCGAAACACAAACACTTACGAATGCGCAAAGAGGAAAACTGGTCGAGGAAAGGTTTGGTGAGCAGGTGAGAATTTATTTCTTTTTAATGCACACGCATTGAATAAGATTGCTTACCAATGTTTTCGAAATGAGTAATGAGTAGTATGGAAAACATATTCAGTTTTACATACAATTACAAGCAAGTTGCCTTTCTTACACTTTAACATGCTGTTGTTTTCATGGTGACATCGGTGTCGTAGTTTCAGATAGAAGAGTGACTGTATTTAAGATTAACATGCTATTCATTTTCTTGTGTTGATGGCACTGGGCGTTTTGAAGTTTTCTGCTCACTTCGTTTTATTTGGTAACAGATTAAAATATTTCTTGTTAGTGCCTCTTTCCGATCATCAAAGGTACCTCTTTTGTAATAGTTGGCATATACTATGTGTTGTAATCAGCTTTAAAGATATTTGACAGCTTTGAAAGCCACAACCATTCTGGCATGGTTTATTTTCTCCTGCCCGTCTGCAAGTGTTTGGGGATCTTTAATTTGTGGTTGTGAAGACAGCAGTTAAAGTACAACGTAAGTCATCGTAGCTGGCCGTGGTGCTGAAATCTAGTCTTACATTCTTCTGTCTATATTGTTTTATTCTTCCTTCCTCTATTCTTTGGAGCATATCTTCTAGTGGTTTTAAGTCCTTCCAGTGGCTCTTTCTATTTAGCAGTAAGAAGAATAGCATTCGTTCATATATTTCATGTTGATTATATATTTCAAGCTTGCAGGTTTATGCTAATGCCTTATCTAATCGTGTTCATTTTTGTTTTCTTTTTTAACTTTTTTCTTTACAATTAGTGTTTGCGTGAAATCAGGAGTTCAAATCTCAGTGTTGGGTATTTTAATTAACATCCGCAACTGCTGAATTGATTGATTGATTTATTCGTTTATTTATTTATTTTTTTATATAATGTAAAATAATTCTAAAACACGTCTCATACTGTGGTGAAAAAAAAAAATATATATATATATATATATATATATATATATTGGGTTGTTTCTGTAGTTCATCAGACTGGACTCTTAGTGCCGCTGTTGGTCAATATGTCAGTTTAGAGAGCAGATCTGCTGCAGTTCCACCCCCATCATCTCCATATTATTAGAGAGACAGAAGCTGAGAGCACAGTCTGAGTAGGAGAGAGAAGACAAATCACGGAGATACTGTGTTTATAATCCATTTTCTGGAATTACAGACGCTTGTGTTAGTTCTTGTCACTTTGGGTATATAGATAATTTTCTCCAGCGTCTTGGATTGATTTATTTGTTTTCTGCTTGCATCTTCATTCGTGGCTTCTGCAAAATGTCGGACAGAACAATGGCGCGGCAAGTACTGCTGTTTATTTGGTTTCTCTCTCTCAGTTCGGCTCTCGGGCAGGTCAGTTACTCCGTTCCTGAGGAAATGGCGAAAGGCTCTTTAGTCGGGAACATAGCGCAGGATTTGGGTTTAGATTTAAAGAGATTGAAATCGGGTAAAGCGCGTATTTATACAGGAGACAGTGCTGAATACATCGAGCTGAGCAAAGAAAGAGGAGTCCTGCTTATCAAAGAGAAAATAGATCGAGAGACGCTATGCGGACAGACAACGCCTTGTGCGCTACATTTTCAGATTACCTTGGAAAATCCTATGGAGTTTTATAGCATAACAGTTGCGATTGTAGATGTAAATGACAACGCTCCCGTTTTTCCAGTAAAAGAAATTAAATTTGATATAAGTGAATCATCTCCAACGGGGGCTAAATTTGTTTTAGAGACAGCAGTGGATGATGACGTTGGCTTCAATAGCGTACAGACTTATTCTTTACATCCGGCTGATTATTTTATTTTAAAAACTCAAGATATGCCGGACGGTAGCAAAAATGTTGAAATGATTTTACAAAAACCTTTAGATCGAGAAAAACAAGAGCACATTTCACTTTTACTTACTGCTGTGGATGGAGGAGACCCACAGATGTCTGGGACAATTCCGATTATAATCACAATTGAGGACGCAAATGATAACGCACCAGCTTGCTTTCTGCCCGTTTATAAGACCAGCGTTGCAGAAAACTCTCCAAAAGGTACAGTTTTAACTACAGTTCAAGCATCAGATGCTGACCAGGGACAGAATGGTAAAATAGAGTATCACATTTCGAAATTTTCTGGTGGCACCACTAACCTCTTTGAAATAGACAGAAATGAGGGAGTGTTAAGGTTATCTGGCGATATTGACTATGAAAGAGTTAAACATTATCAAATTGACGTTCAGGCCAGAGACCCGGGACGTCACTCTGACACATGCAAAGTGATTGTTGATGTAGTTGACGTGAATGACAACAAACCAGTAATTAATATAATGTCAAAATCAAACACTCTTTCCGAAGATTCAAAACCAGACACCGTTGTGACTATGCTGAATGTCCAAGACTCAGATTCTGGTGAGAATGGAAAGGTTCAGTGCTCCATTAATGATAATATCCCTTTTAAGCTGAAGTCAACAAATAACAACTTCTTCAGTTTGGTCACAGATAGTGATTTAGACCGAGAGCGTGAGTCGGAGTTTAACATCAGTGTGACATGCGCTGATGAGGGCGTGCCCTCTCTCTTCAGCAGCGTCACTCTCTCCTTACAGATATCAGATGTGAATGATAACGCACCTGTCTTTGACAAAAGCTCATATGAGGCATCTGTTCAAGAAAACAACACACCGGGTCTTTCCATATTCACAGTCAGAGCCAGAGACGCAGATTTTAACCAGAATGCCCGTGTGTCTTACATACTGGAGGACTCGTCGATTAACGGAGTGCCCGTATCCTCTTTAGTGTCCGTTAGTGCTGATAGTGGAGTCATACATGCAGTGCGATCTTTCGATTACGAGCAGATTAAAGATTTTCAGTTCCGCGTAAAAGCGCAGGATGGAGGAAATCCTCCTCTTAGCAGCAACGTGAGTGTGAAAATAACGATTCAGGACCAGAATGACAACGCACCTCAGGTTCTCTATCCGGTTCATTCAGGTGCTTCTGTGGTGGCTGAAATAGTGCCTCGTTCGGCAGATGTGGGTTATCTGGTGACTAAAGTGGTGGCTGTTGATGTGGACTCTGGACAGAATGCCTGGCTCTCATATAAACTGCAGAAAGCCACAGACAGGGCACTGTTTGAAGTGGGCTTACAGAATGGAGAAATAAGAACTGTACGCCAAGTGACAGATAAAGATGTTGTCAAACAAAGACTCACTGTTGTAGTGGAGGACAACGGGCAGCCCTCTCGATCAGCTACAGTCAATGTTAACGTGGTGGTGGCGGACAGCTTCCCTGAAGTGCTCTCGGAGTTCACTGACTTTACGCACGACAAGGATTACAACAACCTGACTTTCTATCTGGTTTTGGCCTTGGCTGTTGTTTCGTTTCTTTTTATCGTGTCTATCATCGCCATACTGTCAGTCAAATGCTACAGATGGAGACGCGAGCGGATGTTTTACAAATCTGGAGCGAATCTTCCAGTTATTCCGTATTATCCGCCTCTTTACGCAGACGTAGGGGGCACAGGAACTTTACAGCACGTGTACAATTATGAAGTTTGCAGAACCACTGACTCCAGAAAGAGTGATCTGAAATACGGCAGACCTTGCAGTGAAAGCATCATTAGTCTGGACACCAGCGGAACACAGACACTCACGCATGCGCAAAGGGAGAGGCTGAACTTTGATTGTGACGGTCAGGTGAGTTTTTTTTTTTTCAGCTAATTCAATCTAGATTTTAAATGTTGTTTCTCAAAATTGATAATTTTTGCTAGAGCTTATTCGTTTTCTGAAATAATAATAAAAAAATAACTTTTTATTATTATTATTATTATTATTATTATTATTATTAGCAGAAAATGCCGTGGATCCTTTGCTGTTGTTTTCATCCGATTTCTGTAGTTTGATCAGTAATAGTGCGTTGAGCTGTTTAAATCTTTGTCGATTTCAACCCCGTTATCGTATGTGCAATTTTTTTTTTTTTAATTGTAATCATAACCTTTTTTTTATTGTCTCGACTTTCACTTGTCTTAGTCATGAAGTGTGAACACTTTTTAGCGTTTTGCGTCCCTGGCCATGGTCCTGAAATTCTCACACAGCAGACCATCTTTTTGAGTTTTTCAACATCTTTTTGTCCCGTCCTCAGGTTAAAAAATTAAACTATGCACTATTTAATTCATGATCAAATATTTGTCATGTGAATCATTTAATTTTATGTATCTCTGATTAATGTTCATACTGATGAGGACCTGATCAAGTCTTTGCGCAAACACAGTCATTTGTTTGTTTATTTAGCCTTGTAAGTCATTGTTTACACAAGCTTTTGAAATAATTTTATTTTGTACATATTTGTAATGTGAGAGGTATTTCGTGGTCTTACGCTTCTGGACATTTAGCAAATTGTTTTTCTCAAACATGGCTGCCACTAAAATGAAATTGATCAATTTTACATTTTCTGTAGTTCATCAGAGTAGACTCAAAGTGCCGCTGTTGGTCAATATGTGGGTTTAGAGAGCAGATCTGCTGCAGTTCCACCCCCATCATCTCCATATTATTAGAGAGAGACAGAAGCTGAGAGCACAGTCTGAGGAGAAGACTAACAACGAAGATACTGTATTTAATGTACTTCTGCAGTTACAGACTTTCTTATTTTTTGTCACTTTGGATTTATACAGGATTCCCTCCATATTCTTGGATTGATTTATTTGTTTTCTACATTAATCTTTTCTTCTGTGGTCTTCTGCGGTCTTCTGCAAAATGTCGGACAGAACAATGGCGGGGCAAGTACTGCTGTTTATTTGGTTCCTCTCTCTCAATTCGGCTCTCGGGCAGGTTAGTTACTCAATTCCTGAGGAAATGGCGAAAGGCTCATTAGTCGGGAACATAGCGCAGGATTTGGGTTTAGATTTAAAGAGACTGAAATCGGGTAAAGCGCGTATTTATACAGGAGACAGCGCTGAATACATCGAGCTGAATAAAGAAAGAGGGGTCCTCCTTATCAAAGAGAGAATAGACCGAGAGGCTCTATGCGGACAGACAACGCCTTGCGCGCTACATTTTCAGATTATTCTGGAAAATCCAATGCAACTATACCGAGTTACAGTTGAGATACAAGACGTTAATGATAACGCTCCTATATTCAGCCTTAATGAAATGAAATTTGAAATAAGCGAACTAGCTCAGACTGGAGCTAAATTCGATTTGGAGACCGCGGTTGACACCGATGTGGGTTTGAATGGTCTGCAAAGTTACACATTAAAACCAAGTGACAATTTTGTTGTAAAAACTCAAAGTTTAGCTGATGGTAGTAAAGCGGTAGAAATGGTATTACAGAAACCACTAGATCGTGAAAAACAAGACCATATTTCTTTATTGTTAACAGCAGTCGATGGCGGCGAGGTGCAAATGTCAGGCACAATGCTGATACACATTGCAGTTTTAGATGCGAATGATAATGCGCCTGTTTGCAGTCAGTCAATATACAAAGCCAGTATAGCTGAGAACTCGTCAAAAGGCAGTATGTTGACCACAGTCAGCGCGTCAGACGCAGATCACGGTTCTAATGGCGTCGTCACTTATTCTTTATCTTCAGCAGCGTCCGCAAATCTATTTGACATTGGCCAATATGACGGCGTTCTGCGGCTAATTGGTAATGTTGACTACGAAAAAAACAAACACTATCAGATAGCGATTCAAGCCAGTGATCAAGGAGGACATACTGATTCTTGTAAAGTAATTATTGACGTCACAGATACAAACGACAATAAGCCTGTTATCAGTATAATGTCAAAATCAAATGACATTTCTGAAAATTCTCCTCCAGGGACAGTTGTAGCGATGATGAACATACAAGACGCAGATACAAATGAAAATGGCATCGTAAAATGTGAATTAAAAGAAAACATTCCTTTTGTCATCCATTCTTCATCAGACGGGTTTTACAGCCTCGTTATCGAAGGTGAATTAGACCGAGAGCGCGAGTCTGGGTATAACATCAGTGTGACGTGCGCTGATGAGGGCGTGCCCTCTCTCTCCAGCAGCGTTACTCTCTCCTTACAGATATCAGATGTGAATGATAACGCGCCTGTCTTTGACAAGAACTCATATGAGGCATCTGTTCAAGAAAATAACACACCGGGTCTTTCCATATTCACAGTCAGAGCCAGAGACGCAGATTTTAACCAGAATGCCCGTGTGTCTTACATACTGGAAGACTCGTCAGTTAACGGAGTGCCAGTCTCCTCTTTAGTGTCCCTTAGTGCTGATAGTGGAGTCATACATGCAGTGCGATCTTTCGATTATGAGCAGATCAAAGATTTCCAGTTCCGTGTAAAAGCGCAGGACGGAGGCTCTCCTCCTCTCAGCAGCAACGTGAGTGTGAAAATAACGATTCAGGACCAGAATGACAACGCGCCTCAGGTTCTGTATCCGGTCCAGTCAGGTGCTTCTGTGGTGGCTGAAATAGTGCCTCGTTCGGCTGATGTGGGTTATCTGGTGACTAAAGTGGTGGCTGTTGATGTGGACTCTGGACAGAATGCCTGGCTCTCATATAAACTGCAGAAAGCCACAGACAGGGCGCTGTTTGAAGTGGGCTTACAGAATGGAGAAATAAGAACTGTACGCCAAGTGACAGATAAAGATGCTGTCAAACAAAGACTCACTGTTGTAGTGGAGGACAACGGGCAGCCCTCTCGATCAGCTACAGTCAATGTTAACGTGGCGGTGGCGGACAGCTTCCCTGAAGTGCTCTCGGAGTTCACTGACTTTACGCACGACAAGGACTACAACGACAGCCTGACTTTCTATCTGGTTTTGGCCTTGGCTGTGGTTTCGTTTCTTTTTATCGTGTCTATCATCGCCATATTGTCAGTCAAATGCTACAGATGGAGACGCGAGCGCATGTTTTATAAATCTGGAGCGAATCTTCCAGTTATTCCGTATTATCCGCCTCTTTACGCAGATGTAGGGGGCACAGGGACTTTACAGCACGTGTACAATTATGAAGTCTGTAGAACCACTGACTCCAGAAAGAGTGATCTGAAATACGGCAGACCTTGCAGTGAGAGCATCATTAGTCTGGACACCAGCGGAACACGGACACTCACGCATGCGCAAAGAGAGACACTGAACTTTGAGGATTCTGATAAGGTGAGGTGTACTGTTTTTGTACAGTGGTGGTTAATTTTTCTTATTATGTTTGTCTTTATTTTCCGTGTTTTCCATTAGAGAAATCGCCTAAACCTTACTGTAGATACATTTCTTTTTTCAGGAAATTCATACCCATATTTATGAAAGAAATAACTGTTTTATGATTTGTTTTTGTTTTGTTTTGTTTTTGCTATTACTATTATTATGGTTATTCAACAGCTCTCAGCGAGTAGCGGGTAAGCAGTCAGCGTTCGGAATGAATATGCTGCATTCATTTCGCTGTCCAAGGTGCTGATATCAAGGTGCTATATCAGTATCGTTTGCCTTTGTTCTAGCTTTCCTCTCCGCAGTGACAATAATACCTATTAATTATATGCTGACGTCCTGTAGTATAATAATTGTATTGTTTGTGTATGGCAATAGGTAATTTTGTCCGTTTTAACTTCGACTTTTTAATCACATTCTCAAACCAACAGTGATTGTTGAAAATATTTCGTTACAAAGTACATTTTTGACTAATTTAGATATCTTTATTATTTTACACAAATAAAAATTCAGGTTGTATTTTTTTTTCTCTCGCTGCGTATGTATCTTTTGAGTCTGCATTTTATGTATAATTTAGAAATATTTTTTGCAGTAACTCAGAATGGTCTCAGAGTGCCGCTATTTGTTAGGGGGATGCGACTGAGAGTGCATAATTCCAGCAATACCTCCCTCTCCAACTGCACTTAAGAAGGAGGAGACTGAGGCGCCTGCATAATGCACATAAAGGGGCATAACATATGACATCGACGCTGTAATGAACAGTCAGCTATGGATCCATGATGCTGTATTAGAAATTCTTCATTAGTCTTGGATTTATTTTATTTGCAACCTGGACACATTAAGACTCTGAATTGGATATACCTTGACTTCGTTTACTCGGTCTTGAGCAAAATGTCGGACAGAACAATGGCGCGGCAAGTACTGTTGTTTGTTTGGTTTCTCTCTCTCAGTTCGGCTCTCGGGCAGGTCAGTTACTCCATTCCTGAGGAAATGGCGAAAGGTTCTTTAGTCGGGAATATAGCGCAGGATTTGGGTTTAGATTTAAAGAGACTTAAATCGGGAAAAGCGCGTATTTATACAGGAGACAGCGCTGAATACATCGAGCTGAATAAAGAAAGGGGAGTTCTCCTTATTAAAGAGAGAATAGACCGAGAGGCGCTCTGCGGACAGACAACGCCTTGTGCTCTACATTTACAGATTATACTCGATAATCCTATGGAACTCTTTAGGGTAACTGTTGAAATTACAGATATTAATGACAATTCTCCTATTTTCAAAAAAGATGAGAGACGATTTGAGATAAGCGAATCAGCAGTTGTAGGTTCAAAATTCTTGCTGGAGAAAGCGATTGACGCAGACATTGGCGCAAATTACCTACAAAGTTATTTTCTGCAACCTACGGATCATTTTAATTTAAAACTTCATGGTCAGAGCGATGGGAGTAAAAAGGTTGAAATGATTCTACAAAAGCCTTTAGACCGAGAAAAACAGGAAAACATGTCTCTGATATTAACAGCAATAGATGGTGGAGAACCACCGAAATCCGGAACAGTTCAGATTCATATTACTGTGCTTGATGCAAACGACAACGCTCCCGTTTTTACTAAGCCTGTATATAGAGCAGTTATTACAGAAAATTCCCAAAGTGGCACGCCACTCATCACTGTGAGCGCCACTGATTCGGATAAAGGGACAAATGGAGAAGTCAGTTATTTAATTGCAAACAGTGACGGTAGGTCTGATATTTTTCATATTGATGAAAATGGATTGGTGACTTTAGTCGGAAAAGTTGACTTTGAAACATCTAAACATTACCAAATTGATATAGAAGCAGTAGATAATGGTGGACTGTCTGATTCTAGTAAAATAATTGTCGACGTGATTGATGTAAACGATAACGCGCCCCTCATTACAGTAATGTCAAAATCTAATGCAATACCCGAGGACTCTCCACAGAGTACTGTGATTGCCATCATCAGTGTTAACGATCCGGATTCTGACAGTAATGGACATGTTCACTGCAGTGTAAATGAAAACATTCCTTTTACAATTAAGTCAACTTCTAATGGATTTTATAGCATTGTGACAGATAGTGATTTAGACCGAGAGCGCGAGTCTGGGCATAACATCAGTGTGACGTGCGCTGATGAGGGCTTGCCCTCTCTCTCCAGCAGCGTCACTCTCTCTTTACATATATCAGATGTGAATGATAACTCGCCTGTCTTTGACAAGAGCTCATATGAGGCCTCAGTTGAAGAAAACAACACACCGGGTCTTTCCATATTCACAGTCAGAGCCAGAGACGCAGATTTTAACCAGAATGCCCGTGTGTCTTACATACTGGAGGACTCCTCTGTTAACGGAGTGCC
Source organism: Cirrhinus molitorella (assembly GCA_033026305.1). Classification (NCBI taxonomy): domain Eukaryota; kingdom Metazoa; phylum Chordata; class Actinopteri; order Cypriniformes; family Cyprinidae; genus Cirrhinus; species Cirrhinus molitorella. Next base: position 10,947,422 of record CM065129.1, read on the forward strand.
CATCTCCTCCATAGTGTCCGTTAGTGCTGATAATGGAGTCATACATGCAGTGCGATCTTTCGATTACGAGCAGATCAAAGATTTCAATTTCCGCGTAAAAGCGCAGGACGGAGGAAATCCTCCTCTCAGCAGCAACGTGAGTGTGAAAATAATGATTCAGGACCAGAATGACAACGCGCCTCAGGTTCTGTATCCGGTCCAGTCTGGTGCTTCTGTGGTGGCTGAAATAGTGCCTCGTTCGGCAGATGTAGGTTATCTGGTGACTAAAGTGGTGGCTGTTGATGTGGACTCTGGACAAAATGCCTGGCTCTCATATAAACTGCAGAAAGCCACAGACAGGGCGCTGTTTGAAGTGGGCTTACAGAATGGAGAAATAAGAACTGTACGCCAAGTAACCGATAAAGATGCTGTCAAACAAAGACTCACTGTTGTAGTGGAGGACAACGGGCAGCCCTCTCGATCAGCTACAGTCAATGTTAACGTGGCGGTGGCGGACAGCTTCCCTGAAGTGCTCTCGGAATTCACTGACTTTACGCACGATAAGGAATACAACGACAATCTGACTTTCTATCTGGTTTTGGCTTTGGCTGTAGTTTCGTTTCTCTTTATCGTGTCTATCATCGCCATACTGTCGGTCAAATGCTACAGATGGAGACGCGAGCGGATGTTTTACAAATCTGGAGCGAATCTTCCAGTTATTCCGTATTATCCGCCTCTTTACGCAGACGTGGGGGGCACAGGAACTTTACAGCACGTGTACAATTATGAGGTTTGCAGAACCACTGACTCTAGAAAGAGTGATCTGAAATACGGCAGACCTTGCAGTGAGAGCATCATTAGTCTGGACACCAGCGGAACACAGACACTCACGCAGGCGCAGAGAGGAAAACTGAATAATGACGATTCTTTTGAGCAGGTGAGCTCCAGTGAATGATCGTTAGTATGACTTTCTGGTGTCTGTTTTATTTTTATTTATTTTTTCTTTCTGGTTTCATCAGTTGTATGGTTGTGTCCTGTACTTCTATTTTTAATTTTGGACATTATTTAAAAAAAAAAATAGCAGCTGTAATTTAAATTTACATAACATAACATTCCTCTTACATCATATCAAAATCACAACCTTTCAGAGTTTTCTAGAAAATTAGATACAGACACGGACTTTATTATTATATCCTTCCAGTTTTTTAGTGTGCTTCTGTGTGCGCATGAGTGAGTCACAATAAATATTACCTGTAGTACTTATGGGCTATGTTATAGTTGCTGTTGCTATGTATAGTTATAGTTGCTATATCTGTTTTGCTTTGGACTACTTTCCTTTCATCATATTCTAGGTGTTCAAAACATAATTTTATTCATATTTCAGCAAAATGCTGCCTTAACGCAAAGTATGTACTACTATGGTCGCAATTCAAGTAATTTTCTATACTGCTCTGTATTTCTGTGTGTGTGTGTGTGTGTGTGTGTGTGTGTGTGTGTGTGTGTGTCTAAGTGTGTGTATATATATATATATATATATATATATAATTTTTTTTTTTTTTTCTTCAGTGTAGTAATTTTTTTGATGCACTAAGTGCCGCTGTTGGTCAGGATTGACCTTTAAACACTTGTTTTTAGATCCTCCTCTATTCTCTGACATCACATTCTCCAGAATCTTTTCATTCAGACGCTCTCCTCTTACACTAAAGCTTCCAGACATTCGCTGCCTTGTATTTTCTGATAAACTTTGATATTTTTAAAACTTTCTGAATCATCTGATTTAGTCTTTTCTTCTGTACTGGAAAAGACGACTTGGAGTATGTCGGTTTTCCCTTGTTTTTACGCCGAAAGAGGCGCATCTTCGACGCGGATTTCATCTTGGCTAATGCAGCCTCTCGTGCTGTTCCTCTTTGTCATGGCAGTTGCGCGCGGGCAGGTCCGTTATTCTATTCCAGAGGAGATGACAAAGGGATCGCTGGTGGGAAATATCGTGCAAGATCTCGGTTTGGATGTTAAGAGGCTGAAAACTGGTCGAGCGCGGATCTTTACGGAGGACAGTCGTGAGTACATCGGTCTGAATGTGGATAAAGGGACTCTGGTAGTGAAAGAGAGGATAGATAGAGAGGAGCTGTGCGCCCAAATATCTCCTTGCTCCTTACATTTTCAGATTATTCTAGAAAATCCAATGGAGCTGCATAGAATTGATGTAGAAATATTAGATATCAATGATCATGCTCCTGTTTTTGCTAGAAAGGAAATTGATTTTCAAATAAGTGAATCTGCACTTCCCGGGGCTCGATTTTCATTAGACAGCGCCCAGGATCCTGACACTGGCACTAATGCGCTTAAGTCATATATGTTAAATCCAACAGATAATTTTGATTTAAAGGTCCTATCACGAAACGATGGCTCAAAATACGTCGAAATGGTTCTTCAAGTGCCTTTAGACAGAGAGACTCAGCAGGAGCACAAATTAACCCTTACAGCCTTTGATGGCGGCAGTCCTCAGAGAACTGGGATAAGTGTGAGAGCATCATTAGTCTGGACACCAGCGGAACACAAACACTCACGCATGCGCAGAGAGGAAAACTGAATAATGAAGATTCGTTTGATCAGGTGAGATCGAGTGAATGGGTCTGAATATATGTCCATATGTTTATTGTCTTTCTGGCTTCATTATTATTATTTATTTATTTATTGTGCACGTTTTATTTTATTTTTTTAGATTTATACGTTTAGAAAGTTATCGGCTTTAGCTGACATTTACTGTACCGATAGCATTTTTGATGACTATATATTTTCACACTTGTTCATATGAAAACCCTAACTTTTAAATATTTTAGGAAATGGCATGAGAAGGTCTCTTTTCCCCATAGTTGTACTATGTGGTTTATATTGTGCATATGTGTGCACGCATTAGCAAGTCTTACTGAGCTGTACTTGTATTACTAGGGTTATATTACAGTTTGTTTTGCTTTTCACTATTTTGCTTTCCTTATATTTTCAGATGTTCGGTTGAAAACATAATTGTGTTTATTATTATTATTATTATTATTATTATTTCAGCAACGCTCTGCGTAAATGCAAAGTATATACTACTTTGGTCGCAATTCGTGTCATTTTCTGTATTGCTCTTTAAGAACATTTTTTGTGTAATATTTCTCTAATGCACTAAGTGCCGCTGTTGGTCAGTATGTTCTGGCTTTAAACATTTTTAGATCCTCCTCCACTTTCTGACATCACATTCTGCAGAATCTCTCTTTCATTCAGACGATCTAATCTTTACACGAAAGCATCGAGACATTCGCTGCCTTCTGTTTTCGAGTGAACTTTGATGCTATTCAATTTCATATTTTGTTCTTGGTATTTGCTTCTGTAGTGGAATAGAATACGTGGATTATGTCCGTTCTTTGTCTTTACGTCCAAAGAGGCGCATCTTCGACGCGGATTTCATCATGGCTAATGCAGCCTCTCGTGCTGTTTCTCTTCGTCATGGCCATTGCGCGCGGGCAGGTCCGTTATTCTATTCCAGAGGAGATGACAAAGGGATCGCTGGTGGGAAATATCGTTCAGGATCTCGGTTTGGATGTTAAGAGGCTGAAATCTGGTCGAGCGCGGATCTTTACGGAGGACAGTCGTGAGTACATCGGTCTAAATGTGGATAAAGGGACTCTGGTAGTGAAAGAGAGGATAGATAGAGAGGAGCTGTGCGCCCAAGTGTCTCCCTGCTCCTTACATTTTCAGATAATTCTAGAAAACCCAATGGAGCTGCATAGAATTGTTGTGGAAATATTAGATATCAATGATCATGCTCCTGTTTTTGCTAGAAAGGAAATAAGCTTTCAAATTAGTGAGCTGGCTGTTCCTGGAGCCAAATTTTCTTTAGATAAGGCGCAAGATTCTGATGTAGGTTTAAATACCCTTCAGAAATATACACTCAGTCCGACTGATTATTTTTCTCTTAAAGAACAAATGGGAAACGATGGTTTGAAATATGTTGAAATGATTCTACAAAAAACACTAGATAGAGAAAATGAAGAGGAGCATAAATTAATACTGACAGCGTTTGATGGAGGAAGTCCTCAAAAATCAGGGACTATTAAAATAAATGTTCTTGTAATCGACGCAAATGACAATGCTCCTGTGTTTAGTCTCCCCGTGTACAGAGTTTCCTTATTGGAGAATTCACCTAGGGGCACTGATGTCGTGAGCGTGACTGCAGCTGATAAAGACAAAGGAACGAATGCTGAACTGACATATTCCTTTTCACAAACATCAGGAAAGGCGATCGAACTATTCAGTATAGATTCAGAAAGTGGTGACATTATTGTTAACGGTGTCCTGGATTTCGAGAAGTCAAAACATTTTCAGTTAAACGTTGAAGCAACTGATAAAGGTGGCTTGACCGATTCTAGTAAAGTTATTATTGAATTAATTGACATTAATGACAATGCACCTATGATAAGCGTAATTTCATTTTCTAACCCAATACCCGAAGACGCGGCGCCGGAGACTGTTATAGCGATGCTGAATGTCAAAGATTTAGATTCTGGAAGAAACGGACAGGTTAAATGTTCTGTTGCTTCAAATTTGCCTTTCAAAATACAGTCATCCGCATCAAATTTTTATAGTGTGACAACCGATCAGTTATTAGACCGTGAAAAAATATCAGAATATAATATTACAATAACGGCTATTGATGAAGGTTCGCCGTCTTTCTTTACTAATAAAACACTGACTCTAAAAATCTCTGATGTCAATGACAACGCCCCTGTGTTTCAGAGCCAATCATACACCGCGTATGTGATGGAAAATAATTCTCCCGGAGTCTCTGTTTTATCTGTTAAAGCATATGACAAAGACTCTGGTAATAACGCGCGTATTTCATATTTTCTAGAGGACATTCTTGTGAATGGCGTTTCTGCCTCCACGTTTATTTCAGTGAATGCAGAGAGCGGAGAAATTCTTGCTGTGCGATCTTTTGATTATGAGCAGACAAAAGAATTTAACATTCGCGTAAAAGCGCAGGACGGAGGAAACCCTCCACTCAGCAGCAACGTGAGCGTTAAAATAATGATTCAGGACCAGAATGACAACGCGCCTCAGGTTCTGTATCCGGTCCAGTCAGGAGCTTCTGTGGTGGCTGAAATAGTGCCTCGTTCGGCAGATGTGGGTTATCTGGTGACTAAAGTGGTGGCTGTTGACGTGGACTCTGGACAGAATGCCTGGCTCTCATATAAACTCCAAAAAGCCACAGACAGGGCGCTGTTTGAAGTGGGCTTACAGAATGGAGAAATAAGAACTGTACGCCAAGTGACAGATAAAGATGCTGTCAAACAAAGACTCACTGTTGTAGTGGAGGACAACGGGCGGCCCTCTCGATCAGCTACAGTCAATGTTAACGTGGCGGTGGCGGACAGCTTCCCTGAAGTGCTCTCGGAGTTCACTGACTTTACGCACGACAAGGACTACAACGACAGCCTGACTTTCTATCTGGTCTTGGCCTTGGCTGTAGTTTCGTTTCTCTTTATCGTGTCTATCATCGCCATACTGTCAGTCAAATGCTACAGATGGAGACGCGAGCGGATGTTTTACAAATCTGGAGCGAATCTTCCGGTTATTCCGTATTATCCACCTCTTTACGCAGACGTAGGGGGCACAGGAACTTTACAGCATGTGTACAATTATGAGGTTTGCAGAACCACTGACTCCAGAAAGAGTGATTTAAAATACGGCAGACCTTGCAGTGAGAGCATCATTAGTCTGGACACCAGCGGAACACAGACACTCACGCACGCGCAGAGAGGAAAACTGAATAATGACGATTCTTTTGAGCAGGTGAGCTCCAGTGAATGCATATAAATATTCTGTATTTTGATTTATTTATTGTCTTTTGGCTTTATTATTTTATTGTGCACTGTATTTTTATTTATTATTGTTTATATAAGCAGCTATCAGCTTTAGTTGAAATTTACTGTACAGATAGTATTTTTGATGCCTAAACATTGTTCACACTTTTTCATATCAAAACCATAACTTTTAAATATTTTATAAGAAATGGCTTGAGAAAGTCTCTTTTCCCCTTAGTTGTACTAGTTGTTTTTATTGTGCATTTGTGTGCACACATGAGCGAGTCTCACTGAACCGTACTTGTATTACTAGGGGCTATATTATAGTTTGTTTTGCTTTTGACTATTTTCCTTTCCTTCTGTTTTCAGATGTTCGGTTAAATCAGGTTTATTAATTATTATTATTTCAGCAAAATTCTGCTTTAATGCAAAGTATATACTACTTTGGTAGCAATTCGTGTCATTTTCTGTATTGCTCTTTAACAGCATTTTTTGTGTGTAATATTTCTCTGATGCACTAAGTGCCGCTGTTGGTCAGTATCTTCGAGTTTTAAACATTCCTGTTATCTCCTCCTCTACTTTCTGACATCACATTCTGCAGAACCTTTCATTCAGACGGTCTCCTCTTTACACTAACGCATCGAGACATTCGCTGCCTTGTGTTTTCGGATAAAACCTTGATATTTTTAACTTTTCTGAAACATTTGTTCTTAATCCTTTTTTTTGTAGTGGAATAGAAGATTTGGATTATGTCGGTTGTTCCTTGTTTTTACGCCCAAAGAGGCGCATCTTCGACGCGGATTTCATCATGGCTAATGCAGCCTCTCGTGCTGTTCCTCTTTGTCATGGCCGTTGCGCGCGGGCAGGTCCGTTATTCTATTCCAGAAGAGATGACAAAGGGCTCGCTGGTGGGAAATATCGTTCAGGATCTCGGTTTGGATGTAAAGAGGCTGAAATCTGGTCGAGCGCGGATCTTTACGGAGGACAGTCGTGAGTACATTGGTCTGAATGTAGATAAAGGGACTCTGGTAGTGAAAGAGAAGATAGATAGAGAGGAGTTGTGCGCCCAAGTGTCTCCCTGCTCCTTACATTTTCAGATAATTCTAGAAAACCCCATGGAGCTGCATAGAATTGATGTAGAAATAGTAGATATCAATGATAATGCTCCTGTTTTTACACGCCGAGAAATACAGTTTCAAATTAGTGAATCTGCTACACCTGGGGCCAAATTTTCTTTAGACAATGCGCAAGATTCTGATGTAGGTTTAAATAGCTTACAAAGATACACGCTAAATCCGACTGATTATTTTTCTTTGAAAGAACAGACGGGAAATGATGGTTTGAAATATGTTGAAATGATTCTACAAACACCACTAGATAGAGAAATCCTAGAGGATCATAAATTAACATTGACGGCGTTTGATGGCGGCAGTCCACAGAAATCAGGCACTATTAAAATAATTGTTCTTGTAATCGACGCAAATGACAATGCTCCTGTGTTTAGTCTCCCCGTGTACAGAGTTTCCTTATTGGAGAATTCACCTAGGGGCACTGATGTCGTGAGCGTGACTGCAACTGATAAAGACAAAGGAACGAACGCTGAACTGATATATTCCTTTTCACAAACATCAGGAAAGGTTTTAGAGCTTTTCAGTATAGATTCCGAAAGTGGTGACATTACTGTTAATGGTGACCTAGATTTTGAAAAGGCAAAACATTTTCAATTGCATGTTGAAGCAAATGATAAAGGTGGTTTAACAGATTCTAGTAAAGTTATTATCGAATTAATTGACGTTAATGACAATGCACCCATCATAAGCGTAATTTCGTTTTCTAACCCAATACCCGAGGACGCAGCGCCAGAGACTGTGATAGTGATGCTGAATGTCAAAGATTTAGATTCAGGGAGAAACGGGCAGGTTAAATGTTCTATTGTTCCAAATGTGCCATTCAAAATACAATCATCCGCCTTAAATTTCTATAGTGTGACAACCGATCACTTATTAGATCGTGAAAAAATGTCTGAATATAATATTACAATAACAGCTATTGATGAGGGCTCGCCGTCTTTCTCTACAAATAAAACACTGACTCTAAAAATCTCTGATGTCAATGACAACGCCCCTGTGTTTCAGAGTCCGTCATACACCGCATATGTGATGGAAAATAATTCTCCAGGAGTCTCTGTTTTATCTGTTAAAGCGCATGACAAAGACTCTGGCAATAACGCGCGTATTTCATATTTTCTAGACGATATTCTTGTAAATGGCGTCTCTGCCTCGACGTTTATTTCAGTGAATGCAGAGAGCGGAGAGATTCTTGCAGTGCGTTCTTTTGATTATGAGCAGACAAAAGAATTTAACATTCGCGTAAAAGCGCAGGACGGAGGAAATCCTCCTCTCAGCAGCAACGTGAGCGTGAAAATAATGATTCAGGACCAGAATGACAATGCGCCTCAGGTTCTGTATCCGGTCCAGTCAGGTGCTTCTGTGGTGGCTGAAATAGTGCCTCGTTCGGCAGATGTGGGTTATCTGGTGACTAAAGTGGTGGCTGTTGATGTGGACTCTGGACAGAATGCCTGGCTCTCATATAAACTGCAGAAAGCCACAGAGAGAGCACTGTTTGAAGTGGGCTTACAGAATGGAGAAATAAGAACTGTACGCCAAGTAACCGATAAAGATGCTGTGAAACATAGACTCACTGTTGTAGTGGAGGACAACGGGCAGCCCTCTCGATCAGCTACAGTCAATGTTAACGTGGTGGTGGCGGACAGCTTCCCTGAAGTGCTCTCGGAGTTCACCGACTTTACGCACGACAAGGACTACAATGACAATCTGACTTTCTATCTGGTCTTAGCTTTGGCTGTGGTTTCTTTTCTCTTTATCGTGTCTATCATCGCCATATTGTCAGTCAAATGCTACAGATGGAGACGCGAGCGGATGTTTTACAAATCTGGAGCGAATCTACCAGTTATTCCGTATTATCCGCCTCTTTACGCAGATGTAGGAGGCACAGGAACTTTACAGCATGTGTACAATTATGAGGTTTGCAGAACCACTGACTCTAGAAAGAGTGATCTGAAATACGGCAGACCTTGCAGTGAGAGCATCATTAGTCTGGACACCAGCGGAACACAGACACTCACGCATGCGCAAAGAGCAAAACTGAATAATGAGGATTCTTTTGATCAGGTGAGCTCCAGTGATTGATCATGATTCTGACTTTCTGGTGTTCATTTACTTATTATTTTTCTCGTTCTGACTTCATCAGTTTTATGGTTGTGCACTGTACTTAATTTATTTATTTGATTTGCAATTAATGAAGTAGCAGCTGTACTTGAAATGTACCGATAACATTTCAGTGACAAATTATATTTTTTTCTGTTGCACTCAGTCATGAAATGTTTTTTGTTTGCTTGTTTTTGCTTTTGTGTGTGCATCAATGAGTACCTGCTTTTGACTTTTTTGACTTTTGATGTTTTCTTTTAAAACATGATTGTATTGTTAATATTTCAACAAAATTCTGCCTTGACGCAAAGTATATGCTAATATGGTCCCAATTCATGTCATTTTCTGTATTGCTCTTTAGTAGCATTTTTTTTCTCTCTCTGTGTAATATTTCTCTGATGCACTAAGTGCCGCTGTTGGTCAGTATGTTCGGGCTTTAAATATTCGTTTTTAGATCCTCCTCTACTTTCTGACATCACATTCTGCAGAATCTCTTTCATTCAGACGGTCTCTTCTTTACACTAAAGCATCGAGACATTCGCTGCCTTGTATTTTCGGATGAACTTTGATATTTTTCAACCTTTCTGAATCATTTGTTCTTAATTTTTTCGTCTGTAGTCCAATAGAAAACTTTGATTATGTCGATTCTTTGTTTTCACACCCAAAGAGGCGCATCTTCGACGCGGATTTCATCATGGCTAATGCAGGCTTTCGTGCTGAGCGTCTTTGTCTTGGCCATTGCGCGCGGGCAGGTCCGTTATTCTATTCCAGAGGAGATGACAAAGGGCTCGCTGGTGGGAAATATCGTTCAGGATTTCGGTTTGGATGTAAAGAGGCTGAAATCTGGTCGAGCGCGGATCTTTACGGAGGACAGTCGTGAGTACATCGGTCTGAATGTGGATAAAGGGACTCTGGTAGTGAAAGAGAGGATAGATAGAGAGGAGCTGTGCGCCCAAGTGTCTCCCTGCTCCTTACATTTCCAAATCATTCTAGAAAACCCCATGGAGCTGCATAGAATTGATGTAGAAATATTAGATATTAATGATCATGCTCCTTCTTTCATAAACAAAGAGATTACTTTTCAAATAAGTGAATCTGCTTTACCCGGGGCTCGATATTCAATCGATAGCGCAAATGATCCTGATGTAGGTCTAAATTCTCTTCAGACATATAAATTAACTCCATCTGATCATTTCACAGTTAAAATGCCTGCTCATCTCGATGATACGAAATACGTAGAAATGACTTTGCAAAAAAACCTTGACAGAGAAACGGCAGAGGAACATAAACTGATTTTAACTGCATTCGATGGCGGAAACCCTCAGAAAACAGGCACTATCAAGATAAGTGTTATTGTTTTAGATGCAAATGACAACGCTCCTGTTTTCAGTCAGTCAGTCTATAAAACAACTATTCCAGAGAATTTTTCTAAAGGATCCTCTGTCTTAAAGGTGAGTGCAACTGATAAAGACGTGGGATCCAATGGAGACGTAACGTATTCTTTTTCCAAGAGCAGTGAACGTTTATCTAACCTTTTTCAAATAGATTCCAGTTCTGGAGATATTACAGTTAATGGTCCGTTGGATTTTGAGAAATCAAAAAAACATGAACTATATGTGGAAGCAACGGACAAAGGAGGGTTAAGTGATACCAGCAAAGTGCATATTGAAATTACTGATATAAACGACAATGCTCCTCTAATAAACATAATTTCATTTTCAAACCCAGTGGCGGAGAATTCAGCACCAGAGACTGTAATAGCAATGCTGAATGTCAAAGATTTAGATTCGGGTAAAAACGGACTAGTTAAGTGCTACATTCCTCAGAATTTACCTTTTAATATAAAGTCATCAAGCCCAAATTTTTACAGTTTAGTCACTGTTGAGCTTTTGGATAGGGAGAAGGTCTCAGAGTATAATATCACAATAACAGCTACTGATGAAGGCTCGCCGTCTTTCTCTACTAATAAAACACTGACTCTGAAAATCTCTGATGTCAATGACAACGCCCCTGTGTTTCAGCGTCAGTCATACACCGCATATGTGATAGAAAATAATTCTCCAGGAGTCTCTGTTTTATCTGTTAAAGCGCATGACAAAGACTATAGCAATAACGCGCGTATTTCATATTTTCTAGACGATATTCTTGTAAATGGCGTCTCTGCCTCGACGTTTATTTCAGTGAATGCAGAGAGCGGAGAGATTCTTGCTATTCGTTCTTTTGATTATGAGCAGACAAAAGAATTTAACATTCGCGTAAAAGCGCAGGACGGAGGAAATCCTCCTCTCAGCAGCAACGTGAGCGTGAAAATAATGATTCAGGATCAGAATGACAACGCGCCTCAGGTTCTGTATCCGGTCCAGTCAGGTGCTTCTGTGGTGGCTGAAATAGTGCCTCGTTCGGCAGATGTGGGTTATCTAGTGACTAAAGTGGTGGCCGTTGATGTGGACTCTGGACAGAATGCCTGGCTCTCATATAAACTACAGAAAGCCACAGACAGGGCACTGTTTGAAGTGGGCTTACAGAATGGAGAAATAAGAACTGTACGCCAAGTGACAGATAAAGATGCTGTGAAACAAAGACTCACTGTTGTAGTGGAGGACAACGGGCAGCCCTCTCGATCAGCTACAGTCAATGTTAACGTGGCGGTGGCGGACAGCTTCCCTGAAGTGCTCTCGGAGTTCACTGACTTTACGCACGACAAGGACTACAACGACAGCCTGACTTTCTATCTGGTCTTGGCCTTGGCTGTAGTTTCGTTTCTCTTTATCGTGTCTATCATTGCCATACTGTCAGTCAAATGCTACAGATGGAGACGCGAGCGGATGTTTTACAAATCTGGAGCGAATCTTCCAGTTATTCCGTATTATCCGCCTCTTTACGCAGACGTAGGGGGCACAGGAACTTTACAGCACGTGTACAATTATGAAGTTTGCAGAACCACTGACTCCAGAAAGAGTGATCTTAAATATGGCAGACCTTGCAATGAGAGCATCATTAGTGTGGACACCAGCGGAACACAGACACTCACGCATGCGCAGAGAGCAAAACTGAATAATGAGGATTCTTTTGTTCAGGTGAGCTCGAGTGTTTGATCATGAATCTACATTTTTGCTGTTCATTTGTTTATCTATTTTCTCGTTCTGACTTCATCAGTTTTATGGTTGTGCACTTAATTTATTTCTTTGAAGTAGCAGCTGTAAAACCAACAGTGAAATGAACTAAATGAAATGAGTTGTTTTCACTCAAATACTAATGAAAGTTCATTGGACTCATTAAAATAAGTTTTGTAAACTCAAAATGTCATTGTAGTAAACTGAACTTGAATGATTGAGTTTTCTAGTTCCCATCATGCTTTGCATCAGACAATATGGAAAATAAATGTTGAAATTAAGTGTTATATTGTGTGTTTTTGCACAAGATTAACATAGGGAGATATAAGTTAGTACTTAAATGTTGTGTTATGTTAGGATTTACATAGGTTTCTGTCATGTTGGTTTTGTAGTGTTACCGTTGTGGTAAAGAATAAAGCCTGTGGTTAGGTTGGGGATGGACAGCAAAATTTGAAGGCAGTGTATACTGCAAGTTCTTTAACAAATTAAATGCAAGTATATATTGAGAGTCTTTCTGATAATTACATTGGCATGTGCTGATGTGTTATAGCTAACTAGTATTTAGCTATAAATGTTTGAATGAATGTGACTTTGGAAGCAGGTTGTATATATTATTGTTATGATTAGTGGGGTGGGACCATGGAAGCAAGGCTGGGATAGGCTCTTAAGCTCTGTTAACTTAAAAAATTGAGTTTGATAACTCAAATGTTCTCAAAACCAAGTTAAGTGAACACAATCATTTAAGTACACTAAATAAGCACCAGGTTTGGTGAACTGAATGATTTAAGTAGAGTCTACAAAACCGGCAAGTTAAATAAACTTAAATATGCAAGTTTTGTGATACCCCATTACTCAATTAAATTGAGGCAACGAGTTTACTCAATTAATTTAGTTCAGTCAACTTATTAAGGTTTTCAGTGTAGTTGAAATGTACTGATAACATTTCAGTGACTAAACATTTTTCATACTTTATATCAAAACCATAACATTTTGCTGTATAATAGAAATATAATACAGACAACAATTAAGGTCTTTTTTATTTTTCGAGTTGCACTCAGTCAAGTAATAGATTTTTATTATTATTATTATTATTATTATTGTGCTTATGTGTGGGCATCAGTAAGTCGCAATGAAACCCGTATTGCTTAAGGACTATATTATAGTTTATTCTTTGCTTTTGACTATTTTCCTTTCATCATATCTTAAGTGTTTCTTTTAAAACATGATTTTATTGGTAATATTTTAACAAAAGTCTGCCTTAACGCGAAGTATATACTAATATGTTCCCAATTCATGTTTGTTTTTGTTTTTTTGTTTTTTTTTTCTGTATTCCGCTTGTAGCCTGGTGTTGTTGTTTTTTTTTTCCTCAGTGTAATATTTCTCTGATGCACTAAGTGCCGCTGTTGGTCAGTATGTTCGGGCTTTAAACATTCGTTTTTAGATCCTCCTCTACTTTCTGACATCACATTCTGCAGAATCTCTTTCATTCAGACGGTCTCCTTTTTACACTAAAGCATCGAGACATTCGCTGCCTTGTATTTTCGAATGAACTTTACTATTTTTCAACATTTCTGAATCATTTGTTCTTAATCTTTTCTTCTGTAGTTCAGTAGAAGACTTTGATTATGTCAATTCTTTGTTTTTACGACCAAAGAGGCGCATCTTCGACGCGGATTTCATCATGGCTAATGCAGCCTCTGGTGCTCCTCTTTGTCATGGCCGTTGCGCGCGGGCAGGTCCGTTATTCTATTCCAGAAGAGATGACAAAGGGCTCGCTGGTGGGAAATATCGTTCAGGATCTCGGTTTGGATGTAAAGAGACTGAAATCTGGTCGAGCGCGGATCTTTACGGAGGACAGTCGTGAGTACATCGGTCTAAATGTGGATAAAGGGACTCTGGTAGTGAAAGAGAGGATAGATAGAGAGGAGCTGTGCGCCCAAGTGTCTCCCTGCTCCTTACATTTTCAGATCATTCTAGAAAACCCCATGGAGCTGCATAGAATTGATGTAGAAATACTAGATATCAATGATCATGCTCCAGTTTTCAAGAAAAAGGAGATTACCTTTCAAATGAGTGAGTCTGCTTTATTTGGAGCTAGATATTCAATCGATAGCGCAAATGATCCTGATGTAGGTTTAAATTCTCTTCAGACCTATAAATTAACTCCATCTGATCATTTCACAGTTAAAATACCTGCTCATCTAGACGATACAAAATATGTAGAGATAATTTTGCAAAAAACCCTTGATAGAGAGGCTATGGAGGAGCATAAACTGATTTTAACTGCCTACGATGGCGGAAACCCTCAGAAAACGGGCACTGTCAAGATCAATGTTATTGTTTTAGATGCAAATGACAACGCTCCTGTTTTCAGTCAGTCAGTCTATAAAGCATCTATTCCAGAAAATTTTCCTAAAGGATCTACCGTGTTAAGGGTGAGTGCAACAGATGAAGACATGGGGTCTTATGGAGAAGTTACGTATTCTTTTTCTCAGAGTAGTGAAAGCTTTTCTGGCCTTTTCAACATTGATTCCAGTTCTGGAGATATTACAGTTAATGGTCTATTAGATTTCGAGAAATCAAAAAAATATGAATTATATGTGGAAGCAACCGACAAAGGAGGATTACGAGATACCAGCAAAGTGCATATTGAGATTACTGATATAAACGACAATGCTCCTCTAATAAGCATAATTTCATTTTCAAACCCAGTGGCGGAGAATTCAGCACCAGAGACTGTAATAGCAATGCTGAATGTCAAAGATTTAGATTCGGGTAAAAACGGACTAGTTAAGTGCTACATTCCTCAGAATTTACCATTTAAAATAAGGCCATCAAGCACAAATTTTTACAGTTTAGTCACTGATGAACTTTTGGATCGGGAAAAAGTCTCAGAATATAATATCACAATAACAGCTATTGATGAGGGCTCCCCATCTTTCTCTACTAATAAAACACTGACTCTGAAAATCTCTGATGTCAATGACAACGCCCCTGTGTTTCAGAGTCCGTCATACACCGCATATGTGATAGAAAATAATTCTCCAGGAGTCTCTGTTTTATCTGTTAAAGCGCACGACAAAGACTCTGGCAATAATGCGCATATTTCATATTTTCTAGACGATATTCTTGTCAATGGCGTCTCTGCCTCCACGTTTATTTCAGTGAATGCAGAGAGCGGAGAGATTCTTGCTTCTCGTTCGTTTGATTATGAGCAGACAAAAGAATTTAACATTCGCGTAAAAGCGCAGGATGGAGGAAATCCTCCTCTCAGCAGCAACGTGAGCGTGAAAATAACGATTCAGGATCAGAATGACAACGCGCCTCAGGTTCTGTATCCGGTCCAGTCAGGTGCTTCTGTGGTGGCTGAAATAGTGCCCCGTTCGGCAGATGTGGGTTATCTGGTGACTAAAGTGGTGGCCGTTGATGTGGACTCTGGACAGAATGCCTGGCTCTCATATAAACTGCAGAAAGCCACAGACAGGGCGCTGTTTGAAGTGGGCTTACAGAATGGAGAAATAAGAACTGTACGCCAAGTGACAGATAAAGATGCTGTGAAACAAAGACTCACTGTTGTAGTGGAGGACAACGGGCAGCCCTCTCGATCAGCTACAGTCAATGTTAACGTGGCGGTGGCGGACAGCTTTCCTGAAGTGCTCTCGGAGTTCACGGACTTTACGCACGACAAGGACTACAACGACAGCCTGACTTTCTATCTGGTTTTGGCCTTGGCTGTAGTTTCGTTTCTCTTTATCGTGTCTATTATTGCCATACTGTCAGTAAAATGCTACAGATGGAGACGCGAGCGGATGTTTTACAAATCTGGAGCGAATCTTCCAGTTATTCCGTATTATCCGCCTCTTTACGCAGATGTAGGGGGCACAGGAACTTTACAGCATGTGTACAATTATGAAGTTTGCAGAACCACTGACTCCAGAAAGAGTGATCTTAAATATGGCAGACCTTGCAGTGAGAACATCATTAGTGTGGACACCAGCGGAACACAGACACTCACGCATGCGCAGAGAGCAAAACTGAATAATGAGGATTCTTTTGATCAGGTGAGCTCGAGTGAATAGTTTTAAAAAGATTTGTTCTGCTTTCCGTTTTAACTGTTAATTGTTTTGTTTTCTCAGATTTCCTAAACATTTATAAACTACGTGCGCCTTAGTGAGTCATGTCATCATCTTTGTCAACTTGACTGAGTCTAACATTTGTGATAAAAGGACGTATTATTAACCCTATTGTGCTTTTTAATTTGCACTGTATCAAACCATTTTTCAATGCAATATTTCTTTTATACTCTAAGTGCCGCTGTTGGTCAGTATGTGAAGCTTTTAACCAGCCTTTCGTTGATCCTCCTCCACTTTCTGACATCATATAGTCTGCAGAATATCTTTCATTTAACACAGTCTCTTTCTAACATTGGATGATTGAACCAGCGCTCGGCTCTTATTTTTATATTAATTATGTTTTACATCCGTTCTAAGTCTTCGGGTATGTTTTTCATCTTTTTGTGAAAGAAGAAAGATTTGGATTATGGCAGTTCTTTGTTTTTACGCCCAAAGAGGCGCATCTTCGACGCGAATTTCATCATGGCTAATGCAGCCTCTCGTGCTGTTCCTCTTTGTCATGGCCATTGCGCGCGGGCAGGTCCGTTATTCTGTTCCAGAGGAGATGACAAAGGGATCGCTGGTGGGAAATATCGTTCAGGATCTCGGTTTGGATGTTAAGAGGCTGAAATCTGGTCGAGCGCGGATCTTTACGGAGGACAGTCGTGAGTACATCGGTCTGAATGTGGATAAAGGGACTTTGGTAGTGAAAGAGAGAATAGATAGAGAGGAGCTGTGCGCCCAAGTGTCTCCCTGCTCATTGCATTTTCAGATCATTCTAGAAAACCCCATGAAGCTGCATAGAGTCGATGTGGAAATATTAGATATCAATGATCATGCTCCTGTTTTTACCAGAAAAGAGATCAATTTTCAAATAAGTGAGCTTGCCGTTCCCGGTGCTCGTTTTTCCTTAGACAGTGCGCATGATCCTGACGTTGGATTAAATACGCTTCAGAGGTACACTCTTATACCAACTGATTATTTTTCATTAAAAGAACAATCCCGCAGTGATGGTACGAAATACGTTGAGATGGTTTTGCTGTCGCCGTTAGACAGAGAAAGAGATGAAGAATTGAAATTAACCCTGACTGCAATTGATGGAGGGAGCCCTCAAAAATCCGGAACAGTTAAAATAAGTGTCACGGTAATTGATGCAAACGACAACACACCCGTGTTCAGTCAGTCGGTGTACAGAGTTTCTTTAGCAGAGAATGCAGTGATAGGTACATTAGTGCTGACAGTAAGTGCTACAGACAAAGACAAAGGAGCGAATAGTGAGGTAACATATTCGTTTTCTCAAAGCTCTGGGAAAGACGTAGACCTTTTTAGGATCGATGGAAATACTGGGAACATTTACGTAAATTACCTTTTGGATTATGAAAAATCAAAGCAATACGAACTAAATCTTGAGGCCATGGATAAGGGAGGACTAACAGATAATAGTAAAGTGCTTATTGAATTGACTGATGTTAATGACAATGCACCTGTTATTAGCGTTATCTCATTTTCCAGTCCCATCCCAGAGGACTCCGCTCCAGACACAGTGATAGCGATGCTCAACATTAAAGATATAGACTCAGGCAAAAACGGACAATTTAAATGCTTAGTTAATTCAGATTTGCCATTTCGCATTAAATCTTCCTCCTCAAATTTCTACACTTTAGTTACAGATCAGATTTTAGACCGCGAAAAAATGACTGAATATAATATCACAATAACAGCAACTGATGACGGATCCCCATCTTTCTCTACTAATAAAACACTGACTTTGAAAATCTCTGATGTCAATGACAATGCCCCTGTGTTTCAGAGTCAGTCATACACCGCATATGTGATGGAAAATAATTCTCCTGGAGTCTCTGTTTTATCTGTTAAAGCGCACGACAAAGACTCTGGCAATAATGCGCGTATTTCATATTTTCTAGACGATATTCTTGTGAATGGCGTCTCTGCCTCGACGTTTATTTCAGTGAATGCAGAGAGCGGAGAGATTCTTGCTTCTCATTCGTTTGATTATGAGCAGACAAAAGAATTTAACATTCGCGTAAAAGCGCAGGATGGAGGAAATCCTCCTCTCAGCAGCAACGTGAGTGTGAAAATAACGATTCAGGACCAGAATGACAACGCGCCTCAGGTTCTGTATCCGGTCCAGTCAGGTGCTTCTGTGGTGGCTGAAATAGTGCCTCGTTCGGCTGATGTGGGTTATCTGGTGACTAAAGTAGTGGCTGTTGATGTGGACTCTGGACAGAATGCCTGGCTCTCATATAAACTGCAGAAAGCCACAGACAGGGCGCTGTTTGAAGTGGGCTTACAGAATGGAGAAATAAGAACTGTACGCCAAGTGACAGATAAAGATGCTGTCAAACAAAGACTCACTGTTGTAGTGGAGGACAACGGGCAGCCCTCTCGATCAGCTACAGTCAATGTTAACGTGGCGGTGGCGGACAGCTTCCCTGAAGTGCTCTCGGAGTTCACTGACTTTACGCACGACAAGGAATACAACGACAACCTGACTTTCTATCTGGTTTTGGCCTTGGCTGTAGTTTCGTTTCTCTTTATCGTGTCTATCATTGCCATACTGTCAGTCAAATGCTACAGATGGAGACGCGAGCGGATGTTTTACAAATCTGGAGCGAATCTTCCAGTTATTCCGTATTATCCGCCTCTTTACGCAGACTTAGGGGGCACAGGAACTTTACAGCACATGTACAATTATGAAATGTGTGGCACCACCGACTCAAGAAAGAGTGATCTGAAATTTGTCCGACCTTGTAGTCAGAGCATCATTAGTTTGGACGCCGGTGGAACACAGACACTCACTCACATTCAGGAGCATAAACAGATATCCAGAGATACAGAAAATCAGGTGAGGTTTGTGAAATAAGGTTGTGTTTCATTTAACTGTTTAATTCAGTTTTGTTAATGGTGCATTTAATGATTTATTATTTCCTTTAACTTTCCACGAAAACTTTTGTCTGTTTAAAAGTGTCTCTAACTGTTTCATCTCGTTTTGAAAAGAAACAGTGTGCTTTTATCCATTGTAGGTCATTCACAATGATGTGCGTAAAAGTGGATGTTGCCGCTTGCACCTTACTCCAGCACCACCATTTTCATTGACAACTTTAATAAAGCACATGTGACAAGCATTTTGCAGTTCTAGGAGTGAACCCTAAGCGTCGCTGTTGGTTGATAAGGTAGATCTGTCTGATTTTATGCATCATATACGCCTTCCGTGCCACTTTCGTGTGAAAGGGCTGTGCATTTAGTACAAAGCCGTGCGTACTGCAAAAACTGGGCGATGCTTTTAACAGACAGTGTTCTTGCTTTGGTTCATTTTTAGTTTTCACTTTAATATTATATATATTTTTAAATCTTTTCTGCGGGATTAAGTGGATATTTAATATATTTTGGCGAGAGATTAATCGAAGCGCCGCCATCAACATGAGAAAGGAGGATTGTCGTTTCACATGGCCGCCGTGTGTTCTTCTGTTCTTTGTACATTTTCTCTGTGGCGCGTATGGGCAGGTCCGTTACTCCGTGCCAGAGGAGATGCCACCCGGCTCATTCGTCGGAGACATAGTTAAAGACCTAGGTCTTGAGCTTAAAAGGCTGACAACGGGGAAAGCGCGGATCTTTACATCAGGTGGCCGGGAATATGTTGCGCTGGACCGGGAGAAAGGACACATCATTATTAAGGAGAGAATCGACCGGGAGCTTTTGTGCGCTGGTGCTGTATCCGCATGCAGTCTGAGCTTTGAAGTCATCTTAGAAAATCCCATCGAGCTCTATCGCATCACCGTAGAAATACTGGATGTTAATGACAACAGTCCTGCTTTTCCAAGAGGTGAAATTACGCTAGAAATAAGTGAGTCTGCTTCAACTGGAGCGCGTTTTACTGTGGATAGCGCAGTTGATCCTGATGTAGGCATTAACAGTATTCAGAGTTATTCAGTGCATCCCACTGATAATTTTACATTAAAGACACAAAGTAGATCTGGCAGCAGTAAAAACGTCGAGCTTGTTTTGCAAACTCCTTTAGACAGAGAGAAACAAAAACATTTATACTTGACCATAACTGCTACGGATGGAGGTAACCCCAAACGCTCTGGCACGGTAAAAATACACGTTATTGTGTTAGATATTAATGACAATGCTCCGGTTTTCCAAAAGGACACATACAGAATAACTATCCCAGAAAACACCGCAAAGGGGTCGTTGCTGGTTATTGTTAATGCAACCGATGCAGATACTGTTTCAAATGCACAAATTGGATATTATTTCGAGCACACCACACCCAAAATCCGAGACCTGTTTTCTGTTGATCCATCCAGCGGTGAAATAAGATTAATTGGTGAGCTTGATTTTGAGGAGTCTGCTATACATGAGTTTAAAATTCAAGCTAAAGACCAGGGGGGTTTATCAGATTCCTCTGAGGTGATTGTAGAAGTTACAGACGTGAATGACAACGCACCAAAAATGACGCTTATGTCTTTTTCTAACAGCATACCTGAAAATTCACCTCTTGGAACCGTAGTGGCCATGATAAATATACAAGACAGCGATTCTGAAGAAAATGGAAAGATCACATGTTTTATTGACAGAGACCTTCCGTTTAAAATCGAATCATCTTTGACTAATTATTACAGCATCGTCACGGACTCCGAGCTAGACAGAGAAGACATACCCGAGTATAATATTACCATCACAGCCAAGGATAGTGGCAGTCCTTCACTGTTTAGTAAAAAGATATTGAACGTAAAGATCACTGATGTTAATGATCACGCACCACAGTTTGAGCAGGGTTTATATAATGCGTATGTGATGGAGAATAATTCGCCATCTCTGTCTTTGTTCAGTGTTAAAGCGCATGACGCAGATTTAGGAGCAAACGCACGCGTATCATACTTCATTTCAGACAATGATTTGAACAGCACACCAATTTCGTCATTAGTTTCTATAAACTCTGACAGTGGGACTGTTTATGCAACAAAATCATTTGATTATGAACAATTAAAATCGTTTACAATCACTCTAAAAGCGCAGGATGGAGGCTCTCCTCCACTCAGCAGCAACGTGAGCGTGAAAATAATCATTCAGGACCAGAATGACAATGCGCCACAGGTTCTGTATCCGGTCCAGTCAGGTGCTTCTGTGGTGGCTGAAATAGTGCCTCGTTCGGCTGATGTGGGTTATCTGGTGACTAAAGTGGTGGCTGTTGATGTGGACTCTGGGCAGAATGCCTGGCTCTCATATAAACTGCAGAAAGCAACAGACAGGGCGCTGTTTGAAGTGGGCTTACAGAATGGAGAAATAAGAACTGTACGCCAAGTGACAGATAAAGATGCTGTGAAACAAAGACTCACTGTTGTAGTGGAGGACAACGGGCAGCCCTCTCGATCAGCTACAGTCAATGTTAACGTGGCGGTGGCGGACAGCTTCCCTGAAGTGCTCTCGGAGTTCACTGACTTTACGCACGACAGGGAATACAATGACAACCTGACTTTTTATCTGGTCTTGGCCTTGGCTGTGGTTTCGTTTCTTTTTATCGTGTCTATCATCGCCATACTGTCAGTCAAGTGCTACAGATGGAGACGCGAGCGGATGTTTTACAAATCTGGAGCGAATCTTCCAGTTATTCCGTATTATCCGCCTCTTTACGCAGACGTAGGGGGCACTGGAACTTTACAGCACGTGTACAATTATGAGGTGTGTGGCACTACCGACTCAAGAAAGAGTGACATGAAGTTTTTGCGGCCTTCTAGTCAAAGTGTTTTAAACTTTGACTTGAGTGGCACAAGGACTGTGCCAAAGCAAAACAGGAATACAGAAGAACCAGATGTTAGTGCAGAGGTGAGATTTCTTTGTGACTTGTAAAGCTTACAAGCAGTTTCCCCAAGTATACCAAATATTTTCTCCTTTCTAAAGTTGCAATTCTTCCTTAGTGTGTTTTGAATCAGCTGCTGTTTCATGATCTTTTTAGTGGGTTGGTTTCCCTCAATTTCTCACAGGTGTGCTAACAGAGGTACCACAGGTGTAGAGAATCAACTGTGAACAACATACGCTAATGCTTTACAAAAGCAGTTTTTAATTTCTTTTTTAACATTTTGTTGTTTAGTCTATTGATATTTATGATTTTTTGTATACCTTTAGTATCTAAATACTTTTGGAGCAACAGTATATTCATACTTGTGTCAACTGTTGTCAGGAGAAAAACAGGAAATGCGCTCTGAGCTCACAGACTGCAGAGTCGTGGGGGAGGGGTTGTGTGCAGAGAGGCGAGTCAAGGCTAATGGAGCAAAATCCAAACCGAATCTTTGTTTTTAACAGATGTTGAACTACTTGCAAAGCACCTGAATGCCAGCTCTGATGTTTTGCATTCTCAAATATATCAGTTTTTTTTTTTTTTTTTTAATGCAGGAGATTCTGTTGGTCCATAGGGCAGTAAAGCAGAGGAGAGATGGAGGAGGAGGACTAGTGCTGCAGAAAGAACAGGGACACTGCACACTATTTTTTCACTCACTGACCCATTTTTTGCTTTGCCCTGAACATACATTATTGCCCTGATCATACAGTGGAACTAAATATATACTGATACACAGACCATGTACATTATTTTCAGAAGAAGAGGCAAATATGTGATGGTAAACAAGATGGGGCATTATTCACTCAGCATCTCTGCATAAAACCACTGCAGTGTGATACTGGGAGCCATTTTGAGACAGAACAACGTCAGAACGTCTATAAAGCTGTGCAACCCTTTGACTGTATGCAATGCAGACATACAATTTAGAATATGAAGATGATGACAAATGAACTACGACTATCACAAATGAGCTATCACAAAAACTTTGAGATTTAGAAATGCTCATGCTTTTCTTTGCTCTTGCCATCAAAACATACAGTAAACCAACATGCACACAATTAATTAGCTGTAGATTCACTTGAATTTCCTTTTCCGCTCTGAAATGCGCCATAATACGGAAGTAATATGTTTACGGAAGTTTGCGTCTTGGGAGTCATTTCATGTTGACTTCAACTTTATAGCTTATATACAGGTTATTTTCCAGTGTACCCTACTGGCTTCTCTTTAATAGGCTCATTATCAGTTGTGGAGCCACTATTCTCTGCAGCACATTAAAGAAAAGACATGTGGTAGTCAGATGTGCTGCCTGTTAATGCAATCTGCTACTATGGAAAGTTGCTACTTAAAATAACCTTTTTAGTGACATTTTCCTGTAATTTTTCCTCAATGTCTTCAGTGTCTACCTGAATTATGTGCAAAGTCAATCATGCACAGATGCATCTTCTGTTGTTTGTGTGTGGTGGGCACATCTGCGTTTCTTCGGTTGTGACCGTGTAAACCGTTACCCTCTTTGCCTTTGTGTGTCCCACATCTGGCCTTCATTTCTCTAATCTTCAGTTCCTGGGCTTATTAGAGCCATTTCTTTAATGTACATCGTAAATCCACATGCTGTTG
The DNA here is from genome assembly GCA_033026305.1 of Cirrhinus molitorella. Taxonomy (NCBI): domain Eukaryota; kingdom Metazoa; phylum Chordata; class Actinopteri; order Cypriniformes; family Cyprinidae; genus Cirrhinus; species Cirrhinus molitorella. The sequence continues at coordinate 10,971,176 of CM065129.1, forward strand.
AGCTTTGTAAGCCATTTCCTCACAAATCACTGAAATGAGCTTCTTGCTTCAAAGCATTCTTAATTGTCAGATTGCCGTTGTGTAAAAGCCAAGGACACTGTTTTATATGTAAAACACCTTTGTATCCTATATGTTCTGGTTTATTTTTACCTGACTTATCTTGAATTTAAAAGCAAACATGTTGGACGTAGAATCTGACTGATTGTACAGTGTTTTCTGACTGTGATGCATTTTTTTGTGCAAAACGGTTCACTTGCATCTTGTGCATCTTTAAATGAATTCTTATCATAACTAGTTCCTGCTTAAGTTTCTGTCTTTTTCTGCTTCTCATTTTGATCCAGCCGTGCATCTATCCTTAAGAAATCTGTCTCTTGTAAGCTTTGTGAACAGGTGTGACTCTCAGAACAGATTAATACAAGATGATTGTTGAATCCGAGAGGAATGCTGTTATTTAAAGCTCACATGCTCTTGTATACATGTGACACAGATCATACAGAGTCATGCTGGCTTTGGTCTTCCATGTGCATCATTCTGTGTGAGTTTGTGTGTATTGTTTTGTGTGTTTTTTTGTAGCCAGTGCATGTGTGTCCTCATCCTGCAGCATGCTGATCCTCTGAAAGGATTAAACAGGGTTTATCAAGGCCAGTGAGACAGTAGGACACACACATACAGTGACCTGTGTCTACAGACAGTAAACTAAAGCCACATGGCTGCAAAGCCATTTATACTAGTTGTTTTGTCCATTTATATCTGAATGTGGGTCATATATTTCTTCTGTTGATTTCAGATATAAGATTATTTAACATAAACTAAAGTCTTAGTATATCATTTGTGTACTTTTCAGCAAGTGATTCATCTCTATGCAAGGGGAAGATGTGTTTCCTCCATTTCTATTTCTCTCCTCATGACTCTTATTTCTCCCCTCCCCCTCTCCATCTGCACCTCCCTGCAGTCTTTGTCTGATGTATTTATGTGCTCTGCATGGCCGGTTAAAAAAACATCCCGAAACATGTATATTTTTCACCACAAGCCCTTTAATTTTGCCCTTGGTCACATTGATTATAATTTGGCTTTGTTTGCGTTATTTCAGAGCTTGTGTTTTTGCAAAAATGAGAGATGATGGTCATTTCTGATGTTGTTTTTGTGGAGGATAAATATGCTTTGTTCTATGTTTATAAATGTTTATAAATGCCTCCTGTTTTCTTCTCTCATGGTGTTTTTTTCCCCCCCTTCCTCTTCTGGCCCATTTTACATCCCTTGGTGGGATGATGTTGCCAAGGCAACAAGCTGACTCATGGGCAGGGCTGTACCATTATTCTTGAGTCCACAGGGGGGCAGTGAAAGGTTCAGAGTTGGTTGTGATGTAGTGAGGTGCTGCTCAAAGGCTTTGACACCCCTGCTGTAGATGGAGGTGTGCAGTGGCCAGAGATTCTGGGCTAATGTGTTGGGGGAAGGGACAAGTGTGTGTGTGTGTGTGTGTGTGTGTGTGTGTGTGTGTGTGTTTATATAGAGAATGACTGCATCAGTGAGATCTGTAATTCTGTTCTTATTAAGTTGGATATTTTCCTCATGGTTCTTTTTTAGTTCCACCCCCATGCACAGTTATGAATAGAATGCGTGCATAATACAGTTTCCTTACATTGTTTACATGTTCATGTCTGTAATAAAATTACTTTTTACAAAATAGATCACTAGAGATATTTTTTGAACACTTTTGAGCACTTGTCATTGCAGTAATTTCTTTCTGCAATGTCATCTGCAGTTATGAAGGATGAGACTTTGTGTGTGTGTGTGTGTGTGTGAGAGAGAGAGAGAGAGAGAGAGAGAGTGATATGAAGGAGGTTTGAATTATTAATATCCAAGGCTGCTGCTCATCAAAGGTCTTTCTCTGCACATTCTTTCTTTTCTCTTTTTCTTTCATTTAGATCTATGTCTGACTAACAAACAAATGATTGTATTTTTGTTCTTGCTGAAGCGTCTTGAGACCTTTATCAGGGTTTGGTAAGTATGAGGGTCCTGCACACATCTGCTGTTGCATCACTCTAATCAAATCTGTTTTTTTTTTCTTCTTTTTTCTTTTTCATGTTCGTGTTGCTGCTGATGCTGTGATATCATCTTCTCCTGCTAATGTGTCTGATCCATGCCTGTGTCTGCAAATTAAGGTAAGAAAAGCAATGAAAAACACACAAATTTCTCACCAAAACAGTAGTTTTATATTATTATTATTATTATTATTATTATTATTATTATTATTATTATTATTTAAAAAAATGTCTAATCATACACACATTTTATTATTCCACCTCTAAAAGTAAAAATGTAGATTTGTTTTCTATAGCCACTCAGGTATTTTTTATCATTTAATGTATGCTACTAGCCAACAGTTTGGATACACTTAAATGAAATTGTTTCTTATTATCTTACAATCCTCTTTGTTTATTTACTTAAATGCTTGCCAAATATGAGTTGACTAAATTGATTTTTGAATCAATACTTAAGGAAATGTCTTTTTCAAAGGTGTAGAAAATACTAAAGAATGTGTGTTCAACCTTTTGACTGGTAGTAAACATTATATTTACAGTATATAGGCTACATCATCTACTGTTTCAGTGTACCTCAAACCCAAAAAACCTTATAGTATGTCACATTTTGTTTCATACATTCTCACTGAATTCACTTACAGTCAAACCAAATATTATTCAGATACCAGATATATATTTATATATATATATAGAATTATTATTTATTTATTTATTTATTTATTTTTACAAGTGGGTGCCGGACACTTTAGTTCATTTATGTAAGTGAGGATAACAAAATAAAGTAAACTTATTATAGATATATTATATCTAATAAAAAATTCTGAAATTCTGAAAATTCTGAAAATTCTTCATACAGTGGACTACAGTAAAACTGATAAAGATTTGGGACCAAAAATTATTCTGGCCATGTTTTGCTTTAGTGTTTTTTTTGTTGTTGTTTTTTTTCTTTAATTACTAATGCAACCTTTTTACACCACAAACTAAACAGGCATTGCTTGATAACTGGTCAACAAAATGTTGAGAGTTGTGTAAATATTGTCATACTAACATGTTTTGTTTTGTTTTGTTTTGTTTTTGGCTAATTGTTATGCATTTCTATCAAAATTATATGACATTATCAAGAATTTGTTCTGACACAGTTTAACTCTTGTCATATTTTATTACCATTTTCTAAACTATAGCAAATAAACTGTGATAATGTGAGAAATGTTGCAGGTGTCTGGATTAATTTTGGTTTGACTGTATATTCATTTGTACCTTTTTTTTTTTTTTTTTTTTCTGAGTGCGTTTGGTCTGGTTTTTTTAAATACTGTACTGTTGTATTTAAAAAAAAAAAAAAAAAAAAGCACCAGCCTACATCTGAAATTGATTAAACTTTTGAAAATCTTGTGTTTTTAAGATTTTAAGCATCTGTAGTTTGACTGGGGCTGCTATATGTGATACAGCTGTCAGAACATGTTAGTTTGTGATACCAATCTACTGTATAGTTGTTTGGATCGAGGTTCATTTCATTGTATAAAGAGGTTGCTGACTGGTTTACTGGGAGCTGATTGGATTACAGATGGAGTGTGAGTGTGAGTGTGAGTGTGTGTGTGTGTGTGTGTGTGTGTGTGTGTGTGTGTGTGTGTGTGTGTGTGTTCGGTTGGCTGCTTGCAGCAGCAGGCGTTTAGCTGAGTGTCGCTGTCCTCCGCTGTAGTGCTGAAACGGGCTCTTGCATCACCCTCCTTCTCAGCGTAATCTTATCGCAAAATTTGAGATCCGCTATCTCTCAGCCCTTTAGCTTGCTTTTCAGAAATACTTTGTTTTTTTGTTTTTTTTTTTTTAACTGAATGTTTATCTATCGATTTTAATAAGTTAAAATAAGTACGATTTTTTTGTATCCTTTGTACATAAACCTGTATGTGCGATTGTTGTCTACTGGGTTTCCGCTCACCCTTCCCCTCCTGCTAAAGAACACGTGCTCGCAGAGCTGCAGTTCATGAAACTCACCACAGGGCGGCGGTAAAGATAACACACAAACACACGTGCAGCTGTCAGTCACATGGTTACAATTTTACATACATTCTTAAGAGGGCTACAAATCTATCATATGTGCGCAAATAAAGATTTATTCACACCAGATGGTATCAGTGATTTACAGCACTATATTTAGCCTATAGGAACTACACAGTAGCAAAATAATGATTATTTACATACCAGGTGTTCTGTATCTTTATAATGACAATCATATAAGTACTTGAATATGAAATGAATATAAATATAATAAAAAAAATAAATATAATTGTATATAATTATAAATACCACACAAGAGCAACCTTTTGTTTTCTATAAGACACTTTAATGTTATCTTTTATTTAAATATACAGAAACTGTGTAACTGTAAGAGTATAAAATATGACATGTTAATTGCATAATCATTATTATTATTATTATTATTATTATTATGCCATTTAAGTTATTAATGCAATTATTGTCTATATACACTATCAGTCGAAAGTTTATGAACAGTAAGATTTTTAATGTTTTCAAATAAGTCTCTTCTACTCATCAAACCTGCATTTATTTGATTCAAAGTACAGCAAAAACTAAAACTGTGAAATATTTTAATTATTTAAAATAACTGTTTTCTATGTTGAATATATTTTAGAATGTAATTTATTTTTAGGATTTTAAAGCTGATTTTTTAGCATCATTACTCCAGCCACATGATCCAGCCACATTATTATTATTATTATTATTATTATTATTATTAGCTTTTTATTTCAGATAAATGCTCATCTTTGGATCTTTCTATTCATTAAAGAATTCGGAGAAAACACAACTGTTTTAAATATTGATAACAATCATAATAATAAATGTTTCTTGATCCGCAAATCAGCATATTAGAATGATTTCTAAAGGATCATGTGACACTGAAGACTGGAGTAATGATGATAAAAAAGTGTCTTTGATCACAGGAATAAATTACATTTTAAAATATATTCAAATAGAAAGCAGTTATTTTAAATGGTAAAATATTTCACAATATTACTGCTTTTGTTGTATTTTGGATCAAATATGAAATGCAATGCTTGGTTAGTAGAAGATAATTCTTTAAAAAAACATTCAAAATCTTACTGTTCAAAATTTTGACTGGTAATAACAAAATACATTAAACAACCACCTCATTTTTATGTGTTGTATCTTTAAAGATAAAATAATATTTTATTGATTTTAAAATCTGAATTAATAGCAGAACCACACAGACCAAGACATTCATCCAGCTTTCCCTCACTGTGGAGCAGAAAGAGAGAGAAAGATATGCATTGTTCCGCATAACTCCTTTAGACAGGAAACATCAGACTTCTGAATACTTGTTGGGTTGTTGTGGCATTGTGTTTTATGAAATACAAACTGATTTGTTACTGTATCAGAGTATTCACTGGATTCACTCTCCTGCTGCCCAGCATCACCACAGACTTTAGGGACATGATCACTATAGTTTAAGTGAGTGTTTTAAGATTGAGTGTTTTTGTGTTTTCAGGGCAGATTTATAAGCTGGTGATAAATAGTACGGTTACCCATATCACTAAACTTGTTGTATTTGGTCAATTTGGTGTAATTATATTGTTTTTGATTTCAGATAAGTAATCTGTAGAATGGTCTTAATCTGCAGTAAATAAGTAATTTGTAGTATGGTCTCATGAGAACATATTTGAAACTGTGGGAATTGTTTACTTTTAAGTCTTGAAATATGTATTTAATAATCTGTCGTGCAATAAAAGCACTATTTAGGGCATTGGTCTCAAACTCAATTCCTGGAGGGCCGCATCTCTGCACAGTTTAGCTCCAACCAGCTCCAACCAGCTCCAACTCACGCCTGCTTGGAAGATTCTAGTTACCCTGAAGAGCTTGATTAGCTGGATCAGGTGTGTTTGATTAGGGTTGGAGCTAAACTGCATAGTGGCCCTCCAGGAATTGAGTTTGAGACCAATGATTTAGGACGTTTTGGTCACTATTCAAATATTATAAGATAATAAAAAGGGAAAACCGCGCCGTCTAGTGGCGTGTCGTTATAATTCTCGTTTGACATGTTATAAAATGTTGCTTTAAATAATATTGAATATATAATTCTGTGTGCATTAAATCGCCCTCGTATCATTTCTTGTCATTATAAAATATATAACTGCATATGTATTACCTTGAAATGCAACATCGCCAAGAGTTGTCAGTAGACGTTTTCAATGGTTTTGTGGTCTGTGGCCATGTTCACAAATCGGCAGCGTTCTTTTGAGTCACTAAAGTTCTTTATCTCGGCTCGTAAATATTTTAAACCACATGGGATCACTGGCATGTGTGTTGGAAACAGGTCGACCTGAGCTGAGAAAGTTTCTCCAAGCGCTTGGAGAAGTGTGTGGGTCTCTCTCTCTCTCTCTCTCTCTCTCTCTCTCTCTCTCTCTCTGTGTGTGTGTGTGTGTGTGTGTGTGTGTGTGTGTGTGTGTGCAAAAGGACCGACCTCTTTGTGAATCAGTCTCCGCCCTGTTGAGCAGCGGAGGCGCAGCTAATTCAGGGAGTTTTGGAGAAGAGCTGGATGGAGGACTGTTTTTTCCTCTCTTGTGATTTCCCGAAAGGCTTACAGCCGTCATGAATTATGTTAAACTTTTTCCTTCACCTCGCTCGAATCGGATTGCGTTACGTGCGACATCGTAGCGCTGCTTTAACGGGAATATGGATTCTGTAAGACGAAAAAGTTGAAACTTTTCCCCTCCCCGGATCGCACATAATGGAGAGGAGACGCTCGTGGCCCGGGCTCTGCCTCGCGCTCTCCCTCATGCACCTCTCAATCGCGTCCGGTGAGCTCCGTTATTCGGTACCAGAGGAACAGAAACCGGGGTCTGTCGTTGGGAATATAGCGAGGGATTTGGGTGTCAGCGCGATGAGGAGTACTGAAAGAAACCTACGAGTCGCGTCGGGATCTAACGCGCAATATTTCGAGGTAAATCCTAACGGTGTCTTAGTTATAAGAGAGACTATAGATAGAGAGCGTATTTGCGCTTTAAGTTCGACTTGCTCTTTGCCCCTTCAAATTCTCCTTCAGAACCCTTTAGAAATTCACAGAGTTCTTGTTCAAGTTGATGATGTAAATGACAACGCGCCGCAGTTTCCAAACGTGAATTCTTCACTGGAGATTTCCGAGGCGGCCGCTCCGGGAACGCGGTTCCGTCTGGAGAGCGCACGCGACCCCGATGTGGGCATTAACTCCCTACGCACGTACAGCATCTCCAGCAGCGACTATTTTGTTTTAAACGTGGAGACTAAAAGCGACGGCACTAAGTTTCCAGAGCTCGTCCTGGAAAAGGCTGTGGACCGGGAGGCGCAGGCCGCGTTTCGCCTCTTGCTCACGGCCGTGGATGGAGGACAGCCGGAGAAATCCGGGACCACCCTCCTGCTTATTAAGATTCTGGATGTCAATGACAACGCGCCGGAGTTTGATGAGCCGGTGAAAAGGGTTAGTCTTTTGGAAAACTCTCCTCCAGGGACGCTTGTGACTAAACTGAATGCCACTGATGTGGACTCTGGGATAAATGGGGAAATATCTTACTTATTCAGTAAATACACACCAGAAAGAATACTTAAAATGTTCAGTGTTGATCCTAAATCAGGGGAAATCCGTGTTGTGGGGGATGTGGATTATGAGGAAGCCAGTGTGTATGACATCACAGTTCAAGCCAGGGACGGAGGCTCTCCTGCCATGGAGGGCTCATGCAACATTAAAGTGGAAATAATAGATGTGAACGATAACACTCCGGAGGTGACATTAACCTCACTAACCAGCCCCATCCGGGAGGATGCTGAAACAGGCACTGTTATTGCGTTAATCAGTGCAAAAGACTTAGATTCTGGGGATAACGGAAAAGTCACACTTCGAGTATCTCCAGGGCTTCCGTTTAAACTAAAGTCAGCCTTTGGAGAACACTACACACTTGTAACCGACGGTCGTCTAGACAGAGAAATCATTGATGAGTACACTGTTGTTGTCACTGCGACTGACTCTGGCTCGCCTTCACTATTCTCTCAGAAGACTTTTGCGGTTCGTTTATCAGATGTTAATGATAATGCTCCAGTGTTCTCGCAGAACTCCTACTCAGTGGATGTAGCTGAAAATAACGCTCCTGGTACTCCAATAGTAACCATTTTGGCATCAGACCCGGATGTCGGAGACAACGCCCGATTGTCATATTCCATTCTACCAACCACCATCCACGGCAGCCCTATTTCATCATACGTCTACATCAACCCCGAGAACGGAAACATCTTCACTATGCGCTCTTTGGATTATGAGCAAATGAACGCTTTCAAGATTGAAGTGCAGGTGCGTGATGCTGGAACGCCGCCGCAGACGTCTAACGTCACCGTGCATGTTTTTGTGGTTGACCAGAATGACAACCCACCCGTCATCCTTTACCCAACCCACTCTGAAGACGAAGGGCTCCAGCTGACCATTCCACACGGCGCACCTGTCGGCCATCGGGTCAACAAGATCGTTGCTGTTGACCCCGACAGTGGCCACAATGCGTGGCTTTTCTACAGCATCACTCCAGGAGACGACTCATCGCTGTTTCACATTGAACCGCACACGGGCGAACTCCGTACCACACAGAAACTCATGGACGACGAACAGGGTGGTAAAACCCACCCAGCTTATAACTTCATTGTGGTTGTGCGAGACAACGGCCAGCCACCTTTGTCCACTAGCATTTCGGTTACAGTTACCATAGAAGAAAAAAGCCCAGACAAATCTACAGACTTTCGTATAACGCCACACAAGGGGACGGGTATGACAGACGTCACTCTGTACCTTATCATCTCATTGGGTTGCGTGACGTTGGTGTCCCTCTTGACCATGGTGGTGCTCTTGGTACGATGCATCAGGCACAAGGGAGGTTCAATGTGCTGCTATTCCAGAACGGGCTACCGTTCCAGGCACTCCTACCAGCAGAGAGCTCATAAGGACCTTCACCTTCAGCTAAACACTGATGGACCCATTAGATATATGGAGGTGGTCGGAGGGCCTCAGGAACCTCACACAAGGACCTACAGGCCATGCTACTCAACGCTCTCCAGCAGGAGTGACTTTGTGTTTGTCAAGACTCCCATGTTGAGTCATAACAACACGCTAAACATGACTTTGACTAGGAAGCACTTAATGAACTCAGCCAATGAGGTGAGAACATACTCATCCCCACAGCCAATCAGATTCTTCACTGTTGAGTCACCAATGGATATTTCACTGCCACTCAAAAGTTTGGATAAGATTTTGCCTTTTTGCTCAACATTTGCTCATGAGCTGATTTGCTATTTTTATTTATTTATTTTCTAAATATAACTTATTCATCGGATGCAAAGCTGAATTTTCAGCATCATTACTCCAGTTTTCAGTGTCACATGATTTTTTTCAGAATATAAGTTTTTGGTGCTGCTTAAATCTCAATAATCATTCCTGTTATTAATGTTAAAAGCTGTTTTTGCTGCTCCTGAATATTTTTGTGGACTTTTTTTTTTTTCAATTCTTTGTAAAGAAACTTCAAAAGAACAGTATTTGAAATATATTGACGTTTGTCACATTAGAAATGTCTCTATTGTCCCATTGATCAATTTATTACATCCTTGCTGATTAAAAGTATTGATTTTTTTTTTGTATTGATCTTAATTACCCAAAACACTTAAATGGTAGGGTCGTATGGTTTCCACAAAACTATAAAGCAGCACTATTTTCAACACTGATAATAATATGAAACATTTCTTGAGCAAATTATAATTTTTTTCTAGGATCATTTTTTGAAGGATCATTTGACACTGAAGTCTGGAGTACATTTTAAAATATATTCTAATATAAAACCGTTATTTTAAATTACAATAATATTTCACAATATTACCATTTTTACTGAATTTTTGTTCAAATAAATACAGCCTTGGTGAGTAGAAAAGATATCTCTCAACTACATTTTTAAAAATGTAGTTAAACCAAACTTTTGACTGGTATATCAGCTAATGTTTCAGCCTCAGAGCTAGTTATTACTCATGTTGAAGCCTCTTTTGTGTTTTCTCTGAGTTTATTGATGTTTTATGAGCATAGTTTTGTTTCATATGAAGCAGCTGGGTAATTTGTTAAATATGCTTCAAGTGTACGTCATAGTGCCATTTTTATGATTTAGTAACTGGCTTCTAAAAGCAGCAACAGACTGGCAGGGTGTGAGTCCTGTGACTAAACAGGAAGAGGGAGGAAGAACAAAGGAGAAAGATGTGGGATCACAAAGGAAAAGGGTGCAGATATATTAGGAACAAAAAGAAAAGCATTTAGCAGAGTCTGGATGGTGTCAGACAAGAAGGGAGGAGAAAATTAAGACACACTAAGGAAAGAGGCTTAGAGCGTATTGGAATAACATGAACTTTGGGATTTCAGAGTTGGAAACATGGTTGTCAGAGAGAAAAATACGTTTAGATTAGTGGTTCTCAACTATTTTTGCTGCAAGACCCAGATTTCACATTGAAGTGGAGACACTAAAATTGTTTATTATACAGCAGTAAACAAAACTGGAAAAACAAGATAAAAATACTAAGTAAGGAAACATTTTGCAGTGCACTGGTTTAGATGGAACATATGAACAGAAATATTGTGAGTGCTCAGAACAGAAACTCTAAAGCGAGGTTGAAAGAGACATGGATAACAGATGGACAGGAAGAGGAACAGACCCACAGACAGAAATTAGGATTTGGATGGGGGAAGGAAAAGGCGGGAATATGACGGATGGAAAGAGAGAGAGAAATAGGAAGTAGGTAGTGAAAGAAAGAGGTGGCGGAATAACAGGATTCCAGAGGTCATGCATTGACCCCTGACTTCCTGTTGTGCTGAACTCATGTTATTGATTCCACACGTCTTAATCATGTGACCTACTCTTGTGTGTCACATCTGGGATATCCCATAATAAATCTCCACGGTAACCGTGAGTCAATTCTCATTTACATGAACTCTTGTGTGGGGGATTACCAGTTTAGAATTGAAAGTTCCTTCTGTGTTTCTTTGGCATGCGAAGCAGTTGTGTGGAGTTTTGTTCAAGTGTTATATGAGTTTGCTGTTTGTTGAAATGGAATTACTCCGTAATCTCCTGTGCTTATGTCTGTAGGGGATGAGCCTGAGAAATGGAGGTTTTCCTCTTGCTTTCTCCCATTCTCTCTGTTCGGGACCTAATGTCCCTTCTCTAAGTCTCTTGAGAGTCGTTCTGTCTCTCGGGTCGCTGGGCTGCCATCTGGCTCTGCTATCATGACACGTGCTCTGTGTGTGTGTGTGTGCCTGTGTGAGGTGGCAGGCGTGTAAGTTTCAATAGGGATGGAAGATTTACTAATGGACCTGAGGACAGAGAGAGGGCTGTGTCCGTGTGTGTGGTCCTCTTGGTTCTTAGCAGATTCTGGACCTACAAGATTGATTGTGATAATGCTGCATTAGTTACTCTTCAGGGTTTCTCATCTTTTCTTTTTCACCCTGTCAAAAACCTGAAGGGTGAATATCACAAAATCTCTCAAACAAGGTCTATCATATTGTGCGTAAAAGGATATTATATAGTTCACCCAAAAATGAAAATTCTGTCATTAACTACTCACCCTCATGTCTTCCAACTTCGTTCATCTTCAGAACACAAATTAAGATATTAAGACATATGAAATCTGAGAGCTCTCTGATCCTCTATAGACAGCAAGGGTCCTTCCATGTTCAAGGTCCAGAAAGGTATCCGGAACATGGACAAAATGGTCCATGTGACTTCAGTGGTTCAACCATAATTTTATTTTTTTAGGTTTTTATTTATTTATTTCTTACGTACAGAAAGTGTTCTTGTAGCTTCATAAAATTATGGTTGAATCTGATGTCAACATAGACAATTTTGTCGATGTTCTGGATACCTTTCTGGATTTTGAATGTGGTAAGACCCTTGCTATCTATGGAGGGTCAGAGAACTCTTAGATTTCATAAAAAAATCTTAATTTGTGTTCCGAAGATGAACAAAGGTTTTACAGGTTTGGAACGACATGAGGGCGAGTATTTAATGACAGAATTTTCTTTTTTTGGGTGAACTATCCCTTTAAAGAACTTTTAGAAACTTTTAGAATTTCAGAAATCAGAATTTCTTCCGCACAGTCTACATCTAATTTTCATTATTGTAACACTAAAAAATACATTAAAATGTATTTAATTATGTAAAAATACATTAAAATGAATTTTTCTTAGTCTATTGACTAAGAATCTAATGAGAACATGACTCAACTTAGCTCAAACGTCATTTCAAGTTACAGAAATTTGAATTCGTAAAAACGTCAAATGTTCCTAAATAGTCGTCATTCTTTATTTTTAATTTGTTAAAATTCTAATTTCAGAAGTTTTTTTTTGCCTTTTCATTACAATTAAAGCACAACCTACTTCCAGTTCGTAATATTGTAATGCAAATATTGATTAGGAATTATCAGGAATAAAATATCCAAAATAAACGTGACCCTGGATCACAAAGCCAGTCTTAAGTAGCATGGAAATATTTGTAGCAATAGCCAAAAATACATCATATGGGTCAAAATGATAGATTTTTCCTTTATGCCAAAATCATTAGGATATTAAGTAAAGATCATGTTACATGAAGATTTTGTAAATAGACCTGCTGTAAATATATTTAAAAAACTTAATTTTTGATTAGTAATATGCATTGCTAAAGATCTTCATTTGGATTTCTTTAAAGGTGATTTTCTCAATATTTAGATTTTTTTTTTTTTTTTTTTTTTGCACCCTCAGATTCTAGATTTTCAAATAGTTGTATCACGGCCAAATATTGTCCAATTTTGTTTATTCAGCTTTCAGGTGATGTATAAATCTCAATTAAAAAAAAAATGTACCCTTATTACTAGTTTTGTGGTCCAGGCCCACAAATGACAGTAATGAGAATTTTGTAGAAACTACATGCAAATAATTCTTCATCTTTACCTTTTGGTTTGAAAGTGTAATGTGGTCTGGACATATTTATGTGAAATTCATCTGTTTATATGCCAGTATTTATGTTAAAACCTCAATTTAATACATGGCAGACAGTTTTATGGTCCATACTACCACTGACCAAAACACTTTGTGCGGTCTAAAGATTTGTTACTTTCTGGATTTGTTGACTTTCTGCAGTCATGTTATGACAGTAAACATATTTCATGACATTCTGCCAAATTTGTCCATGTTTTCAGATTAACCCATTTCACAGTGATTCTCTTTGATCCTGTTGCCATATTGCTTTTCTCTGAAGCACTTGTAGTGTCCTACTTTTATTCTGTTTAGCTGTGACCCGGCCTGATCAGTACGATCAGACTGTGCTTGGTTGAACTAAGTGGTTCCGTTTTGCTGTGTAGTTGCTAGAAGGTTCAAGTCAAAAGTGTCCACATTAAGTCATTAATTAGCTCTGTCAGGGTTTCTAGTCATATGCATCTGCCCTTTTGTTTCTAGTGATAATGTGTGTACAGTTTATACAGAGAGCAACCTGCAATGCGTTTATAAAGTATACAAAGAAATATACATCTTTATGGAATCAGGTAACTTCCTGTTCACTGAGTGTTTCTATTGTGTGGTCAGGATATATGTCACATACAGATGTTTTCCATGTGATCTATGAGGACAGATGTCTTATATAAATCTAGTTTGTTCATTCACAGGATCTTTCAGAGTTGATATACTGACCCAGATGCTCCTGGTTCACATGTGTGCCAGATGTAAAGCTTTCTAAAGATTAAGACTGAAGGGTTATGAATTATAGTTATAATAAGAGTATATCATTTAACCAAGTAGGGTAATTTAGTTCAGTATCTGTAAATGCTGAATGTGTGAATTTATTACAGTCTGTCAATTAGAATTAAGAGTCAGTCCTTTTCCTTTTTTTTTTCTTTTTTGTTGTTCCACCTCGAGTTTTAGCGTGACTGATTTGATACAAACACATTTTGCAATAGTTCAAGTGTGTGTATTTTTATACATACAGTAGGTGTGCTTCATCCTGCTTTAGCATGTGTGCGAAGCATTAGTGTGTGTTTACAGATGTCGCACAGTCCTCTAGGCGTATTTGGCGTGTGTGTGTGTGTGTGTGTTTGGGAGTGTGACACATCTATTGTGTGTTTTTTGTATAAATATTCAGTATGTAAATATAGTTATATGAGGGACACTTCCCATCTGCGACTGTGACCTTGAGTTAATGTGGCAAGGTTAAGTTGTGTGACCTCATTCAGATCACTGTGGCAATGGTGAATACTGTTTGAAAAGATAATTGTTTCAACTGCGTACTGTTTTAAAAACCATATACAGTATTTATCATGAGAAAAACCAATAACTCTTTATGGCAGATTTGGTCTTATTTTCTGACATTCCTGCAGGCGGATGTATCCTTCATGCTCTCTCGTTCTGAACTGTTTGTGTCCTTGAGGAATGAGTGTTTTGTACACATGTGGATATGCAGGAATCATTCCTGTCTGAAAGACTCTGACCCTGATTGTGACTAATGTTGTGATTGTTCTGATTAATCTAATGTGGTTTGGTGTATAATGTTCTGTGTACAGAGCGAGGCGTGTTTGTGTTCAGGTCAGAGTCACCTGTGCTCTATTTGTGAGCTTTAGCTTGTGTGTTTATGGATTTCCTTGGCTATTTGGCTATACTTCGTAAACAAAAATGTTCATAGACATCATCTAAATAAGGCAAAACAAAAAAACCTAAATACTTCTAATAATAAACCATTTCTAATATAGCGGTGCATTTCCTGATGCGTTGTTGTGGAAACAATATACCTAGCTTTTCAGTTCAAAAAAACGTATCTATGGGTGCCTCTCAAATAGAAGGTAACAAGTTATTACTGAGCCTTCCGTTTGAGAAGCACCCATTAATTTGCCTCTTGCTCGCTAATAGTGATTAGAAGTCTGATTCGTTTCCACTAAAAGGTTTGTTCGGATAGATCATTTTAATGAACCAGTTCAGCATGCGATTCAAAAGTTCTTTTACGGTGGAACTGGCTCATATTGTCCACAATTTTGAGCTCTGCACGACAGAATACATCTAAATAATTGCTATTTTTAACCTTTCTATCAGCCAATGATAATTCTGAAAGGAAACGCAGTGAGCATGTATTAGTGGCCGAGAGCACATCTGATAAGATAAACCACAAGCCTTTCTATCAGTGTTGTTAATGTTCTGATTATTTTGTTTCAGTGTATAGTTTGCTAATTTTGTGCAAAGCATACTGTTAAAGTAAACATCATTCAGCTGAAGTGTACACATGTATTTAGACACTTCATGCCTTATTTAATTCATGCAATAAACGCATGTCCACTGCTGAGCTGTGGGTTATGACTAATTGCATGGGTAATGCAGACAAAATTACAATTTAAAATCAGTCAGAGTTACAGAAAAATCATATTTTTTTACAAAATAAAGCTTCATATGAAAAGCTACTTTCTATGTATTTTATATCCATTGTGAAATTGGCCTCCTCCGATCTAAAAAACAAGAATCTAAAAGAATTGAAAACAACTGTGAGGAATCGAATCCAAACGATTCCGGAATCAAGAATCGGAATCGATTCCAAAAATTTCAGAATCGAACAGCCCTAATATTTAGGATCCTTGATATTTAGGGGCGAATTCCAAACGGCTTTTTTGCGCCCTTCAAGGGCACTTCAGGAAGGGGACGGCATTTGTAGGAACGTTCCAAATGAAATTGAGCAACTTTCTGTTTGTGATCATGTGATCTTCAGGAGGAGCTCTTGCGATGCATTTTAAAGCAAAGCTGGGACAAAGTCCCTTTAGGGCAAGTCATTCCACTCGGCGGCCATTTTTGAAATGCATCTCGGTCATGCAAGTGCAGCTCCTATCTCTTTGAATGGGGAAACATCAAATTCTCCAAAACTGTTCACCAAGTTTATGATTAAATTTCATATTTGAAATCACCAATGAAATCTGACAAGAACCGCCTCATAAATGTGGTTCCTTGTGCTTTAATAGCATTAAAAATGCTTCTTTTTTTGGCTAGATCAGACAGTGCGCATGCGCAGTACTGAGTGCACGTCTTACAACGCCGATTGTTTCTACAGCAACCGGGACTTCTAACAGCAGCTGCAATGACGCGCTGACTTTACTAATCAATGATTGGCTCTTTCATTAAGAAGGAGGGGCTTCGCAGCCATAATGAGCTTTGCATTTTTCCCCATTCAAAACTCACGTCTTGGGTATTGTATAGTCTTTGGTTGGGGTTGATTTTGACTTCACATACAAACGTAAGTAGAATAGGCTGAATAAATCCATCTTTATTTTAATGTGATACAAAATATTTTTCGTCAATGATAGAAATATGATTTAAGACGGTAGTGTAAGTATGTTTAAGCACGTTTAGTTTTAATAGTAAATAAGACACAATTAGACAATATTTGAACAAAATAATACAAATAAATATTTATTTTCAACAAATGAGTGCTCTGCCCTTCAAAGGCAATAGAGCATAAGTGTGCTCACTTCTGTTTGGCATTCGCCCTAGGATTCTTGATCAGGCTGCCTCTGACGTCATACCCACGATAGCCAATGAGAGCGAGCAAGCGTCACTTACCGGATGTTGCGTGCTTCTATAGCTGAAACTTGACAGCTACAAAAATGCCACGAAAGCAGAATACATGCCCCAGATTTTTTTTCAAACTTTTTCACTGTGAAAAAAGAGTGCTGGGAGGGCCAGCTGACAACGTTGATTGTCTTTCATTTGGTTTTCTTCTCTAGTCACATTTGATCTTGCGAGTGTTTGTGAGATCCTGTGTCACTGTGAAATCGTTCCTACAGTCAACAAGTGTGTGGTCTCCAGGTCTGGTCGCATCGTCTAGTGTGCGCATTCAGAGGATTATAAGGCTAAAAATAGGATGAAACTCTCTTCATGTCTGTGGTCTCTCATGGTTTTAAAATCATTTATGCACTCTGTAAAAACGGCACTTACAGGGGATGCGCAAAAATACATAATCAAAATGCATTTATAATAAAAGGGAAGATATAGACCGTACTGCATGCTAGCTTGCTTGTTGTGCTTAAGACCACGTCTTACTAACCAGAGCTATGCTTCTAACCACAGGTCAAGAGCTGTTTGCGAATGGTCTTTTAACTATGGTTTCAGGAAACACCGAATCGTTGAACTATGCTGGTAATGATAGAAATTGCGAACATAGTTGGCTAACGATGCTTTTGGGAAATGCACACCCGTAGTTGTTGCATTTATGATTGTGTATTTATTGGTTTACCTGGCTATAGTTTAAAGAGAAACTATATTTTTCTTTTTTTCCATTTGTCCCTAAAATAAGTAAATAATTGTATTTTTTCCCATAAAAATTCTAAATATTTTTGCAGCGTTTAGTTATTAGATTAGGGCCCGGCTTTACACACAGAGTTTAGCTTAAGACAGAATTTAAAATAAATTAGGATATTTTAGTAGCTTTCATAAAAATTCCTTGGAAAAAACATTACTGGTGTGCATAAAATGGCATTGACATATTTTAAGATTTTAAGTTGTTTTTGGTTGAGATGGCTAAAATATGCATTTTAGTCTGGGACTAGTCTTATGCGTTGTTTGTGAAACTGGGGATAGATAGTTTTTTTTTTTTTTTTTTTTTTTTAGTAGATAGTCGCCAGTAGAAAAAAATAAATAAATCTGAGTTAAGCATCTCTTTTAACTTTGAAATAAATTCTGTTAAACACAGATATAAAAAAAATAATAAATAATAATGCAATAAGTATTTAGATGTAATATAATATTGTTAACTTTTTCAGTTTAATGTGTAATTGAACTGTAATTTAATTATGAATTCATTTTTTTCTCAGTAACTGTAACAGATCATAGTTACATTTATTTTGTAATTTAATTACGGAACTCCGGCTAATGCAACTACTTAGTTCCCAATACTGATGATTGTGTTTTTATTAGTTAACTGGGTTATTCTTTGGGACCAAAATTGTCCCCAAAAGTTCTGTACATTGAACAGTTCAATATCAATGTATTAACTAGATAAAACTAAATGACCTCTAAGAGAAAACATTGAACACTTTTAGAAAAAGATAAAATTTTATATAAAACAATATTCTGAATACATTTATATAAAAACAGTATACACCAACAGTCAGTGCTTATTTATGTAGTTCAGTTGGCAATTGTGTGTATTTTCTAAACTCACCTGATGTTTGTCTGTGGGCGTTGCTTTTGATGCAAATATTTGCTGTGTGTCTACGTGTGTATTATTTGTGTTTCTTTATTTATGGTCTTGCTTTCTTGTCTTATTGAAAAATCTGAGAATATGGAACTATTTTTTTTTTTTTATTCTGTTTTATGTGAATTTCTAACAGTAAATTTCTTTTTCTCTTTGTTTGTTAGTTTGGCGGTTCTTCATTTCACTGCACAATAAGAGACTGCAGATGAAAAGGACTTTAAAGTTCTAGAACAAAAAAGGTTTATCATGGTGTTTTTTTTTTAATCATATTAGTATTTTTATTTTAGGGTTTGTGACATTTTAAAGAGATAATATGCGGTGTGTGAGTGTTTGCTGTCCTGAGGATGGAATCACAATGGTCTTTCTGTCTTTGGCCCAATTAGTCACAGAGCTTGTTTCTCGCTCACTGGAACAATCCTGGACTCTCTCTGAGAGAGAGAAAGAGTGTATATGTGTGTGTGTGTGTGTGTGTGTGTGTGTGTGTGTTCAGACTGAAACGCTTGAATTCCCGCTTATCCCAGAGGCGCTATCATTATTAATTGCTCTGTATGTGTGTGTAACTTATTGAGCACCCATCCGTTTCAAATGAAACCTTTTTAGAAGTCATTTGTCAAAGCTGCTTCTAACATTCAGTTAGACTTTATCATACTCATGTTTCCTTTGGCACTATGTAATATAGTGAACAAGTCTCTTATTCTCGTGGTTTGGTCACATGCTGCGTCCTCAAGGTCACACTGACGGCCAACACTGCATACAGGATACGCACTTACATCACTTCTTTGTCCCTATGGCAACAACAAGGTCACACAAATAGACTTGCAAATGAATGGTGCTGTACTTTTTTTTTCTTTTTTTTATGTCATTACTCATGCTTTCCTTTTGTCTCTTTACAGCAAAAACCACCCAGTGCTGACTGGCGTTTCACCCAGAACCAGAGGCCCGGGCCCAGCGGGTGAGTAACTCTCACACACACATGCGTTCACTAAGATTTGCATTATGTAAAGGCAGAAAGTCACCTCTTTTGAGAGCAAAAACATTTGCATTGAATAAATTGTTAGCACACACTGAGGTGCTATATGTGTATAGAGTAATAGAAAACATACAGAAATGAATTTGCATGCAGTTCTGCTTGTGTATAAGAAATATAGGGTGTGTTCAAGCTAGTATTATGTGCACATATATGACATGTATAGTGCAATTCCTGAGAGAAAGAGAAACAAGAAGAGAAAGAAAGTAGCTGTGCTGAATCTTAATGCTCTTCTCCTCTTAACAAAATGGCTGCTGTTTTTCATGGGCTTTCCCCTCCTCCCCTAACACTTCAGTCTGCCAAGAGAAAGAGAAGAGGCCAGAAAGAGTAAAAGAGGGGGACAGTGAGGTTTATTGCCATGCTAATGCCTGTTATAGTCATGCATTGTGCTGAAACTGATTGGAACTATTAAGATGCCGAAGAGCTTTGACTATGTTATTGTGACTGACAGTAAATCATCCAATCAGATGCTCTTTAGGGGGAGGGGTCGATCACAGGCATCCAATAGGGTACAGGATCTCTCGTGTGCCAGTGTTCACAGTGCATCGGTTTCCATAACACACGTTACACAACACATTCCAGGCTGACAGGACCCAGTTTGAAAGAAGCCATTTGGAAGAAATTAAATCTTTTTGTTTAGTTTAAATTGGCAGCGCTACATGTATAGCAGCAGGCTCAAAGATTTGTCTGTGTTGTTAGGGGGGTTATTAAACTGTAAAAAATCGTAAAAATAAAAATGACTCTGTTGATTCTTAATACTGTGTTGTCACTTAAATGATCTACAGCTGTTTGTCCTGAACAGTTTAACTGCCAGCTGTCACACAAATGATTTGTTTTTTTCAGAATTTTTGTGTATTTGAACCCTTTCCAACAATGTCTATGATTTTGAGATCCATCTTTTCACACTGAGGACAGCTGAGGGACTCATGCAACTATTACAGAAGGTTCAAACGCTCAATGATGCTTCAGAAGGAAACACAATGCATTAAGAGCCAGGGGGTGAAAACTTTTGAAAAGAAAGATTTTTCTTATTTTGCCTAAGTATCTTATATATATATATATATAGTACTGCTCTTCAGAAACTACAGAAGATACTTACATGTTTCCCAGAAGACAAAAAAGTGATATTTGCCCTGATCTATAAATTCCAAAAGTTTTCATCCCCATCAGTGAGCGTTTGAACCTTCTATAATAGTTGCATATGGGTCCCTCAATTGACCTCAGTGTAAAAAGTTGGATCTCAAAATCATACAGTCATTGTTTGAAAGGGTTCAAATACACAAAACTTCCACAAAATCAAAGAATTTGTGGGACCCAAAGGATTTTTCTGATAAAACAGCAGGGCAGTTTAACTGTTTAGGATAAACAGTGGATACTCTATCATTATCGCTACACAAAACAAAAAAAATAGCTGTGGATCATTCAGGTAACAACACAGCATTAAGAATCAAGTGTATGTAAACTTTTGAACAGTCATTTTTATAAATTCAAATATAGTTTTCTCTTATTAATTAAAACTATAATAGTATCTCAATGATACTAAAACAACACAGTTCTTAACCACAGTTTTAACCATATTCACCTTAGTTTCTGCCAAAATACCATAGTTAACATCAGTCTTTTTTTCAGTTCCTTCAAGCTCCAGTCTACACATGTAAGATGGACGCCGCCGAGCAGGCTGAGGTATTAAAGTGTAGCTAGTGTCCCTGCTCGTTCCTATAGGATCAGGTTCCTCATATGAGGCTATTGGTGCTGCATTAGTGTCCAATAGTTTCGCTGGGGCCCTCAGGGGCCGCTCTGCTCATAGAATAGAATAGAAAACAGTGTGTAAAGTTGTGTGCATTAGTGTATGAGTAGCTTCGGCCTTGTTGCAGGTTTTGGAATTGAGAAGGGAACTGCACAACAAATGATGATGTAATGTCCTTTGTGTAAACATTTGTAAGTGGTTGTATGAATGAATAGCTGCAAAGAATGAAATCTTGGACTCATGGTTTTGGACAACTCGTACAACCTGGAAGTGATTATCTGACCACAGGATGTGATAATGCTGACCACAGGAAGTCTGATTTCCTGCAAGTGTGATGAGACGCTGATTGTGGAGAAATGAGGCGTGTTATCTGAACAGGAACTCCTGTCTGTCGTCCCGAAGTGTTTTGCCAGGATATGGCAGGTTAACCCAGTTTGCATTGTTCTGTGGCAATGGTTAAGAGGTCTGAACTGGTGGGTCCGAATATCTCAAGACAGTTTGATCTCTGCTGTCAGTAGATGCATCTTATGAACTGAAATCACATCAGCTTTCACATCAGCTCTGGTTCTCATTAGGATTGTTCCCTTCTAAAACAACATCACCCTGTTTTTCCCTCTTGGCACTGTGAGTTCATCTCTTTTGAAATGCTTGGCAAAAACAGTCTTTCCCTCCTCAAATGTCTGCCCTTCATTCTTTCACTCTTTCTGTCACTTTTTCCTTCACATGCTTAAGCTACATTTTTGTTCTTGAATGTTTTAGACTTTCTTACTTTTTCTTTTTTCCAACGTTTTCCTCTTTTGAGTTTTCAACCTCCTCTCCCACCCGTCCTGCGGTCGTGTCTTGTATGCAGATGTTGTGCGGTAGATTGTCTGGTGTCTGTGGTGTTAGGCGCTTTTACAGCCGCTGAGCTCATTTAAGACAGGAAGCGAGACCCCACGAGATCCCCAATTCAGAGACAGATGGCTTTTAGCATTAGCATCTCATCCTCTTTCTGTGCTGGAGATGCTTGTTAGTAATTCATATTTATTTTAATTTTGTCTATACAGAGATGGTGGGTTCTGTGGTTTTGTCCAGTTTATGATTAGATTTTTTTTTCCAGCATCTGTATTCGAGTTCAACCAAACAAAGACTTCAGAACAGTAAACAGCCTGTAGTAACAGCTAATTATTTAGCTTAGTGTTTTATTAATTTGTTTGTTTATTAATAATAACAACTGTAATTGTTGAAGGATTAGTTCACTCACATTAGTTACTCACTCAAAAACTGTCAGTTCTTCAGTTTTTGAGAAAAACATTCCAGATTGTTTCTCCATGGAATGTTTGAAGGTCCAAATTGCAGCTTCAAAGGACTC
Source organism: Cirrhinus molitorella (assembly GCA_033026305.1). Classification (NCBI taxonomy): domain Eukaryota; kingdom Metazoa; phylum Chordata; class Actinopteri; order Cypriniformes; family Cyprinidae; genus Cirrhinus; species Cirrhinus molitorella. The sequence continues at coordinate 10,993,611 of CM065129.1, forward strand.
TACATGACCCCAACTGAGGAAAACAGACTTATGTGCAAGCATTTGTGGCTAAATGGTACATACATTTGTATTTTTTTTAGAAAATGACTGATTGTTCTGCTAGATAAGACCATTATTTTTCGGCTGTGATCATGTAGAGCCCTTTGAAACTGCACTGAAACTGCAGTTTGGACCTTCAACCCGTTGGCTCCCATTGAAGTCCACTATATGGAGAAAAATCCATGTTTTCCTCAAAACTCTAATTCATTTATGACTGAAGAAAGAAAATCATGAACATCTTGGATGACATGAGAGTGAGTAAAGGTATTTATTTATTTTTTTTCAAAAAAGGACATTTTCAAAAAAATTTTTATTTTAAATTCTAATTTGAATGCATAACTTTTATTTATTCTTACAATAGCCTTGTGAATTTGTATTCACTCAGAAATTCTGTGTTGTGTATTTGTGTTAACAGAAGGCGTAAAAAAATGCAATTAATCTTTTAATTAATGAAAATTAAACACATTTTATTTTTGGAAAGTAAAGGGGATGTACTATTAAAATTAAAACATGAAAGAAATATTGTGTAATTATTTCTTTTAAAAAAAGAAAGTTGTATTAATTTTTCAACAGTAGTAGTAGTAGTATTACGTACATTTTAAATATTAAAAATATATATCTTTAAGTTAAACCGAACTTTTTACTTTGCCGCTTAATAATTACACATACTAGTTCATATCGTGATTTGATTTAATTTGATGACCTACTTTTGATTAATTCTTCCAAATTTTGACAAATTCTGTGACATTCTGCGTTAAATAATACATTACGTTTTTATGACTGGATTCCGCGATTCCATCCGCGTTTTCCGCATTGCGGAAATAATAGGTCCCTATCTATTTGCTGTTCTTTTTGAACATGTTTTAATTAAAGAATACTGAAAAAATAAATACATCAGTCTTTCCACAAAAAAATATTTAAGCAGCACTTTATATATTAACAGTTTCATATTTTAAATGAATAACAAGAAATGTTTCTTGAGGAGCAAATCAGCTTATTAGAATGATTTCCGAATGATCATGTGACACTGAAATGACCCTGAAAATTCAGCTTTGACTACAGGAATATATTACATTTTACAGCTATTTTTGATTTTAATAATATTTCTTAATATTACAGTTTTTACAGCATTTTTGATCAAATGTCTTTTCTCAAATGCAGCCTTGGTGAGAAGAGAGTCTTGTTCCAAAAAAAAAAAATCCTTAAAGTTTCAGACAGTAGTGTGCTGCTTGATGTTACTGAGAACAGGATGAGGAATCTCTATTATTCTTCCCACACGCAGAGAAAAGACATCCGGGCGTTTTTATGAGGAAGAGCGATATGTCCTTTGTTCAAGTAGCAGTTACTAATTAGGGAAAGTTTTAATCTCCTTTATTTAAAGTTTAATTAACACATTATGTCCTGTTTGTGGACCTTTAATCTTCACAACAAAACTCCTGTGCTTGTGGGGAATTAATGGAGGTAAATTGGAAGTGTATTTGTTGCTTTTCCTGGTTACCAACAGCAAAGCAAGCTTGTGTGTGTGTGTAATGAGGTGAATTTTAGTGCGTTCAGGGCTTTTGTTCACCGTGGATGCAAATTGCAGAGTTTTTAAACAAGCCTTTGATGATCAAGTCGCCGCACATGGAAATGTTCAGTGGTTTTGTGTGCATGTGCTGTAGTTTTCACCAGCTGTTGCTCCCCGTTCTTCACTCGTTTTCGTTTTCCAGTGTGGCGTAGTTAAAAGCAACATGGAGGAATGAGCGAGCGTGTGTTAAATTAGGGCACAAAGCGCCTCACACACTCTCTGCAGCTGTTGCTGATAGCAGCAGTACAGAATGGCCTCTGTTTTGCTGACTCCATTTCCTTTTCCTCTCTGCAGGGCTGCCGCCACTCCTGAGGTTGCCGTGGGAACAGGACCCTGGCCCAACCCCCCAACCGAGGCCGAGCAGCTCCAGGCACTGATGGCCGCTGCTAATGGTGAGAATCTCTCACTTGCTCTTTAATGGTGTCAATCATCACTGTGCATTGAGATAATGGTTGAAAACATGAGAAACGTGTGTTGACTTCATTGCATCGCTATCTGATTAATCAGGCATTTACATCACAATCAGATGAATTTTTGCATAGATATGTTTGTCTTGAATGCATGATGGACAATCGCAGCACATGCACATTCGCAGATGTCCACGTGGGCACACACAGAGTTCAGTGGCCCGTATCTATACAAACCACATCAAAGCTGTTGACACACAGCAGAGTGACGTCAACCTTTCTCATGTTTCCCTTTATTTTCACTGCTGCTGTGACTGAGCAAGAATAATAAAAAAAAATGACTCATCACACATTTACTTAGTTGCTGTGGTATTTCCTAATTATTTAGATGAATGCTGCCTTTAAATAAAATTACAACTATATACTAACTCTAAAAATGAATTTTGCCTGTAAAACACACACTACAAATGTTTGGGGTTGTGTTTTTGTTGACTGAAGTCATAAATTCTTACCAAGGCTGTATTTACTTGATCAAAAATACAGTACTATTGTAAAATATTATTATAATATAAATGTTTTCAATGAGAATATATGGTCAAATGTAATTAATAGTGAAACAGTCTTCAGTGTCACATGATGCTTCAGAAATCATTCTACTATGATTTGCTGCTCAAAAACAGTCCTGATTTTTCTTAATGTTGTGCTTCTTATTTTTTGTGGTAACTATCATACATTTCTTCTTTGATGAATAGAAAGTTCAAAAGTACAGCATTTATTTGAAATGTATATTTTTGTAAATCTTTGTCACTTTTGAGCAATTCAGTGCATCCTTGCTCAATAAATAAATAAAAAAACCTTACTGACCCCAAACTTTTGACCTATAGTTTACACCAGCTTACGTAAAAGCAGTTTAGAACAGATTGTTTCGTCCAGATCCTAAAAACATCAGATAGACACATGAGAAGCAAGTGGAATCCTATTATATTTGTTCTGCATAGACAAACGTTATTGAGTTATTTGGTTCCCATTGGAGAGCGTCAGTGTTTCCACTCTGTTGTCTAGTGCTGTTCTGGGATCAGCCATTCAGCAGATTTCCATTAACACTCAGTTTGTTTGCATTGAATTTGTTATTCTATAAGATTTCAATCTACAAAAAAGAACAATAAGCTTTGTTGTAAAAAAAAAAAAAAAAAAAAAAAAAAGTGAAAGTATATCTTGATTTAAGAATGTTTACATATTTTTACTGGAAAACAGACAAATACACTTTTTTCAGTGTTTTTTTTTTTTTTTTTTTTTAACCCCACTGGCAAATAATTTTTCTCATTTTAAAGTGAGAGTTCACCCAAAATGAAAGTTATCTCATGTCTTTCCAAACCTGCAAGACCTTTGTTCATCTTTGGAAGACAAATTAAGATATTTTTGATGAAATCCAAGACTTTTCTGACCCTGCATAGACAGCAAGGGAACTACCACTGTCAAAGGAAGGACATGGTAAAAAAAAAAAAAAAAAAAGCTCACGTGACATCATTGGTTGAACCGTAATTTTATAGACTAGACTATCTTAACAATGTCTTTACTACCTTTCTGGGTCTTGAATGTGTCAGTTCCATTGCTGTCTGTGGAGGCTCAGAAAGTGCTCAAGATTTCATCAAAATCAATTCATGTTATGAAGATGAATGAATGCACATGAGGGTGAGCAATTAATGTCAGAATTTTTATTTTTGAGTCAACTATCCTAAGCACATATAAAGCATAAACTCATTTCATTTTGACAGATTTTTCAGAAACAATCCTTAATATCTTTTTTTTTTTTATCTTAATTTAACAGTGTTTAATTTAAAGAATGAAACGCTTTCATGCTAAGTTACTTGCTTTTTGGTGACTATTGCCAATAACACATTCCAACTTATACAGCAGAAATTTTAATTCGACCAAAATAAGGGGGATCATACAAAATTCATGTTATTGTTTATTTAGTACTGACCTGAATTAAGATATTTCACATAAAAGATGTTTACATATAGTCCACAATAGAAAATAATAGTTAAATTTATAAAAAAATGACCCCGTTCAAAAGTTTACATTCCCTGTGTTGTTACTTGAATCATCTACAGCTGTTTTTTTTTTTTTTTTTTTTTTGGTGTTTAGTGATAACTGTTCATGAGTCCCTTGTTTGTCCTGAACAGTTAAACTGCCTGCTCTTCTTCAGAAAAATCCTTCAGGTCCCACAAATTATTTGGTTTTCCAGCATTTTTATGTATTAAGAATCAAGAGGATGTAAAATTCATTTTTATAAATTCAACTATTAGTTTCTTGTGTGGACTATATGTAAACATCTTTTCTGTGAAATATTTTATTCAGGTCAGTACTAAATAAACAATAACATGCATTTTGTATGATCCCTCTTATTTTGCTAACCAACCAACATTTAGCAGATTTTGAAATGGGGATGTAATCTCAAATGTAATTTGAAAAAGAGTTCAGCAGCTGAGTGAAATCCTCTTAAAAATCTCTTTTCTCTTTAGAGGTCAGCGAGGCGACCAACACTCTGGGTCCAGGCACCATGGGTCTGAGCACCCGCTACAGCCCTCAGTTCACCCTGCAGCACGTCCCTGATTACCGGCAGAACGTCTACATCCCCGGCAGCACCGCCACCCTGACCTCCAACCAGCAGCAACCCCAGCAGGCCCTTCCACCACCACAGGCTGCCGCAGCCACCCCCATGGCCCAACCTGAGCCACCAAAAGCTGCCCAGACACCCGCTAGCAAGAAGAAATCCACCAAGAAGGAGAAGAAGTAGAGAGTCGTAGGTAGATATGAGGTTTAGGGAGGATGAAATAGCTGGACGACTCCATTCAGTGCTGTTTTGAGGTTTGCTGGAAATCTGTAATTAGTTAGAGAAAAATAGTAGACAGTATGTCAATGTAAACCCAATCTAACCACTTTGTCTATTTCACACATGCATTTGATTTCCTTAAGCCTAAGTACTGTAAAATCATTTCTTGATTCATTCAGATATTTGGAGAGAAATTAGTTTTTCATTCTCACGTTTGCCAAGTTTATGCAACTTCAAAGTGACACTATACTCCTGCGTATATCAAGCCAATAATGTATTTACCACAGTACCGTGATCATCTGGACAAAAAGAGGAAATGTATTCTTATAACAATCACATTCTTGTTTCTACAAAGACACAGTGTATTGTTTGTAAAATGCATCATGATTATTACGTTATTGTTTGCTAAAATACCACTATGGACGTTCTTTTTAATTGATTGTTTTAGGAGAAGCATTGACGTAGATGCAAGTCAGGTGATTACTGCTGCATGCTGTTTTTTGCGCTATAGATAATCTCCATATCGCCTGACGTCTATAAACACCCGTCTGCAACTTTCTCACGGTGGTGGTGAACATAAAACCATCTGCTTTTATGATGATTTGTATTTGCTTTCAAAGAATTGATCCCCTTGTATCACTGAGCCAGAGTTGGGTTGTTGTTTTTATGTTAACTGAATGTTTTTGGAGCGTTAGTGACGTCCGAGCCATAATGGGAGTGTTGTGAAACCAGTTACAAGCCCACAAGCGCCTACAATGGCATATCGTCCTTAGTATTCAGTATTTCCAGGTTATCCTGAAGTGTTGAAGCTCTTTATCAGTGCTGGTTGTAATTAGATGGGTTAGTAATGACACTTTTAGTGAGTATCTGTTGTTTTGATGATGACAAAAACTCCTAACTTTGTCAGAAGCAGCAGTTTCCTAATGCAAAGGCTGTTCTTTCTTTCAGCTCAAGTGATTATGAATACAGTTAAAATTCAAAACCAGTTAGGATTGATCCTGTTGAGGCAACTTGCACTCATTGAATGTACAACAAGCATGAACTGTCATTTAAAGCTGGTTTTAGAAAATACTTGTAATGCAAAGATTCCGTCCAAATGTTGGTTCCGGTTCACTTTCCCCTCTAAATACAGAGTTCTTGTACCATTGGCGTGACTTTCCCTTTGTAAATAGAAATTTGCCCTTGAAAACACATGAAACCTATTCAGATAATCAGCTCAAGAGGAATGGCTTACTACTGGAATGTCATTTTATTTTACAGAAAAAAATGCACAAAAATATCAAAATGCAGAAAAAGATGAAAAAAAAAACTTTTGCCACACTCAGTTACCAATGTAGTTCTTTAGTACTATGAAGGCCAACTAACGCACCTGTAAATAAAGAGTTTAACTTTACTTATAAAAAATAAATAGTGACTCACTCTTAGTCTAGAAGTTGTGATGTTATGCATATATTTTTGTGTTCATCTTCCTCTTTTCCTGTCACTTTTCCATGAAAAGACACAAAATGGAGGGCAAATAGATCTAAAATCCTCCGTTATTAATTTTGTGCTCTCTGTCGTGCTTACATGTGAGAATGCTTCTTAATGTCTATATGAAGAATCTGAATAGATCTATATCTGTGTGTGTGCGTGTGTCTGCTGATGCTGTAATCCTGCTGTAACATCTCTGATAAGACGCTTTGATTCCCGGCTCCTGTGTGCTACCCGCATTTTATATGCTAATATTTATATTGCTGTTTTATTTTTGTTTTCTTTTTCCTGAACACTGACATTTCAAATAAAAGGTTCTCAAATTATTTATTGCCTTTTGTCTTTTTTTCTTTGTTTAAAAAAAACATTAGGATATTAAGTAAAGATGAAGATATTTTGTAAATTCCCTACCATAAATATAGCAATATCAACTTAATTTTTGATTAGTAATGTGCATTGCTAAGAACTTCATTTGGACAGCTTTACAGGCAATTTTCTCTTTGCACTCTCAGATTCCAGATATTCAAAAAGGTGTATCTTGGCCAAATATTGTCCTATCCTACATCAATTTAAAGCTTATTTATTCATGAATCTTAAATTGACTCGTATGACTGTTTTTGTGGTTCAGGGTCATATATGTAAATGTGTATTTGTTGTATATACACAAACACACACACACACGTGTGTGAAATACACATATGAAGAATTTAGATGCAAAAGCCTCTAAGACATCTTTCTTTACAAAATGCATTTTTATCAGGCTCCGATGTATTTCTGATTGGGCTGAGTTAGTGAGTTTGAAGTAAATGTATTTGATGGACGTATAATATGTGTCATTATCTCATTTTTGACAGAGAAGAGCTCAGACATCAAAAATGAAATGATACTAAGTGATTGATAGATGTATAGATATATATGCGCACACATCTCAATACTTTCTGTAATATACAGAGAAAATAGTTAAGTATATTCAGTTATATATGAAGTTCAGTTGTTCGTTAAGTCAAATCAAAGCCTCAGGAGACATTTGCTCTTTTTTATTACTCTTTTAGTGCTTTGAAAAAACATGTTTCTGTTTTAACAGAATATTATGCAAACTATTTCATTTGCAAAGCTGATAGGAAAAGCTGATAGCTTTTCATGGAATTATATAAAAAAAAAATAATAACAACATTTAACATATGACCATGAACATTTAACATACAGCTGAGGTCAAAAGTTTACATACACCTTGCAGAATCAGCAAAATGTTAATCATTTTTACCAAAATAGGACGGATCATACATAATACATGTTATTTTTTATTTAGTACTGACCTGAATAAGATAAAAGATGTTTGCATATAGTCCACAAGAGAAAAATTTAAAATGACAGGGTCAAAAGTTGATGATGTCAAAAGTTTACATACACTTGATTCTTAATACTGTCATGTTTAATAACCTAAATGATCCACAGCTGTTTTTTTGTTTGTTTGGTTTTTTTTTGTATTAGTTGTTTAGCAGTCCCATGTTTGTCCTGAACAGTTAAACTACCAGCTGTTCTTCTGAAAAAATCCTTCAGGTCCCACAAATTCTTTGGTTTTTCAGATTTGTGTATTTGAACCCTTTCCAGCAATGACTGTGTGATTTTGAGATCCATCTTTTCACACTGAGGACAACTGAGGGACTCATATGCAACTATTACAGAAAGTTCAAATGCTCACTGATGCTTCAAAATGCATTAAAAGCCAGTGGGTGAAAACTTTTTGAAATTGAAGATCAGGGTAAATTTTACTTATTCTGTCTTCTGGGAAATAGCTTCTGAAGGCTAAATGAAAAAAATATGATATTTAGGCAAAATGTAAAAAATTACACATCTTCATTCTGTTCAAAGGTTTACACCCCTGGTTCGTAATGCATATATATTTTTTTTCATTCTGAAGCATCAGTAAGCATATGAATCTTCTGTAATAGTTGCATATCAGTTGTCCTCAGTGTGAAAAGATGCATTGCAAAATCATACATTCATTGCTGTATGATTGCTCAAATACACAAAAATGTTGAAAAACTAAAGCATTTGTGGGTAACAACACTGTATTAAGAAACAAGCATAAGTAAACTTTTGAATAAATTCAACTATTTTTATTAATTCAACTATTATCTATCTATCTATCTATCTATCTATCTATATATATATATATATCTATCTGTTGACCTGTCATTAATATATATATATATATATATATATATATATAAAACGGTTTTCCCAACAGCTTCGTAAATTAAATAGTTTGCATAATATTCTGTGAAAACCAGAAACTAGCTTTATAAAAAGAGTAAGAAAATGAAAGAAAGAAAAAAAGAGCAATAGTCTCCTGAGGGTTTGATTTGCCTTAAACAACTGAACTTCAATAAATGTATGAATGCACTTCAATTTCACTGTTAAATCTGGAATAAGGTATATTTGCTAAATAAATGGCCTCAAAAGCTTGTCTAGTTGAAGGATTTGACTCTTAGTTCAGTGATCTGCATTTTCAGCTCTATTTTACTCAAGCTAAGCTAGATGAAACACTGTTCTCTTTCAGAACCATAAAGACTTTGTGTTTCAAATCTCTGCTTCCTTTGCCAAAAATGCAATGTTTTCACAGCTGTGAGCCTTGACAACAAACGAAAGACTTTTACCAGGTTTCAAACAGGTGAGCAGGGTCAGGATCTGATGTAGGATATGTGGAGATCGGTAGGGGTCAGAGGCCAAAGGCGTTTCGCTACAGTCGGCCTGATTAGGGCCAGAAGCGAGATTTTAGCCTGAGACAATTAACAGATGGCAATAAAAATCCAGCAGAGACAAAAAGAGAAGTGTGCTTCATTTTCTCTGTCATAAAACCCTAGGGAAAATCAATCTGTTGTCAAGCACAAAAAGACAACACAGGGAAACCCATCTGTTCACCCAGAACCCACACACACACTGCATCAGCACCCTTACAAAAAACGTCTTTTCCACTTCAGCTGGCGTTACCATGGAAACCCCTTCCTTTTCCAAGAGAGTCGAATGGAAGGAGTGATTAGAATCCAAACAGAGTAAGAAAAAAAGGACAGACCAACAAAACACATACAGACATGTGGAAAAGTGAAGATGTGGGGGAAGGACTGAAATACACACGGATCAGAGATGAGGACATACTTGAAGCTTCTTCTAAAAGGATTATAGGGAATGCAAATCAGTGGAAATCCTCTTTTTAACAGTTTGATCACAAAGTGGATTAAAGAGGCCATAATCTATATATTATTACTTTTCAGTTCATTCATGTTTAATTGCCATGACAAATGTTACACTCTAGTGATAAAGCATTTTAGTTTTTCATGAACTCATTTGATCCTTTCTAATTAAACAGCTGGTTTTTGTTACCGTACCTTCAAAGTCAACATGAAATCAAATTGTTTTACTTTCTTAATGTCTCCAATCTTATTCTGAACCATCTGTGCACCTTAGTCCAAAAAATTATTTGCCTTCATAATCTTTTATTATACTGCAATAAGTGGCTCCAGTGGTGAAACTGAAAAATAATTTAGAAATAAATAAATATAAAAATTATTTCTTTAAAGACTGATGTCATATATTACTTCTAAGCCAATCTGTAATGTCTCTGATATGAGAGGAATTTTAGCAGCATCTGGAGGACAGATTAAAGTCTGTGAAAACAATGATATTTACGTCACACAGTGAGTGAATAAACAGATAATTTGATTTAAGAAGCATTGCGTCTAAACAGACACGTATGAGCCGAAAACTAAGTTTACTGCGTCAAGACTCAGAGAAGTGTGAGTGTGTGAAAGTGTGACGGACGAAGTGCATTAGACACGCAGACTCAGACTTCAGCGCCTTGACGACAGGTGTTGTCAAGGCAATAAAGCAGCTGCTTAGGATATTCTGGGATGTTGCCCTCATTCTATTTCCCAAATGGTTTGACATGGAATTGTGAGGAATGCAACAAACAACCAATCACAGAGTATGTGATAATCACTGTGACCAATCAAGCTTCAGTCTCACTTCCACCTAAACCCCAGATTAATGCCTTATTATGCCTAATTATATATTAGAATGAATTTAAGTAATTATTCCTGCTGAAAATTGTCAATTATTGTCATGTTTTGGGCTGTACTAATCGGTCGGACCACAAAAAAACATTTGGAGTACTATAGACTGCCAAAAGATACAACAAATCAAGGAGAAGAGTGCAAAAAACTGAATGAGGAAAGAAGGCGTTTGTGATTAGCCAAACTGAAACAGGATTTGCTGGGCAAGAGTCTTGACAACATTTGTATTTGTTCTTATCATTTCCAGTCAGGCAGATAAAATATTAGGCTAATATCTTAATTAATACTACTACGTATTTATATGTAGCTTTAGTTTGTCAAAATATTGCACCCTTGTTTACTAAGTCCTTCTCTATATGATTTAGCACAGGGGTCGGCAACCTTTTTGGCGTGAAGTGTCATTTTAAATTTTTTACATGGTTAACATGGTTAACCACTGTGCCAATACTCCCCCCATAAACTTTTTTAAGATAAAAAAAATGTATTTGAATCTCCGCTGAGGAAACAATATCTTTGTTGTAGTATCCTTTTAACAGTTAAGGATAAACTGCTGATAACTGCTCAAAGCATTTGTTGATGGTCTTACAAGTTGTTGTTGAAAGTAAAAATAGAAGCCTTGTTTCAGTCCTTTTCAATATAAAAGTATTTGCTACTGACTCATAAAGACAGTTGTTGCCGTCTAATATCAGAACAATGTAACAAAAATCACCAACACGAAAACACGAACACACATCCCATTTCTCAACACCAAATACTATTGATTGCTACTATTTATATAAAAATATTATTTACTGAATATTATTATATTTAATAAACCACAATAGCCATTTTAAAAGATGCTAAGCAATACAGTCAAAAGTACAACATCAGCAGTACAAAAGCAGAAGGCAGCCCTGATACCATAAAGTTATATGAATATACAAAATTATGAAACTTGCCTGAAAAGACACAAAATGCGTACCACCATGTACGTTTCATGACATATGTGAGCCTGAAAACTACTAATAAGGGTCATTTTTTCTTTTTTTTTTATTGAGATTTATACATCATCTAAAAACTAAATAAATAAGCTTTCCATTTATGTGTGGATTGTTAGGATAAAGTCCAAATGAAGTTTTAAGCAATGCATATTCCAATTTAGAAATTAAGTTTTGATACATTTACACTAGGAAATTTACAAAATATCTTTATGGTACATGATCCTAATATCCTTAATATCCTAATGATTTTTGGCATAAAAAAATGTTAATTCTATGCAATACAATGTATTATTGGCTATTGCTACAAATATACCTGTGCTACTTACCACTGGTTTTGTGGTCCAGGGTCACATATTCGATGTGAAATGTCCACTGAGTGGTGCTAAAAGAGTGCTCAGTTTTTTTCTTGAACAGATGAACATACATATGGTACGTTTTATGTAACAACGTTTTTGCAAGTGTCACCGCAGTTCTGACTTGAAATATATCTATTGAGTGGTGCTATATTTCTAATTCTCTCTGTTTTAAAATAACATACCATACATTTAATATGAACAAAAACAAGTGTGATAAAGTGCAATCACAAGCATGCTAGTTTTTCGATCTCTCATCTTTTAGATCTTCCATCATAAAGTCATGCTTTCACAGTATTTGTACCCAAGGATTCTGCATCCTAAGTCCAATTCTGTACCGACTGAACTACAGAGCAAGATTGTTTCATCCGGAAAGCAAAACACTAAGCATCATAACAGTGTACGAAAACGATTACAAGTGCTCGCTGTTTTGCCACCTCTAGTGTTCATTTCTGCTCGAAACGGCAGTGATCTGTACTTATTGGTACATATTTTGCATCTTGCGAAAAAGTTCCCACAGGTACGTTTTTATCATGAGATCAGGATTAATGAGACCAAAAACTGCAAGTTAGATTTACCCAAAACAAATTATATCACCTTTATCCAATACAGAGACATCATTCCGAAAGATCTGGACGAGGTAAGGCTGCTCTCCGCGGGTTCATGAGAGCTGAATGTCCGCTGACAAGCAAATTTTCAAAACTATATTTTTAAAACTGTATTCTGTCACACAACAACTAAACAAATAATACAAGTGACTGCAAATACACAATCAGTTTCTACAAATTGTTGCACGCTGAGTAAGGTAAACTAACATGACTTAATAAAAACATTTTTAGGTTTTACAGATTGGGACAACTCTGGTGCCTTTAGTGCAGCAAAAATGACACACAGCAGCTGTTAATGTGTGCTATATATCAACAGCAAACTCATTAAAGCTCATCATAAACATTGCTGAGGGGGTTTGCTTTCAAAATTTTAAAAAAGAACCTTGACAACATTCTGTCAGGATGGGAATAATCTAGAGAGACGACATTCAAAATACTCTAAAATCTCAGAGAGGAAAAGGCATATTGAAGCTGTTGTTAATTCAGAGCATTTGTCTCTATATTTAAAACACACAAAATGTCTTTAATGGGCTGGTGCATGTTTATGGTGAAAACAGACGCAGCAAAGAGGGTTTTGTGGTGGCGGTTGGACCGTGTTCTTCTCTGATGAACTCTGACAGTGACTGAACATAGTCCAGCAATACAGCAACAAAAGCTTCCTTTAACAACAGCAGGAAGTCCAGCTGCAGAGAGAATTCCTTCACAGTGTCAAGTCATCACAGATCTACTGCCCTACTTTACCCACAATCCCTCTGCCAACAATCCCTCCCTCTGAGTCTGTCCGGAATGATTAAAGAACCGAGGAAAAGAGAGCCAGATGAAAAGGCACATTTGAGTTCATCCTGTTTAAATATTAATTACTTGTGAACTGCTTTAGATCCTGTAGAGCTAAGTATATAGTTGCAAAATCACTCTGACTTGACACCAGCCACAAATGTATGCTGGGTAACCATCGGTGCCACAATAATTGCTTCTGAAATAGTAAATAGTATATGCAGCTCTAAACATAGCCACTGTCCCTCCTAACCGTAGGAAGACAATATGAGGGAAATTTGTATTTTGAACAATGACTATACAGGCTGTCTAGGTTACCAGGATCCTAAATAAAGGAAGATGTAATAGTGACTCAGTTCTACATGTGTCAGGGAATCTCAGCCCTCACAGACACGCACTTAGCGATTCACACTGATCTAAAGAGCTTTTTGTGAGTTTTCAGAGGGGAGATGATGCAATTATTGCAGAATTTTCACCTTTAGTCACCAAAATTCTTGTATTCAAAAGTCCTTTTGTGTAATAAACTCAGGATGTTAGTTAAACACACTGTCTGATTGTTGCAATGGTCCTTTGGGTCTCTTACAAACTAAAAGGGTAACATCATGGAAAATTATAGATGAAATAGAATTTATGACTTAAAATCCCCACTCCAGTCCACCCAGAACATTTACTGAAAACAGCCTGCACCAAGAGAACAAACAAGCAAACAAACAAAAATGTAAATGGTAAAAAAATAAAATAAAAAAATAATTAAAATAATAATAATAAAGTGTTAATATGAATTCTATGTGGAAAACAAGAAAATTATAGGGAGTCCAAATCTACAAAATAAAATAATAAAATAAAATAAAAAAGTTTCCTTTGAATTCAACATGGAAAATAAAAAACTATAAAAAGTCTACAAAACAAAACTAAAAATAAATTAAAATAATAGAATTTCCTTTGAAAATAAAATAAAATAAAATAAAGGGTTACCTTTGAATTCAACATTGAAACAAGTAAACTATAAAGAGTCCAAGCCTACAAAACAAAACTAAAAATAAATTAAAATAATAGAATTTCCTTAGAATTCTATGTGGAAAAGAAGAAAAGTATAAGGAGACCAAATCTACAATAATAATAATAATAATAATAATAATAATAATAATAATAAGAAGAAGAAGAAGAAGAAGAAGAAGAAGAAGAAGAAGAAGAAGAAAAATAAACATAAAATAAATTAAAATAAAATAAAATAAAAATAAGAGTTTCCTTTGAATTCAACATTGAAAACAAGAAAACTATAAAGAGTCCAAATCTACAAAACAAAACTTATAAAATAAAATTAAAAGTATAGTAAAATAAAATAGCTTCATTTGAACTCAAGAAAACTATGAGTCCAAATCTACAAAATAAATAAAATAAAATAGTTTCATATGAATTCAATGTGAAACACAAGAAAAATATGAGGAGTCTAAATCTACAAGAATAAAATAAATAAATAAATAAATAAATACATGAAATAAAAAAGACAATCATAAGGAGTTCAAGCATATGAAACAGAATGAGTTAATTTCTATACATCAGTATAGAACATTCAGACACTTCTAGGACAGGGAAACAATGTGTCTTTATCAGTCAGTCAAATGGTCACTGGTTACTCACATGACACGTCATGTCCTCAGGCGACTGACCTCTGCTTTAGATGACCCACAGTGTGATGAGGCTCACAGCATCATGGATATAAAGAGATACATTTTCTACTTATCATCTCTCTCTCTCACACACTAAACCTTTGGTTCACAGTGATCTGATCAGACCAGCAGACAGACAGAGCCTGAGGGGCAACTTGTGTTCACAAATTTGACCTATATTATTTGGGGACATGGGGACAAGAGGACATGGAACCCATTATGTCATCATGTTTCTGAGATATAACTACAATTCAGATTAATTGTAAGAAGTGTTAATATGAGAGAGAGAGAGAGAGAGAGAGAGAGAGAGAGAGAGAGAGAGAGAGAGCATATTAAATCAATTAATAAACACTAACCCCACCAGTCTTAATATCTGTTCAATATACGCTACCATTCAAAAGATGGAGCCAATAAGAAGTCACTTCTAAAAAATATATATACATTTAAGCAAAATAAGAAAAATGTACACATCTTCATTCTGTTCAAAAGCTTTCACCCCTGGCTCGTAATTAATATCGAGCCTTTATCCTGCTGAAGCATCAGTGAGTGTTTGAACCTTCTGTAATAGTTGCATATCATGAGTCCCTCAGTTGTCCTCAGTGTGAAAAGATGGATCTCAAAATCATACAGTCATTGTTGGAAAGGGTTCAAATACACAAAAATGCTGGACGACCAAAGAATTAGTGGGACCTGAAGGATTTTTCTGAAAAACAGCACTGTTTAGGACAACCAAGGGACTCACAAACAACCATCACTAAACAAAAAACACAGCTGTGGATCATTCAGATAACAACACAGTATTAAGAATCAAGTGTATGTAAACTTTTGAACAGGGTCATTTTTATAAATTTTAATATCTTTTATGTGAAATGTCTTATTTGGGTCAGTACTAAGTAAAAAATAACATGCCTTTTGTGTGATCCTTCTTATTTTGATAAAAAAATTAACATTTTGCTGATTCTGTAAGGTGTATGTAAACTTTTGACTTCAACTGTATATATTATAAAAAAAATACTGACCTCAATCTGTACAGACTTATTCCGTTCACTTCAGTCAACATGAACTCACAATGCGTCCATCAGTTCCCCATGGACAATATCAAGTCCAGACTGACATGTATTTCCTGTAAAAAGAAAAGAAGGTCAACATTGAGGACATTTAACTAATGGGAGAGATTTTCTCTTTCTCTCTGAAGAGCAGTAGGAGCGATTGAGGTCAGTTTGTTTTGTTTAGTTCATCAAAACTGTCACTCATCATCATCATCATCTTCATCTTCCATCAGGACTGAAAGAGAAGATCAAGGTATCAAGACTTTAATTATTTATTAATAAAAAACTAGTTGGGATAGAGGACTGACTTCTACTTCCTTTTACACAAATGAAAACCAGGCTGTGAGAGACTTATTTTAATGTCTGTTGCCTTTTATTTCAAGGGGAGCGTTTGAAAAAACTTGGGAGGGAAATGCTAGTGTGGATGAAGAGTTTCTAAATGAAAATGCCATTTTCAAATGTTTTATCAGTTATTTTTCTGCCTCATTTGTCCTCAGTGTGAAAAGATGGCTTTCAAAATCATACAGCTATTGCTGAAAAGGGTTCATGAGACAAAAACAAACCCATCAGAACTTTAAAAAAGCTCAGAGGTCCAGCAGTGAGTGTTTAGAAACGCTTTCAGCATGACTCGCACCAAACCCACCTTTGTAACACATTCTCTCTCTATTTTCCATCGCTGTGTTTCATATCCATCTTTTTTGGCCTCCTTCATCTATCCCCTGTACAGAGAAACTCAAGAATTTGGCAATATTTTGTGTAAAACAGATTAAAATTGACACTGAAATTTGCTAAGAGAGATGAAGAGAGGCCAGAACTATTGTTGAGAAACTCTTAGCATTATATTTTGTGTTGTTTGGTCCAAATTCACTGTCTTAATTTAGACTGCTGAATTAGTTGTCCATTCTTCACTCTCTCTGACTCCACCCTCCACAAAACAGCCAAATACTCTCCCACATTCAGTTGCTACCTGGAGACCACAGTGACCCTGAGCCAGCCAATCAGCTGCCTGAGAACTCAGCTCCTGCCTTCCGATTGGCCAGCCTCTCAGAGCTCATTAAAGCATCAATGTGGCCATCATTGTGCCGTCTGGCCACGACCGAGCCAATTACTGGCCAAGAGTTTGTCCTGAGGAACACAAACAACCAGATAATGAAGCAAAGCAGAGGGTGAAATATAACAAGAGTCATGAACGAGAAACAGTCCTGAAGAGATCCAGACATTAAGAGTGAGTTCTGATGTTCTGAAGAGGATCTGTAATGAGAAACACACATAAACAAAGAGCTCTATGCCTTTATACTCAAACAATGTGTTTAAATGAAAGCAAATGTGCAGTGTCAACACACACACACTGCATCTCATTGTGAACAAAAGAACTTCAGTTGCTTTTATCTTCTTTAAGAGCTCTAATCAGTTCATCATGTTTCTTTTTTTCTCCCTGTCTTTCACTTTCTCTCTGATCTAGATCTCTACACTGGGTAGCACATTTAACAATTAAATGTTTATTTTTATTTTATTTTTTAAGTAGAAAGAAAAGCTAGTATTTATTTATTAATTAAAAAGTATTTATTTATTTAATTATATTTATTTATTATTGTATTGTATTTTATTTACTGTATATTTTACTTTTTTGTATTTTTATTGATTTTTTAGTTCTTACGGTTTTTATTTAAATTTATTATTTTTTAATTTGAAATGTTTTTCTTTATTTAACTTAGTTTTATTATTTATAGTATTGTATTGCATTTTTATTTTATTGTGTATTATTGTATTTTATCATTTTTATTGCATTTTTATTTTATTTTATTTATTTTTATCTTATTATATTGTATATTTTTTTATTTTATTTTACTTTATTATCTAACTTAATTTCATTTATTTTCTTTCATTTCATTGTATTTTTTATTTTATTTTATTATTATTTTTTTTTTTTTAGTAAAACATGCTCCACTAACTTTTTAAATGGTTATATATATATATATATATATATATATATATATATTCTGAAGTAAATGTGAGTGGTTTTGGCAAAGTAGTGTTTTTGTATTAGTTCTACCATCACAGTAGTTATGTACATTTATTTTTATATTTTCATGGCATTTTAAGTATTTTTGTTAGTTTTAGTATTTTTGTTATGTGTATTTGTCATTTTATTTTATCTTTTATTGCATTGTATATTATTTTATTTCATTTTATTCATTATCTAATTTAATTTAATTTTTTAATTTACATTTTTTTTTTCCCCAAAGTAAATCATGCGAGTATTATTTTTGCATCAGTTTTACCATCACAGTAGTTATTAATATATTTGAACTAGCTTTTATTCATTTATTTTTAGGTCATTTTAAGTTCTATTTTTTTTAGTATTTTTGTTTTGTTCTTTTGCCATTTTGTTTTTTAAAATTAGTTTTAATTTCTTAACATGACCCAACATTGAACAATACTTTAACAGTATTTATTAATCTTAGTTCATATTAATCTCTACATTAACTAATACATTTTTAATATCAACATTTGTATCCGTTAACATAAGCTAATGCGCTGAACTTAATATAAACAAAGGTTAATAAATGCTGTAAAAACATTGTTTTGTTAACTAGTGTTAAAAAAAATCAGACCTGTGATGTGATGGTAGGGTGTAAGAATGTGGAGAGCTGCTGTTTCATGAACTCCCACAGGGGTCAGAGGTCAAGCTTTAATGAAAACCTGCCACAAAGGCAGAGACATGAAACACTCACATGCTTCAACACACTTCCATTCAACAACAAACACAAAAAAAGCTCTGAAGATGCAAACAGAGGCATCAGACGATCAGAGTCAAACTCTGCCTGACAGCTACCACATCAAACACAAAATATTATTAGTCATATTTAGGGTTAGTGATTTGAACAACCCCTTAACACCAAGTATAAGCAATAATAATAGTGATGCATGTACTAAACAAACAAGCACACACACGCTGTCAGGAGTCTGTAAGAGTGAAACACATCCGGCATGAGCTGCTCTGGTTTCCATAATCTGTGGATGAGTCTGACTCTATTCTTGGAGGAATAATCACCGTGGTTACAGGGAATGGAAAGATTCCAACACAAACATTCCATCCTTCTCCCGACTCCTCGTCTCATTGAACATCTCTCAGAAAAACCCACATACATCTAAGATAGATGGATCTCACAGCACAAGGAAGAAACTGCTAACCCAATTAGCCCATGTGCCAACAACTCACAAATAGGAAATTAGACTTTGTGTGACCTGCATGTTTTGTGTGTTGAATGTAAGAGGGATTTCTCCCCGTTTCTGTAAGAGCTGCAAAAGAGCATAGTGTGTGTAAGTCTGGGATTTGCTGAGAGGAAATTCCAAATCATAGCTGCATTTTTTTCCGCACTCATGAGACATAAAACCAGCGCACAGATGCACACACAGGAATGTCAAATAAATGCTGTACCCTTCATACCACATTACACACACACACTCAAGATATGTTCCAAAAATGTTAGCGCACATTTGTGTTCGGTACAGTCATATTAACCCTGTACATGTTTTCTCTTACACACATATGTAAGGCACTGACAAAAAAGTTCTAAAATACCATGGCAATAATATGGTTTTGGAAATTGACATTTTTTCAAGTTCAAGTTACATTCATCATTTCAAGTTCTTAAAACTGACTACTTGAATGGATGCCACAGACATTAAAGGTATAGTTCAGCCAAAAATGTGCTGAAAATATACTTGGCCTCATGCCATTCAAGATGTAATGAGTTTTCTGTCTGCATGGGAACCGTTTTGGAGAAAGCTGATAAAAACATCACAACAATCCACAAGTAATCTACATGACTCCAGTCCACCATTTTATCTCATATATTATGAGATAAAATGGTATATTTACCTTTTATCTCATAATTATGACTTAAGTATGGCATAATTTTGACTTTATAAGTTGTAATTTTGACCTTTTATCATAATTATGATTTGTCATAATTTTGACTTTATAAGTCATAATTTCTCATAATTATGACTTAAGTATGTCAGTTGTGACATTATAAGTCATAATTTCTACTTTTTATCATGATTATGACTTTTCATTTAGTCTATTTATCTCATAAATATGACTTAAGTATTGCATAATTTTGACTTTACAAGTCGCAATTTCGACCTTTTTATCTCATAATTATGTCTTAAGTAAATTTTGACATTAATAAGTCATAATTTCAACTTTTTATCATAATTATGACTTGTTATAATTTTGACCTTTTTTATCTCATAACTCTTTAACTCTTTAACTAAGAATGGCATAATTTGACTTTGTCATAATTTCGACTTTCTATCATAAATATGACTTGTCAATTGACTTTTATCTCATAATTATGACTGAAGTATGGCATAATTTTGACATTATAAGTCGTAATTTCAACCTTTTTATCTCATAATTATGTCTTAAGGATGTAAATTTTGATATTCTAAGTCATAATTTAGACTATCATAAATATGACTTATCATAATTGACTATCTCAGAATTATGACAAGTATGGCATAATTTTGACTAAGTTATAATTTCAACCTTTTATCATAATTATGACTTGTCATAATTTTGACTTTATACGTCGTAATTTCAACCTTTTTATCTCATAAAATTTTGACATTATAAGTCATAATTTGGACTTTTTATCATAAATATGACTTGTCAAAATTGACTTTTTTTTTATCTCATAATTATGAGTTAACTGGCATAATTTTGACTTTATAAGCTGTAATTTCAACCTTTTATCATAATTATGACTTGTCATAATTTTGACTTTATACGTCGTAATTTCAACCTTTTTATCTCATAATTATGACAAGTATGTAAATTTTGACATTATAAGTCATAATTTTGACTTTCTAATCAAAATTATGAATTATGTAATTTGACTTTATAAGTCATAATTTTGACATGAATAAGTCATAATTTCGACTTTTTATCATAATTATGACTTGTTATAATTGTGACTTTTTATCTCATAATTAAGACTTAAAAGTATGGCATAATTTTGACTTTATAAGTTCTAATTTTGACCTTTTAATCTTATAATTATGACTTAAGTATGTAAATTTTGACTTTATAAGTATCATAATTATATACATAACTATGACTTTTAATGTCAAAATTTTGACTTATGGACGGTGGAAATGGGCTTCCATACTGTTTCCATGAAGAAACAGATGTGGGAATTTTCCACATCTCAGATGGTTCGAGAGTGAGCACATCTTCAATGCAAATTTTCATTTTTTGGCTTTTTTAAATGAAGTAACATTTTTGAATTTTGAAAAGTTTTGAATATTTCATTCTATTTATTGCCTGTGTCAAAATATGTTGGGGGGCATAAGCAATTGTAAGTTTAACACTAAAACACATCTTTTGGTATTTTCAGATTTATGTGTATTTTCAGAAATTCCATCCCTCCAAGGATAGCAAAACCTGTGAACAAAAAAAAAACAAAAAACAAAAAAAACAAACATACACAAAATCCATATGGAATAAGTATTAAAGATGATATTTTAATGGTGTGGTTTTAGAGACAACCAGAATAAACATCTCTACAGTCAAAACGCAATATACACAATTTGACCAACTGGATCTCACCAATACAATCTCTATATTATTACATTAAAAAAAAAAAAAAATCAACAATAAAAATTGATAAAGAAAAACTGTGTTCTTAAAAAACATCCAGACAAAGAAAACACAGTCTCTTTGTTTTTCCAGTGATCTTTATCCAGCTTTTCTGTTGACTTGCCCATCAGTATGATCAATTGCCTTTGAAGCAGAATCTGACTGTTCCCAGTTCTCCAAAATTGCAGTTCACAAAAATTAAAAAAATGTCACAAAATTGGAAATTTGGCTTCAAAAACCCCCAAAACAGGACGTTCTCGAGCTCTTTATGACTTGCTGGTTTCTAGGCAGCACTTAGAGACCGGATCGCTGCCAAAACATTGACGCCGTTTTACACACATTACATAAATGCATATATATTTTAATATAGTTTCATCCGGAAGACAATTTCTCAGGAATTCTTGACTAATGCAGTCAGAGCTATGGCTTTAAACAGTGATCTCTACTCTCAAACATTCAGCCAACATCAACATTCAGTTTAGTCATATTGCAAAGCTGAAACTCTGAGGTCATATTTCCCTGTGTCACTGACAAAAACCCAGTTTATGACTCGAGAACAATCTTAACAGTCGACTGTTTAAACAGTGTCTGCTGGTGATCAGTCAACATAAAAAAAACAGGGACATTTACTCACCGTCTTTCGTAGACTGCAATGAAAAATACTAAAAAGTTTAATAAGTCTATGTGCAGCTTTTAACAGATATTTCAGCACCACTGATACAAGTGCTCTGCAACAGTTCCTCAGATTTGGCTTGATCAAACCGTTTATCATAGAGAAATAAATGCCAAAAGACCCGTCAATGTTACTTTTGCCCTCAAAATAGATATTTTGCAGTTCACAGTGACTTCTTACTCACTGTCTGGCAGTAAATGAATAATGACAATTGTGTGGCGTACGTATAAGCCATTTGGATCTTCAGTGTGCAGAAAACAGACTACAGCGCTTAAACACGAAAACACGACGGACGTTTCAGGAAAGACACAAAACTGACCAACTGCTGTTCACAAAACCGATTCTATGAACATTTAGGAAGTGCAGCAAATCAACGCACGTTATTTATAAAAAAGTGAAGTAGATTATTGCATACAATTCAGTGCAACAATTTACACACTTTGTTTTATTAATTCTACCCAGAACCGTTTTTGCATAAATGACTGTTTTTTATGAGCGACTTGAATGAATGAGGCTCAACAAGCATTTTTAGATTTAAAATGACAGAATGAAGTACCCAGAAACAGAAGAGCACAGAAAGAGAGAAATAATCTTGTGAACAGGTACCAGACCTCCTTGTGATGCCTACAGAACCTCAGTGAGAACACCTCTAGAACACGCTAGTTGAACATGCATTTATGGGGTCGACATTATTGGCACATTGCGTTTTGAGTACAATAATGTAACTTACGTCAAACTTTCAGCCACGTGATATGCTTTAAAGTCAAGAACAAAGTAAAAAAGCTAAATGTTAAAGCACAGATGTTTGTTTTCTAAAGGAACCAAAAGAGGATGGTCAGATTCATTTTGGAAGGGAACAAAATGTTCTGGAATCTATCTAAAAATCTTTGGAATCCTGCAAAAGCAGACAATAGAGATATCAGAGAGATGAAACCTTGTGTTTAGAGAAAGAGTGCTAGAAAATGACAAAACGAGTGTGACAGTGATGAGATGAGGCCCCTCTTCCAGCGTGACGGCCAATAGGAAGCCGTGTGGGCTTACTCGAGGGGTGTGGTTTAGCGAGAGCCCCGCCCTCGCAGACTTGGTCCCCAAACACAGTCTGTCTTATAACTGGCAGGATCAGCAGAGGAAGTCTTAATTTGAGCGTAACGGAGCGTCGTCTAACAGGTCCTCCAGCGAGTCTGTGACCTCTGGAGAGGACTCTTTCCTGTCCTCCGCTTCCAATCGGGTCTTCTTCGTGGCAATGGGCTGGGCCTCCTCTTGAAGAAGCTCTTTGGCGAGAATGTTTGTCACGGCGTGACCGGCTCCTCTCCGATTGTTGGCTGAAACGGAAGGGGAAATAATCAATTAAAAGGCAATTAAAAGATATTCAGCTTCAAGGAGATCAAACATCATACTGGAAAGGTCACTCTTTGAGGTCAGACACGGGTGTTAGAGTTCAAAAGTTATTGTTTAAACCACTGCAAAGCAAAAACAACCAGCAACTTATCTTTTTATATGAATATGCCAGGTGATTTTCCACTTAAAGTATTAGTTCACTCCTAAATTTAAATTTCCTCACCCCCATGCCATCCAAGATGTTCATGTCTTTCTTTCTTCACTCGAAAAGAAATTTTTGAGGAAGGTTTTTGAGGAAAACATTCCAGGATTTCTCTCCATATAATGGACTTTAATGGGAACCAACAGGGTTGAAGGTCCAAATTGCAGTTTCAGTTCTGCACGATCCCAGCTGTTTTTCTAGCAAAACAATTCTTTGTCTGTATACTCTGTTTTGTAAAATAGGTAGGACAAAAAACTAATTTCATTTTCTCCACCAACTTTAAAATCAACCGACATCGAAGTTTTACTTTTTTTTTTTTTTTTATGAATGCTGTTTGACTTACTTTGCATGTTCGCTTTGTAAATCGTGAAGTCGAGCTAGTGCAAGATGAGCATTTGTGGTTAAAAAAGTATATAAATTAGATTTTTTTTTCTGAAATACAACATTGTTTCGCTAGATAAGACCCTTATTTCTCGGCTGAGATCGTGTATAGTTGTTTGAAACTGCACTGAAACTGCTAATTGGACTTTCAACACTAATGATCCTCATTGAGGTTCACTATATGGAGAAAAATACTGGAATGTTTTCCTCTTAAGTTCTTTTTGGCTGAAAAAGACAGACTTGAACATTTTGGATGACATGGGGGTGAGTAAATTATCACAAAATTTTATTTCTGGAGTGAACTACTCCTTTAATAATCTGTATAGACAATCACTTCAACTCGATCTTTAGTTATAAAAACAAACCATATTTTACAATACAAAATAAGATTATGGTTTGGGAGGTTTAAAGCATAAATGTGAAGCTTTTATTGTGTTATACATCGAAACTATTTTTTGAGGTAGGATTACTTTTAGGGCTGTCAAACGATTAATCGCGATTAATCACATCCAAAATAAAAGTTCATGTTTACATACTATATGTGTGTTTACTTTGTATATTTATTATGTACATATAAATACACACACATACATGTATATATTAAAACAAAATATTTATATGTATATATATTTATACCTGTATACAATTTAGATTATAAATAAATATATATATTTTATATATAAATCTAAAATATTTTCCCTTAATATATACATGCATGTGTTTGTATTTATGTATACATAATAAATATACACAGTGCACAAATATATAGTATGCAAACATAAACTTTTATTTTGGATGCGATTAATCGCGATTAATCGTTTGACAGCACTAATTACTTACAACACTGCAAAAAATTATTTATCCAAATATCTAAACAATTAAGTCAAGACACATTTACTTGAGTTTAGAAGTCATTTACAAAATTACAAAAGAATTTACAAAATTATTTGAATGGTCGATTTAAATGTTTATACTTAAAACAAAAAAATAATCAACTATTGCAACGTATCTCAATTCAGACTTGATATAAACATGCAAAATATACACTCAATTGTGAGATATATTATATATATACACAAGTGAATTACAATTACAATTCTGGAACACTTCTTAACTTAAAAAAAAAAAAAAGTTAAAGTTGCAAGATAAAAAACAACAGCAAAAGTAATTAACTTTTGTTTCACAATTCAGAGTTTATATCTTGCAAGTATACCTGAAAAAAAAGCCTGAATTATGAGATATAAACTTTTGGTGGAATTAAGCTGCCATATATTTGTTCTTGTTTTAAAGGGACAGTTCACCCAAAAAATGAACATTCTGTCATTAATTACTCACCCTCATGTAGTTCCAAACCCTTAAGATCTTTGTTCATTTTTGGAAGAGAAATTAAGATATTTTTGATTAAATCAGAGAGCTCTCTGACCCTCCATAGACACCAAGGATCCTTCCACATTCAAGGTCCAGAAAGGTACAAAGAACATCGACAAAATAGCCCATGTGACATCAGTGGCTCAACTGTGATTTTATAAAGCCATGAGAATACTTTTTGTGTTTTGTACCTTGAACGTGGAAGGACCCTTGCTGTCTATGGAGGGTCAGAGGCTCTCGGATTTCATCAAAAGTATCTTAATTTGTTTCCCAAAGATGAACGAAGGTCTTACGGGTTTGGAATGACACGAGGGTGAGTAATTCATGACAGAATTTTCATTTTTGGGTGAACTGTCCCTTTAAAACAAGAACAAATATATGAAAGCTCAATTCCATCAAAAGTTTATATCCCATAATGGTTACACTTTATTTTGATAGTCCACTTTAGACATTCTACTAACTGTAAGTAACTTTGTAGCTACACGTCAACTACTTGTCAACTACATATCAGCTAAATCTCATTATTTGCAACTACATGTCCACTAACTCTCAGAGTAGACTTTAGGGTTAGTTTAGGGTAGGTTTGGGGTTAGTTGAATAAGTTGACAAAGAAAGTGTTAGGAGATATTAAGCAGACAGTCTACTAATACTCTACTAACTGCTAGTTGACGTTTTGTTGCAACGTTAATTACTGTTAGTAGAATATCTAAAGTGGACTATCAAAATAAAGTGTTACCCTCATAATTGACTTTTTTCAGGTATACTTGCAAGACCTAACCCTTTAAGTATAACTTAATTTTCATGCATTTATTTATGTTAGTTTAATTTGATTCCAAGACTACATTCTTACTTCTCAAGTAAATGTATCTTGATTTAAGAAGGTTTAGATATTTTACTAGATATTAAACGTATGTAATGTGTAAAATGGCGTCAATGTTTTGGAAGCGATCCGGTCTCTAAATGCTGCCTAAAAACCAGCAAGTCATAAAGAGCTCAAGAACGTTAGATATTAAACAAAAATACTGAGCAAGAAAATCACTTCTTGCACTAGGTATCTGGATGTGTCACAATTGCATAATCACATATGTTTTCAGTGTTATTATTGTAAGTGTTTTACTCGAAATATGTCGAAGTGAAGTCATTGTCTGTGATAATCTAAAGCATGCCACACATGCCATTCATCCACATAAAGTTGAAAATAACCTGGAATATTCCTATAAATGTCATCAGATTCATAACCTGACATAACAGGCAGCTGCAGAACATCATATAGGTCATCATATATGACGTCATACGTCATATATATTTAGGTCAGTGTGAGGCTCTCAAGTGTTTACACACAGGATAAACACTTCAATAACCGCTGCAGAACAAAACTCCTGTGGTGAGGCATTCATAGGAAAATTTCGTCTGAGAAT
>CM065129.1:11025466-11070466 GCA_033026305.1 Cirrhinus molitorella
TCAATCTAGATAAATGTAACTTTGATACAATTAAAATCAGGACGTGAGGAACCAAAACAATCTGTAACAGCTTTGTTTTTCTTCATTTCAAATTGAATATTGTGTATATCCTGTCCAAGATCTATTACACACTATTGCATGATTTAGGGGAAAAAAATATCATTGTGATTTTTCTGGGGAAATAAAAAAAACTATTGCAGTTTCAAAATGATTCCATGGTTTCACTATGCTTGTTTGTAGAGTTGCAACAAGCTTGGTTTGATAGAAAATGTTGTGATGATATATCAACATGGCTATAAAATAATAATAATATTGATGATGATAATTTGTTTTGTTTAATTAATTTGTATTAAAAAAATGAAAAGGAAGGACACACATAATAAATATTAATAAAATAAGAAATACAATTTTTATTAAGTAGTATTATTCTATATATATATATATATATATATATATATATATATATATATATATATATAGTTAAAATAAAACAGATACAAAATTAAATTAATTAATGAATTAATACAAATTCAGAGTTTTCACTATGCTTGTTTGTAGCACTGCAGAAGTTCGCAAATTTTGATATATATATATATATATATATATATATATATATATATACACCAGCATTATAAAATAATAGTAACAGTAGTAGTAGTCGTTGTAATAATAATAATAATAATAATAATAATAATAATAATAATAACTATGATGACGATGATTTGCTTTGTTTACTTAATTTGTATTTTTAATAATAAATAATATAATAATTAAATAATAATAATAATAATAATAATAATTATTATTATTATTAAAAACAAAAAAAACTATTTCAATTTAAAATTTAATAATAAAAAAATATAATGCCCAGGTTTCACCATCCTTGTTTGTAGGGCTGTAGAAGTTGGCAAATGGTGTGATAATATATCAGCATGGCTATATAATAATAATAATAATAATAATAATAATAATAATAATAATAATAATAATCATCTGTTTTTCAATAATTAATATTTTTAATAATACATATTAAAATAATAAATACAATAATAATAATGATTTGTTTTGTTTAATTTGCATTTTATTTTTAATATTACTAAAATAAATACAATTTATATTAAATATTTGTTTGTAAATACAACATCATAATAATAATTATCATCATCTGTTTTTCAATAATTCATATTTTTAATAATACATTAAAATAATAAATACAATCATAATAATGATTTATTTTGTTTAATTAATTTGCATTTTTAATAATAATATTAATAAAATAAATACAATTTATATTAAGTATTAATATTTGTTTCTTGTAAATACAATAATAATAATAATAATAATAATAATAATAATCATAATAAAATTACAAATAAATTAAAAATAAATAAATGCAATTGCAATTTAAAATGACTTTTAAAAATCCCAGGTTTCAATATGCTTGTTTGTAGGGCTGCAGAAGTTGGCAAATGTTGTGACAATACATCAGTATGGCTTTAAAATAATAATAGTAATTTGTTATTTATGATTTTATTAATTATTACTTTTATTATTTTTGTATGAATTGTTAATATTAAATACAATTCATATTATTATTATTATTATTATTATTATTATTATGACTAAAAAGAAAATGGATTAAATAAAACGAAAACTATTACTTACGTAATATTATAAATATATATAATATACATATCATTTATAATAAATCATAAGATATATAAATAAAACAAAACAAAACAAAAAACTAAATAAACTGAAATGAACTGTAAAATCACAATATTAATATTTATGTCTATTTTAACTTTATATATATAATTTATTTATTTAGGTTTAGATGTAGATAAATGTTAAATGGTTTTGAATGTAAAAATGCTTTTAAACGACTTTAAAAGTACATCATTTTGTCATGAATTTTTGATTATTTTTCAAAAGTTTCTGCCAGATATGAGGCAGCACTGTGTATTTTTATACATACATTTGTATTTGTGTCTTTGTAAGCATGTAAGCAAAGCAGCAGCTGCCGTCTGTCGCTCAACATCTCTCTGATTGGCTGATGACTCATTATGCGAGGTTCAGGGTCAGAGGTCAAAGGGCGTTTTCTGTCTCCACACTGCATGCCTGCGGTCTGTCTAAAGGCATCTAAACTCGGTGTGTGTGAGTGAACGCATCCATATGAACGAACAAGTGGTCAGAATGGGTGTGTGTTGGTATGTATGAGTGTGTGTGTCTGTGGCATATGTTGAGGGGTTGAGTCATGGGCGACGTGTGTAGCTCCATCTGTGTTGTCTACATAGGCAGCTCCCTTCAAAGGCAGCATCCTAACCAATTTGGACGCCTACAAAAAAGCTTGTAGGTTGTAACTCACAGATAAGGCATTTTAAAGGGAAAGCATCATTTCACAAAAACTTTATGAGTTAAGAACACATCTATGATGACTTAACATGCTGTCTTGGTAGGGTGCTCACTAGGTTTTAAAACACAGCTTATGTGTGTGCTGCTAGAAAAGCTAAAAATACAAAACACACCACTGATGATTCATGCTACACACAGAGATTTAGACTCTGTGTGCCAGGGAAAATATGCGTTCTGAAAAAGCTAAGTAAACAGTAAAGACTGTAGTGAGATACAGAAAAGAGAGGGATTATAAGATGGTAAAATAAAAATGTCCTGATCGAAGAGAGGAATAGAGGGGCAAAATGAGGGAGAGTTTGAAACTAAATACAAAAGATAAAAAGCGCGGGAATGCGTAGGCGGAGAAAGAGAGAGAGAGAGTGTGTGTGTGAGTGTATGGTCATTATTGCCACATAGCAGCACATCTGGATCCATTCAACGACAGATCCAGTTACACACACACACACACACACACACACACACAGTGCTACTCCACACTGTTTGTAAGTCTACAATACAATGAAAGGAGGGAAAAAAAGCACACATGGTTTACTATTGTGTGTAGTTCTGATCAAGTTCTTTTTTTTTTTTTTTTTACATTTTTTAACTATATCTCTTCTACCTACCAAGGTTGCATTTATTTATTTAATTTATTTACAGAAATTTACATACACCTTGTAAAAATCTGCAAAAGGGATCATTCAAAATGCATGCTGTTTTTTTATTTAGTACTGACCTGAAAAAAATAAAAAAATAAATAAAATTATATATATATATATATATATATATATATATATAAGGGGTGTAACGATACATGTATTCGTATTGAACCGTTCGGTACGAGGCTTTCGGTTCGGTACGCATTACAAACCGAACGATTCAATTCGTTGGACTAATCCTATTACATCTGGAAAATAAAAAAACGTAGAGTGTGTGAAATATAATCATTATAATGTTCTCAGTGCCACTACAAAACAAGGCAGCCCAAACGACGTAACAGAAAAATTGATGTCTGCCCCTCCCACTCCCAAAGAAAAACACAATACTCTGGGAGGGTTGTGACAGTGAGGTAAAATTATTAGAATATCTCTTCTTTTCCTCGCTTTTATTTGCTTTTAAACAGCTTGTAAATGCCAGTGCGCATTTTTACTTTTAGTTTCACTTTTGAATTAGCGCCAATTTGACGTCAAACTGTACGGAAAACTCTCTTATATTAAACAGAATGATTAATCTATTATCAAAATGAATACAAATATAGGCTATAGGCCTAATATAAAATAACAAATAACTTATACAAACTTTAAATATAAAACACTGAAGATCAGCAAACGGTGGAAGCTTCCAATATCATCTTAGATAAACAGCAAAAGTCTAAAATATTTTTAAAGCAGGCGCTTTTGTACTTCGTTTTAAAACAAAAATATTTAGCCAACTATCCTAACGTTACTTGTTTTTCTCACCTCACTAGTCAGCTCGACTCATTCTCCTCATGTGATAAAATAAATCTGACCCCTGCCGCTGATCTGAGATGCATAGCCGCCTTTATGTTAGTTTTAATAAATAAAAAATGTGTAAAAATCAAGGAAATTTCTCTGGCTTTTTTTTTTTTTTTTGCTGTATCGAAAATGACAGAAATCTATTATAACATTATAAATGTCTTTACTGCTACTTTTGATCAATTTAAAGCATCCTTGATGGATAAAAGCATTAAATTCTTCAAACAAATCTTACTGACCCCCAAATTTTGAATGATCCTGTACAACTGGGAGATTCATTTATTCAAAGTGCATTTAAAGTACACATTTTTCTTGGAAATCAAACCCACAAACCTGGCGTGTGTGTCCTGTTTTGTATTATTGTGTATTGCAAATTTTAATAAAGTGATTCTCTGCATTTTGTATTCACTTAACACTAGCAATCCCTGCAGGTGTTAAATCAACTTTAATGTGAAGCGTGTGTGTTACCTGCTTGTCGTGGTCCTCTCTTCCTCCTGAAAGCAGCTCCAGACTGCAGTGCCTCCAACAAACCATCCATGATACCAGTCTCATCATCTGAAACACACAAATACAATATTAAACACATAATTAACATTACACAAATAATATTCTTATCACAATCTGAATTTGTAGTCACATCTCATCTCATTTGTAGTATTAATGCTGAAACACACATGTAGAATTTCAGAGCAACAGTCAGTGACTTCAGATGAGAGAGAAGCAAAGGATCATGGGAATGTAAACATCCTCACAGACACAAGTTACAGCAGACGGCGCCCTCTATCTTTCACACACTGATGCATTAACCTACATAACTGAACCAAGAGCAATGCTGTGCCACACATACACACAAGGTGAAGGATTGCATGATCTGAAAATATTTTGTATGTGTAAAACAGTTTGTTGAAGTTGTGTTTTCATATTGTGAATGGGTTTCAGGGTTGTTTTCATGTGTTTGTATTGACAGATGGTTTCAATCTAGTCTCTCTGGACAACACAGGGTTAAAGATTTATGGGTCTAACATACCCTCCCCCATAAACACACACACACACACACACACACACACACACACACACACACACACACACACGCACCTCCCCCCATAAACACATACACACAATCCTTCGTAAGCTTGCACACACATAATGGACCAAAAACCTTGACTAACAAAAACACTATGCAGCCCAAACACACACACACACACACACACACACACACACACACAGAACCAGGCTCACTGTAATCCCCACAAAATCTGCAGCCAGATGGTTTTGCGTCTGACCTGACAACCTACATCTCACACACACACTCATCTGTCTGCAGTGCACACACACCACCATGAGGTGCGTTACAGGAACAGCACACTGCTCTGAGGAGATTTTCTCCCCGCCGCATGTTATATTTTACATATTTTCCTAGATATTACAGCACTATTAAAAAAAAGGACTTTGATTAAATTAAGATTTCTTTTTTATAACACACAATGGACATTTCACTCCTGTTTTCCCTCTGCCCTAGTGTTACCTTCTACAGTTTGAAGAGATACTATATTCATTTATTATAATTTTACATTTGCAACATTAATTGCACCAGGCTGGTTGACATAACACTTCAATTTAGTGTCTGAAGCGACAAATAACAATATAACTTGTCCATATTTTATGAAATAATTATATTATTAATTTATTATAATTTAAAATTTATTTAAAGCCCATTTAAAGTATTATTTTATCTTAAAAATATAAGATTTCCATCCATTATCATATGGATTTGTTAGGACAGGACCATATTTCGTTGAGATACAACTTTGAAAATCTGGAATCTAAAGGTGCAAAAAAATATATATATAAATATTGAGAAAATCACATTTAAAGTTCTCCAAATGAAGTTCTTAGAAATGCATATTACTAATTAAAAATTTTATTTTTATATATTTACAGTTTCAAAATTTATAAAATATCTTAATGAAATGACCTTTACTTGAAATCCTAATGATTTTTGGCATAAAAAAGAAAAATATATTTTTTTTTTTGGCTATTGCTACAAATATATTCTTGTAACTTATAACTGGTTTTGTGGTCCAGGGTCACATATATCTTATGAATTATGAATTTCTCCACTGCTGTTACTATGCTGAGCAACATTCCTTAAGTTTAAACTATTTAAACATATTAAAATAAATTAGACTAATCTTACATATTCATACAAACTTCACTTTGGGTTTATTATGATAATTTACATAAAGCAGGACTTATTATTATTATTTTTAAATAAAATGCATTTACTTATTTTTGGCTTTAATTATTAGTTAATGTTAGTTGATGCATTATATAACATTAAATAACACGCAGGAATACATTTATTACAGTTTTTATTCATCTTGAAGTTTAGTTAATAAAAACAACCGTTCGTCGTAAGTTATAATAAGGTCCGTTATTAACAGACAATTTTTTTTAGAATAATGTATTTGTATGTTAAAATTAACAAATAATGCTTTAGAAGCACTTTTCATTTTTAGTTCAAATGGAACAAATGGAACCTTATTGTAATGTGTCACCATACCGTGCATCTGTTCTCAAAAACTGAAAGACATGGAATATTTCTACTTTTAAAATATTTTACACTGCAGGACCATTTAAAGAAACTAGTTTGATCAAAAAGGTGGTCAAAATTGTGACCAGTTATAGCCTCTATAAACACACACTAACATTTTGACAATGAAACCGTTAAATTCCATGTCATCTGTAAATTAACTGTAGTCACCATGGTCACTTTTTGTAAGGGACACATAATTCAACCCTGTCTGTTAGTAAAGCAGTGTAATTCCTCTCACAGACACATTCTGGATGAATGTCTTTCCTGTATCGGCCGCATTTGGCCATAATCAGCCATTAAACTCTCACAGTCTCTCATCTGAAGTTGACAAACACATGAGCATCATCACAACACAGACCAATCACATCGCGACATCTGTTTCCACACACAGAGCATCTACCACACAATACTGACACCTACCGATCACCCACAGGAGCTGCTGTCTCTTAGCAATGGAGTGTGTGTGCGTGTGTGTGAGACTGTGATGTGGGAAAGACTTTTATTTATCTAATTCTCAGGGTTTAACTGCTAAACCAAAGATAACGTGTGTGTGTGTGTGTGTGTGTGTGTGTGTGTTTGACAACCTGGGAATGTCAAGGACAAACATTTCAAATATTCAACCCTGAGACTTTCAATAAATCCTGTTTGTGAGAGAGAGAGACACACAGACTGTGATCTTCTGGAAAGAATATTCTATATAAATGTGCATGTTTCTATGTGTTCGCTCAACTGACATTCAAATCTGTCACCTGTATGCAAATCAATCCTCATGAATTGTATGTATTTGGTTATTTTATTTAGACTTTTAAACGGTCTAAATGTGATTAGACATTAAATGATTCTTGCTTCTATTGTCTAATTAAATACCATCCAGACATTTTTAAGTGTGTTTTCAGTCCAGATACAGTCTAGGCCGCTGAATGCAAAACAGTATATGCTGGTTATGCTGATATGACCTATCTGTTAGCGGCTAAACTTGTCTGCATGCTGTTTTTTCAGCATTTTACAATCTGTATGTTGTTATTAAAACCATTACAAGTCATTTCCAGTAACTGCAATAAAATGAATTTAAGTATTAGATGAGAACCTTAAAGTTACAAGCATTAACGAAAATTACAATTGTTGTTTTGGCAACTAAATGAAATAAGTTAAAAGTAATCTGAAAAAAATAGAGTGTTTAAAAAAAAATCTATTACAAACAATTAAAAAGGAACATAGCAAATAACAGCCACAATAACTAATGACTATAGTTTATATAATGACTATATACTAATATATAATCACTTTGGTTAACATGAACTAACAATAATCAATATTTGTATTGTTTACACAACTGCATTTTTAATAACTAATAAAGAAATGTTGTAAATATGTTGATCAGTGTTAGTCCCTGTTAACTAATGTCAACCAAATGAGACTTTATTACTATCCTTTTTTCTACCAGCCTCCTGCAAACGCACGCACACAAACACACACACACACACACACACACACACACACACACACACACACACACACACACATCTGCAGAAATAATGAGAGTGGAAATTTGGAGCCCCTAAAGTTTCAAACTACAGCCAGGCGAGAAAAGTAGGTCAGAGAGAAAGATACACACACACACACACACACACACACACACACACACACACACACACACACACACACACACACACACACACACACACACACACACACACACAGAGTGTGAGAGAGAGAGACAGCTTATTTAATAAATTAGATATACTACTGTGGCCAAATGATTTCACATGACCTACGTTAAATACTAAGTGTGAATCAGTGTGTGACGGGGAAAAAAGGAGAAAACTGTGTTCATGAAGAGGACGTCCCAGAAGAGAGAGAGGAATGATCACAGAAGAGCTAGATTTTTTTTTTGTTCAAAATGGTCTGAATCTTACAAGAATATGTGTAGGTTACATTTCACCCCAAAACCAAGAAAAGAATATTTAAAATACGAATATGAAAATGAAGTTTTCTTGTTGTGAGGAAATATGTGACCTAGATATGTAACACACACACACACACACACACACACACACACAATGTGAATCGTTACCATCATTGATGTTGGGAATCTGTCCAGCGTTCATTCTCTTCTGTTTCTCCTCTTTCTCTTTTTCCGCTTTCTCTCGCGCCAGTTTGGCCCGGCGAATCTTCTCCTCTGCTTCTTTCCGTTTCTGGTTCTCTTTCACCGCTTGCTGTAAAACAAACACACTCAAGTTAAGTTGTGACCTCAAGATCTCTGATTCACGTCGTCTTGTGTTTGTTCAGCTGAAGGAGAATAACGTTTATAAAGCATTATAATGAACAGATAAGATAAGTGTGTGTGTTTTTGACATGGAGTCTATGGTGCCTTTATGACACAGAGAATATTAGTATGTCTAGACAAAAGTCTGCTTTAATATACTAAACAGACTGATGACTGAACCATCTGCCCCATAGGGGTGCATAAATACAGTCTCTACACAGAAATACAAATGTACTAACTTCTAAAAGTTCGGGGTCTATAATATTTTTAAGGAAATTAATACTTTCATTCAGCAAGGATGCATGAAATTGAGTTGTACTTGAACAAGACATAAATCTTACAAAGAGCTGAATAATCAATTAATTAGAATAAAACTAATAATCTTTCTTACACTTTACACTTTTGTTGTGTCATTTGAATCCAATGTTACTACAGTATGTTGCATTTCTGAGCCAAAAGTGACTCAACATGAAGGTTCTTGAAAAATACGAGGGATTGATGAGGTCAAGCAATAAAAAAAGTTGTTTCAGAAACAAAGTTATTACATTTGAATTAAAAATATGATGATTCGTTAACAATGGGACCAAGAAAGACAGTACATAGGAGCCATATTTATTGCATTATTTATCAGTCACATTTCGCATGTTCTCACCTGGAACATGTTCCTGAAGTTGTTGAGGTCACCAAAGAATTCTTCTGGACTCATTTTCTTAGGGTCGAACACAAAGTACTTGCCCAAATCCTCATACTCCTTCTCCATGTTTTCGTGCATCAGCTTGAGCTTCTCAAATTGCTCCTGAGCCATCGTTACAAAACTGTACACAAATTTGTCAAGGAATATCACATGCTATTATGATGTACTGTAACTCAGTTGTGCAGGAATCAACATTTATACTTGTAAAACATTATGGAACACATAAAATGAGTTGTTTTTCCCTCATCATAGAGAAACTACTTAAACATCCTCACAAACTTCCTGAACGGATGATCATTCATGAATTCACAAGCTCATGTTTGTTCTGGAACCCAAACAGGATGTGATGTCACAATGGATCACTGACATTGTTTTTTTATAGCAATATTGTTTGAGGAAATGACTAGGGAAACCAAAGTGACACTTCCTGTCATGCAACAGGCCTGGGAGGAAGTAAAGGATATGGTCATTTTCTCTACGAATTTGTCCTTGTCGCTCTGCGGAGGAGGGAACGTCTCAATGTCTTTCTCCAGGTTTTTAATCTGCTTGCCCATCTGATCTAGATTCTTCTGAAGTATCTCTGCTGACACTGAGAGAGAGAGAAAAAAATGGAGATAAATACATAACATCTGAAATTAGAATGATAGCATACCATTTAAACAACCAATGGTGCATCTGTTTGATCAAACATACAGTAGAAACATTAATACAGTACAATTTTTGTACAATTTGAAATAGCGGTTTTCTATTGTAATATATTTAAAAATGTAATTCATTTCTGTGATGCAAAACTGAAATTTTTGCATCATTACTCCAGTCTTCAGTTTATCATCAATGTTGAAAATAGTTGTGCTGCTTCATATTTTGTGGAAACTGTGAGTCCCAAGAACACAATTTATTTTAAACAGAAATCTTTTGTAACATTCATGTCACCTTTGACCAATTTAATGCATCCTTGTTAAATAAAAGTATTAATTTCTTTAAAAAAAAGTTCATAAATAAAAGAATCATCAGTCAGATTGAGACATACCTTTGCTGGCTTTCTCCACATGGATAAGCTCATCTGGGAAGGTCATGACCTCAGGATACTGCTCTTGACATATTTCCGCCAGGAAGTGCAATAGAGTCTGTTTCTGATCGGCTGATTTAGTGTCTCGCAACTAAAACAACAACGAAAAAAATTGTTTATTGCTTAAATTGTGGGGACCAACGCAGACACTTTCCATAAATAGGGTACAAACTGTTGTCCTATTAAAGTAATGAAAGGCTCAAACCGCATGAACAAAGTAGGAAAAGTTGTGCACAATTAAACCTATAATTCAACATCATTCAACCCTTTCAACAGAACAAATCACCTTGCACAGGTAACTGATGCTGAAGCCGAAAGCTTTGGCGTTGCGTGATCCGGCATTCATGAAGTTTCCCAGCAGCAGCGTCATCTCCAGCAGTTTGGCGAAGCTCTCGCTCTTCCGAAGCTCCTCGCAGGCGGCTGTCACCGCTACAACTTCGGGCTTGACGTTATTCACCTGCTCCTCAAACTGAAGTTTGAAGAGGATGGAGCTCAAACGGGGCTTCAGACGCTTCACTGAACTGATCTAGAGAGAGATAAGTACACATATATCTGTGTAAATGTTTGTGAAAAGTCAGTGCTGAGGTATTTTTGTAAGCCAAAACTCAAAAAACAGACATTTTATCACTATGCAATTAAAGAACAACCTATAATTTCCTAAATTTCAAGGTCACTGCTTAGTCCTATTTGAAGTCATCCTAACAGCAGTAGCCACTGCAAGAGAATTTCTAGAAAATTTCAGCTTTACAATGACACTAATTCAATCAAGTCCCCCAAAAAGGCTGGTGATCCATGTAAGACAAATACTCAAGGCAGAGACTCTCAATAAGGAACTGGTTCAACGCTATAGCTCGAATTGCTTGCCAATTCAGCGCTGAACAGGGTAAGGATCTGTCTCGACATGTTTAAGAGAAGTTGGATTAAAAGCACACTCCACAGAGACCAAACTTTCATTAGCAGCTCACCTTTGCTGAGGAGCATGTTGTTGGGGGAGAACTGTGCCAAAATGAACTTTAGTGATGAGAGCAAGTTAGGGCTGCCTTCGACTAAGGATTTTTCTGGTTGACTAGTAGTCATTCATTTTAGTGTTAATGAGCCTTGCCTACATAGCCTAAAAAGCGTTCACGTACACGCATAAAGCTTGCCGCAGTGCACCGCAGAAGTAATGATTATTAAATGTGTCAGGGAAAAACAGTAAGTACACTGCATTAACATTTTAGTCATTTATTGATAAACTAATGCTTTTTTTGTTTCTTGGTTTAAGAGATTAAGTTGGTGACCGAGACTCATCATCTCCGTAGTTGTGATGTGCCTGAATGCGTTTCATATAGATCTCTCTCTCTCTCTCTCTCTCTATATTATATATATATATATATATATATATATATTTTTTTTTTTTATTCTTTCTTTTAAATGTCTGTAAGGCAAAGAAATGCACAGAGTTTCGCGCTCAAGTTCACAGAAAATGAGACGACAGAAAGCGCATCCTGTTTAATTTCATTATTTTACAAAAGTGCAATGTTTCGTTATTGTGTTCACAGATAAACGTCTTTACAGATTTGAAAGATGTTTTACTCTTACCTGTATGCCCAAAAATGAGGGAGTAGGCTATTTTAAAGGGTTATTTCACCCCAAATTGAAAATTTTGTCATTAATCATTTATCCCCATGTTGTTCCAAAAATGTAAAAACTTGTTTGTCTTTGGAACACGGATATTTTGGATAGATGGCCGGGAGGTTTGTAACTGTCCCAATGACTGTCAGGTAAACAACACTGGCAAGGCCCAGGAAAGTATGAAAGACGTTGTCAAAATAGTCCATCTGCCATCAGTGGTTCAACCATAATTTTACGAAGCAATGAGAATACTTTTGATATGTAAAGATAACAAAAATAACGTCTCCTCCGCATCACAGTAGTGCCATTTTGGAGAGTATCTTCTGGACGCAAACAGCGTACGCTGTTCTCTGTCTGCTGCGTCATGCGGATACATTTTCTACGTTTATTTATGCTTTGATTCAAACAAAAATAGCATATCCGCATGACGGAACTGACAGAGAACAGTGTACTCTGTTTGCATCCAGGGGATACTTTTCAAAAATGCGGTGACGTGAGGGAGACAAATTGTTGAATAAAGTTGTTGTTTTTGTTTTCTTTGCATACAAAAGTATTCTTGTAGCTTCGTAAAATTATGGTTGAACCACTGATGGGAGATAAACTACTTTGACAACATCTTTCATACTTTTGTGGGCCATGACAGTGTTTACTTGGCAGTCAATAGGACAGTTACCAACCTCCTGGCTTTCATTCAAAATATCTTAAAGTGTGTTCTGAAGACGAACAAAGCTTTTACGGGTTTGGAACGACATGGGGGTAAGAGATTAATGACAAAAGTCCTGTTCAGCTTCCACACAGACACAGGTACAGCACACATTTCTCTAGGTTAACATTAGATTGAGCAGCCATGTAAAGCTGCTATTACTTACATAGGCCTATTTCAGATAATAAGCCATGTTTGAGGTCCAGAAATAATAGGCAAGTGTTGGATGTACTGCCCGATGTACTTTATTACCAATATGCAATGATCTCTCCATCACGAACTGCGCAACTTCGCCTGTAGTTTTATTTATTCTTTTTCTTTTTCTGTTACTGATACAATTTTGGTCGACCAAGCCTCTTCTGGTTGACTAACGATTAGTCGACTATTAGGGGGCAGCCCTAGAGCAAGTAAAATTTATTTGGGTCTGATGGGAAACATTTTGATTGGCATCAAACTGAGGGAAGACTGAAGCCCAAGTGCGTAAATAAGTCAGTGAAAGGTGGAGGAGGAAGTTTTCTGTAGCTTTGGTTGGGCCTCTTATACAGATGCATGGCAGGGTGAATGCAAAGGTTTATCAAAACCTCCTTCAGCAACATGCATCTCCCAATCAGCCTGCAATTTTCATGCAAGACAATGCCTCATCACACTGCAAAATGGGCAAAGCAGTTCCTTGAGAGTCCTGATCTAAACCCAACTGAAAATCTCTGGAAAATCCTTGGCAACGAGAAGAGAGGATAATGCGAAGCCTCTCAACAGGGAATCGGTTCAACACTGCAGTTGGAATTGCTTGCCAGTTCATTGAGACGACAAGATAATTCAGAGACTCTCACTGGAAAATCGGTTCAACACTGCAGCTGGAATTGCTTGCCAGTTCAGTGCTGAACAGGTTAAGGACTTGTCTTGGCATGTTTAAGAGAAATTGGACTGAAAGCACAACAAAATTATAGCTAAGAAACCCCCTACAGTTACCAAACTATGAAAGAGAATGGAAGAAGAGTTAAACCAAGATCACACCAGCACAATGTAAGAACAAAAAAAAATGTCCTGCTGCCACAGATGTGCTGAAGTCTTTCAAAGCAAGGGCCTCTACGCTTCCTACTAATTTCTAACAGCAGTAACCCTCTATAATTTTAGATGTAGTCTTTTGTGCTACAGTGGTTACTGTTCTCTAATTTTGAGCACTGTGTTTTCCACAAAATAAAGGTTTCTGTTGAAATGCCTTGGATATTTTGTCAAACATGACAGTAGAACATTTTAGTAGTAGCCTTCTTTTGTGCTACAGTGATTACTGTACTTTAATTCTGATCACTTTTTTGTTGAACTGCCATAGATATTTTGTCAAACATGTTAACAGAACAGTGTTGAACTTATAGCTAATATTCCTTCAAATTTTGAGTAATGAAGATGACCAATATTTCAGAAAAATCAAGTATTTATAGATTTTTCTCTAATTTTGATCTCCACTGTATTCAGGATTGTTTGTAAGTGTGTGTTCCTCACCACAACTCCGAACTGTTCAGACTCGGCCAGCTCCTCGTACTCATCTTTCATCTCTAATAATGAGTTCAGTTGTTCCTGCTCCGGCAGCAGCTTCAGCAAACTCTGAAATACAAACAGCAACTGTTTAATACTAGATAATGACTCTGGAATACAAACTCCAGTTTTGCTATTTTTGTCCATTTTCGTTTGGTTTATGAATACAGTGTAGAAATTGATTAGGAGACATACTATAGAAGCATTATACTGTACTTTACACTGAAGCATTGAACAGTCCTGAAGCATGTGAACTGAATGTTTTTAAGTACTGTGGTTCACTGGTGCACAACAAAATTCAGAAAACAGCTTTTACACTAATTAAACCAAACTGGTGTCAAATGGACATCAAAGATCCACTTAATAAGAGTGAACTGAATATGACTCTTTCATACACACTGTTTCTTACCTGCACCATGTTTTCAGACAGAACTTTCTCGTTGACCTCCAGGATGACATTCTTCATCTCTTCATAAGGCATCCTGTTTGAACCCAAAAATATAGCTGCAACACACACACAGAGTTATGAGTAAACAACACTATAAATTACAGTGTTAAACTAGTGAGACATTTCACATCTGAATGAAGATTCATGCTCGGCTGTTACTCACAGAGATTCTGGGACGTTTTGGCGTCGAGCACCTTCAGCTCCTTCACCTTCTTTTTCTGAGCATTTTTCTTATCCTCAGGCGCCTCTTGATCCTTTTTACCTAGAAAAAGACAGAAAAGAGTGAGGGTAAGTACTTGAGTTTTTGAAACTCGGGTTCAAAAAGGACCCGAAAATTGTTTCCTAAAGGCTAGACACATCTCTCTCCCATACACACTGTCATACACACAGTATTTCACTGTCCTCAAAAGGACTAAATGAGCTGATATGACACATCAAATAGTGACAGTGTCCAGTGGTTTTACAGTCAAACCCAAATACTACTAAAATAAATCTGACAAGAACTCAAGAGTTAAACTGTGTCAGAACAAATTCATCTTGATAATGTCAGATAATTTTGATAGAAAAGTACGTAATTGATTACAATCTACCAAAAACTGTTAGTATGACAATATTTATACAACACTAATTACTTTGTAGATAATTACCAAGTAATGCTTAATTTTGTTCAGTCTGTGGTGTAAAAAGGTTGCATTAGCAAGTAAAGAAAAAAAAACCCTCCTCACTTACATAAATTAACTATAGTGTGTCCTGATCCCACTAGTAAATAA
The DNA here is from genome assembly GCA_033026305.1 of Cirrhinus molitorella. Lineage (NCBI taxonomy): Eukaryota > Metazoa > Chordata > Actinopteri > Cypriniformes > Cyprinidae > Cirrhinus > Cirrhinus molitorella. The sequence continues at coordinate 11,041,050 of CM065129.1, forward strand.
AAACTGTGTGTGTATAAGTTTGACTGTATGTGCTATACTTGATCTGTAAGTACTTTAAACACCTGTTTCAAATTGTTTTATAAATATCATACATGCAGTTATGATGTCCAAGTTATTTGAGAGACTAGATTAAATATTGGCCATGGCAGTGTTATTTTAGCATTTATATACTTATAACAATTAATCTTTTTGACTTTATTTGATAAAGTTAATTTGATTTTTTAACTTTAGTTTTAGAAACTTTATGTGCTTTAGCCATTCTTTTTTGAATATTTCTTTTTAGCTTTCATTTTATATTTATATATTTCTTTTTTTTTTTCAGTTTTATTTACAGATAATTATTTATTTATTTATTTATTTTTTACAGTTTAAGTACTAAAAGTAATCTCATTACAGTTAGTTGTTTTTCATTTCATATTTATATTTCAATTTATTGCAGCACTATGTTAATGACAGAAAACTATTTTTAATAATTCTGCAATATCAACACTACATTGAAGGATTATTTAAGTGAACTGCAAAAAGTAACAAATCGCTGCCAGAATTATAAGGTTCCATCTGCATTCTGAGCACTTTTAAGATTTTAAGCATCAATTTTTTTTTACATTTTGCATTCCTTGTTCAATTCCTTTTTGTTTTCTAAAAGACCCAAAATGTACACAGCTTACAAAAGAAAAACAATAAATGTTTGACAAAAATGTCAGATAGAAATTTATAATTCCTTGGCAAAATTTTGATGAACTTTTTTTTTTTTTTTAAAGGTCATGCGCATGTTATAAAATGAATTTATTGCTCAAAATTACAAGAAAAAGAGACTCAACTTCAAAAAGCAGAGGAAGTAACTAATAAAGAAAAGAAAGAGATCTCTGTATACACACACACACACACAACACACACGAGTGTTGGTATTTCTGTTCTAAAGACAGACTGTGAGGAGCAGGAGGAGGTCAGGGGTTAGAAGTCAGGACTCGGGGTTGAAAGTCAAACGCCCAACAGCTTTAATGAAACGTGAAGACTGAGGTTCACACTACTGACAAGTCTCCAGAGTAACTCCAAAGACACACAGCAAATGACCATCAAGCTTGTGTGTGTGTGTGTGTGTGTGTGTGTGAGATAATCACTGAAACACACAATCAAGATCAGATAAACATCTTAATCTGGCGTCACTCCTCTCTTGATCATGTACATGTCTGTCCTTTATTCTTTCTCTTCTCTCTCTCTGAATAGTTTCTCTCCTCCATTTTCAGGCCCCTTTCAAACTGTTTTTTTTCTCTCTGTACCTCATTTCCGAGCAGTACATTTGTGTCTGGCATCTGTGTGTGTGTGTGTATTGAGTTACTGCAGCATATGGAACTGCTCAAGAGAGAGAAGCAGCTCTGGATTATATTACACATACACACACACTTTCACTCTGTTTTACACATTAGTTTATAAGAATGGCTGCCCATGTTCACTTATGTAAGACACACACATGTACATGCACAGAACTTGAAATGAGGATGTACATAAACATGTTTGTTTACATACTGTATAATCTGGAAAAATCACATGATCCAAGTCCAAAGCCTAAAACTAAAATTCTCTTACCAGATTTATGAATCATCAAAAAGTACAGCTAAACACATCCCACAATAACGAATGAGTTCGAAAAGTAAAGCTAAACAGTGTTTTTGTTGTCAATCTTAAATCAACCAAACACAGATTTCTCTTCTGACAGCACTGCAGAGCCCTGACAAATATTTATAGTACAACGTGACTTTAGCACAGGAAAACTCACATTTACTTCAGCGCAACATACTGTACAAAATTTTAGTCATCTTTGCAGCATCATATCAATTAAAAAAAGTAAATAAGAAACTAAAATGTCAGAAAGATCCTTACGTTTTTTACAGTTTCATATTAATCTATTATGACTGCACAATAATAACTACGGTATTTTTGCAGAAACTATGCTTAGAATGACAATTTATTGGCCTCTTTGCTCGCCCTGATATTCTTACTTTATGTTCCTATGTTTCTTGTTTTCTTCATACTTATTTTTATTGCATTTTAAATAATTTTTTATATGTTTATTAATTTTCCTTTCAATTTAGCTTTATATTTCAGTTTTAGTTTTAATTATTTTATTTGGCACTTTAACTTTAACTTATTTCAAATATTTGCTAAGGCAAAATTCATTTTATATCTATATTTATTTATATTCTAGTTTTTTTCTTTATTCTATGTATATTGCTAGTTAACAATAACAACATGGTTTAAAAAAAAAAAAAAACATTAAAAACGGTCACACATACATTATTTGTGCTGTAATTTATAGTTGTAAAATTACTTTATAGCTCAAAGTGTCCATTTTTTAATTTTGTATTAATATTATTATTTTCATTTTTTTTTGCCTTATATTTTATTATTTAGCACTTCAACTTGAACTTTTTTAAATATTTACTATGGCAAAATTCATTTGATATCTATATTTATGTATTTTTATTCTATTTTTTCTTTATTCTGTTTTGTTAGTTAATAACAAAATGGCACCAAAGAACCATTTAAAAAAAAAAAAGATGTTACCTTTAAAAAAAGGTCACGCATACATTATTTGTACTGTAATTTATAGTTTTAAAAAATTGTTCATAGCTCAAAATGACAAAGAAACAGACTTGACAACATTAAACAAAGGAAATATATAATTCAATTTAAATTGATTCATAATACTTAACTTTCTATGGTCATTTAAAGATTTTAGGCATATGTTATGAATACTTTATGATTTTAAAAATCCAATTTATATAAAGCACTTTGAATTACCATTGTATATGAAATGTGTTACTGTATATAAACTTGCCTTTCCTCTACTATACATGATTCTTACTAAAAAAGAAACTACCTAAATTATAAACATCTTGAATTTGCGAGTTTTGAGGAAAAAAAAAGAGATAAAAAGTGACATAGATAGTTCTGCTAATCTGACTGGGGCACAATATGCCCTGAAATCTCAGTCAGTGGGTCAGTGTGTGATTGATTCTGTGCTCAGCCAGTGAACACACACAGACACACACATACACACACACACACACACACACACACCCCATATCCTCTCTGCCACTCACTGCCTGCGATTCATAAAATGGGATCTGTGTTCAAAATGGCTGCTGGTCTCTCTCTCTTTCGCGCACACACACACACACACACACACACACACACACAAAGGCAGACAAGATTCTAAAACTCATTTATGAGCCAATGGTGCCTCTGCAGGACACAATGAGAACTGCAGCACAACCACAGAACATCTGTGTTACATTAACATTACATTTAAAAGTGTGTGTGTTAGATTACACAATCAGGAACTATCAAACACAGGCTCTTTAATGTTATTGTTTCTGGATTGTGTTGTAAAACCCCTGCTGTCCTTTGTATTTTTGTATTGCCTGAGGTCTATTCATCCATTCAGGCTTTTATCTTCCTCTCATGGCATCCAGTCTCAGTACACAGCTGCTTCATACAAAAGCTCAAACACACACCTTCAATTCAGCACATATCAAATATCATTATTGTGGTGTGGTGTGCGTGCGCATGTGCATTTTTAAATACTGCAGACAAAACTAAAACATACAAGAAAACTTTTAGTACTTTAACACACAGATAATATACAATATATTATATAAATAGTAACATATATCTAAATATTATATTCTATATTATACAAGTGTTAAAAACATCAAAAATGTTTAAAAGGGAGAACTGGTTACATTTAGCTCACTTCGTAGGACAAGCTATAAATACTTTAAAACATTAACACACACACACACACACACACACACACACACACACAAAGTTTATGTTTATTTCAAGTGTCCAGCTTTTTTCCACTTGTGTGTTCTGTCTCTTTGTCTGTGTTACATGAAAATTATTGTGTTTCTGCATGTATTAGTTCAGCGTGAACCAGACATAATGTCTGCCGATTCTGGAACTCCTGATCTCACTTTAAACACACACACACACACACACACAGCCGCTCTTCTTTTCCCATACAAGGCAAGAGTTTATGCGAGTGGAAGGTCACAGCGAGAGAGACAGACACGTCCAGCATGTTAAAGTGAATGCGAGTGAAGTCCAGCTCATCAGCAAACCACACACAAGCTCAATACAATCCACTCGCACAAAGAGAAACTTTGTTCTTTCATCTGGCTCTCTTTCATTAGAGATTATTTTTAGTTAAAAGTGTATTGATGACAGCCTCCTTTGTTCTGTAAAAGTTTATGGTGGAGCGCCGGTGCCTCTAGTGGACAAACTAACACACTGCAGCACAAACTTACACTAAACTTATTTCAAAACACCAAACTTTTTCTCAGAGAGCTGTCAGAGAGTTTGATATTGAAATCTAGCGTGAAGTTTAAGCTAAATGTTACACTAGAACTTAAAATGGATACAGTCTATGGAACAGTGTTGATGCCAGTGTCATCTTCATATGTTTCACTGAAGCTTTGCTGACTTAAAAACCCTCCTTTGTGGATTAACTGTCCTGTAGATACTTTTGCAGAATGTTACTTTTAAAACGTCAACTTTGTACCATTCCGACATTCCGAGAATCTAATTTAAAACAGTGCAGCGTTTCATTACACATTTTTAAACACACGCAAGCACTTTTACACGCAAAGTCTTCAAGGAAAGAATGTTTCTCCTCTTGAGAGAAAGGGAATGTACTTGTCAGCAAATACACACACTCTCCATACTTCAGTAATCTATTAGAAAACAAACTGCTGCCTGCAGGAATGCAGAGAGTTTGACAAAGAAAGATTTAGAAGAAAGAGGGACAGATGCTGGAGAGAGACAGAAAGAGAGCAGGTGGTCGTTGTTTGGGGCTTTAAATGTAAAACACAGCAGCAGCTGACAAGAGACGCCATCCCTTTAAACTTTAAATGTCCATGATTGTGTGTGTGTGAAAGAGAGAGAGAGAGAGAGAGAGAGTGTGTGTTTCAGGGAGTTTCCAGGGCTTTGGTTGCCGAGGGTAACCTCGAGCTGAAAGGGGCACTTTATCCTGTTTTTGTGTGGAAAGGAAGGAATGAGAGCGGAAAGAATGAGGGGGAGCGAAGGGGTGACTCAGTGCCAGATGGCAGGGTGTGGTGTGAAGGGGGCGGGGTGGACTGACAGGAAATGGGAGGGCCAGATTCAGGGGGACGGACTGGGGGAGGGGTTTCAAATGTGCTCACTTGCGCACCCCTGGTGCATGAACAGTGCAACTGCAGGTAAAAAAAAAAAATTAAGATGGGATGCGTTTATAATGCATTAAATATAATCTAAAAAGACATTACAAAAAGTCCAAAACATTCTGAATACGCAATCATATAAAATGTATTTTTAATAGTGAATCAGAACCTTCTTTGCATACTTAGAAAGTAGACAACATTTACAGATATTTAAAACACCTATTACAACCATGTTTATTGGACTCTGCCATGTTTTATATACCCTGGTATTTATGGTATTATGATATTATGGGAAAAAAAAAAGATGTTAATAAGTGTGTGTAAAAAAAAAATGAATAAGTGTAAAATCAGTATTAAGAATATCATATATATGATAGAAATATATTGAAATAATTAAATGAATGTTATATTAAATAAAAAAAAACAAAAAACAAAACAAAACCACACTTAGTCATTAGTTAACTATGTCCTATATTAATATATATATAATATATTTAGTTAACTATATCCTGTAGTTACACACAAAAAGTGTGGATATAATTTTTTTAAGGATATTTTTAAAAAATATGTACTAAGAATATCACATATGTGACCCTAGACCACAAAACCAGTCATAAGGGTCAATTTTTTGAAATGGAGATTTATACATATATGAATAAATAAGCTTTCCATTTATATATGGTTTGTTAGGATTAGACAATATTTGACAAACAACTATTTAAAAATCTGGAATCTGGGTGCAAAAAAAATCTAAATATTGAGAAAATCGCCTTTAAAGTGTCCAAATGAAGTTTTTAGCAATGCATATTACTAATATTGGATATATTTGCGGTAGGAAATTTACAAAATATCTTCATGGAACATGATCCTTACTTAATATCCTAATGATTTTTGGCATAAAAGAAAAATTGATAATTTTGAACCATACAACGTATTATGCTTCAAATATAATACTATATATAATATAACATAATATAATATAATATATAAAAGTGAATATAACTTGTGCTATGGATAATTAAAATAAGCATGTATTAAATTCAAATTAAATTATATTTATTTTTCAAATCAACAAAATTAACATTTAATTTTAAAATTATATCAATGTATAAAGGAAACCATATTAAATGTTGATTTTAATTTTCAATAGCTCACTGTATAATTTCATTTGTGGAGTCATACTGCCATCTATTGGAGCAACTGTGAACTGCAGCATAGCGCTCCTAAACATTTAGACTGATTTATTACAGAAAATTAAACACTGACAAGAGTTTACCAATGGAAAAAGTCTTCTAGCATGAGATTTCAGATATTCCTCACACACAAACTCGTTAATTTCAATTAAAGTGTGTAATTACGTTCAACAGTCTGTCAAAGGATGGAGAATAAGGGTGATAAAGTTGTGTTTTGGCATATAAATTTTAATGCATTTTCTTGACTGTGACATTGGCACTAACTGACCTCGGGAGAGATGTGTGTGTGTGTGTGTGTGTGTGTGTCCTCGGCTCTTCTGGCCATGAAGCAGTAGTGACGCACAAACACAGTACGTCCTGAATTACTGATCAGACACAAATACACACACGCACCATGGTTGAACACAATCATATTTTAACTCCCAGGAATGTGAGGATAGATTAGGAACGCACAACACACTCTCTCTCTCTCTCTCTTGCTCACACACACACACACACACACACACACACACACACATATACAGTGTAATGACTTTAAATCAATGTTCCATCCGCTCACACACAGACCCACGTCAAGATTTACTACAGCAATTACAGCAACCTAATTACACACACGCACACACACACGAGTGTAATAAGTGAAACTGGTCTATGACTCAGTCAATCTGTCCCTCCTTCACAGCTCAGAGCTCCAGGGAGGCTGCAGGACACACACACACACACACACTGGATGTTGTGAAGTTAATAAGATGCTGAGGTGACTGTGCGCACAAATATGAAGGTCACACACACAGGAGGAACAAAACACATCGATCCACATCTGTGCAAACACAAACACACATTTCAATAAACAATTAAACACACTCAAGGACATCAATAACACACACATCCATCTAACAGGATTTAGTTTGGTCAGCGTGGATGCAGCGGATATGTGCCAATACGCAAGCGTGTGTGTGTTAACAGATCAGTGTGTATTTCCAACATGCAATTACACACACTGACAGCTCTTAAACAACAGCTGCTACAACTTACACTTCATCAATGTCACTGTGTGTGTGTGAAATGACCAATCTATTGCGATGCTTGATAAAAACACTGCCCTCTAGTGACACAGAGGGGGAAAGAGAGTAAATCAATCCTTTTTAAAATAAATCAATTAAAAAAAAATCTAAATTCAGCACTATAAATAATAAACAATTTACTAATATATTAAGTAAATTACCTGTTTATCTGCATGCCGTTTGACCTTAACTATCATCAAAGAATCATCAGATTTGTTCAATTTTGAAATATAATGAAACATTTTCATCTATATACAAAATTAGAAATATACAATAATAACAACTTAAAATTAACTAAAGTTACTAATACTAAATTTGGAAATATCTGCAATAAATAATGTTCTGGGTCCAGACCCTATTCAAAACATTCCATAGGCTGAATGGTTTTTATAGTTATATTTTATATTGCCCTACACCTAAACCTACCTCATACAGAAAACTTTCTGCATTTTTACAATTTAAAATACTTTATTTTATACCAGTTTTACAAATGAGGGCGTCTCCAAAGGGTGGTTTTTGGAGATTTTGTCAGGTTTAGCTCACTTTTGGGTACAAATTTGTCCCCAAAATACGGTTAAGTACACACACATGCTCAAAAAGTTCAGAGTCACTATGTCTGTAGGTCTCTTGCTAATCAAGGCTGCATTTATTTGATTAAAAAAAAAAAACAAAAAAAAACAAACAAACAACCAACAACAGTAAAATCAGTAATAATACAAAATATTATTATAATATAACATAGCTGTTTTGTATGTGAATATATTGTAAAATGTAATTTATTCCTGTGATGCAACGCTACATTATTCCTGCATTTTTACAATTTAAAACACAATTAAAAAAGTTTGGAGTCACTATGTCTGTAGGTCTCTTTTGCTAATCAAGGCTGCATTTATTTGATAAAAAAAACAAACAAAAACAAAAAAAGTAAAATCAGTAATAATACAAAATATTATTACAATTTAAAATAGCTGTTTTGTATGTGAATACATTGTAAAATGGAATTTATTCCTGTGACACAAAGCTAAATTATTCCTGCATTTTTACAATTTAAAACTTTGTTTACTTTATTTTATACCAGTTTTACAAACGAGGACGTCTCCAAAGGGTGGTTTTTGGAGACTGTCAGGTTTAGTTTACTTTTTTGGTACAAATTTGTCCCCAAAATATGGTTATGTACACACGTACTCAAAAAGTTTGGAGTCACTACGTCTGTAAAAGTCTCTTTTGCTAATCAAGGTTGCAATTATTTGACCAAGAAAATACAGTAAAATCAGTAATATTACAAACTATTATTGCAATTTAAAATAGCTGTTTTGTATGCGAATATATTGTAAAATGTAATTTACTCCTGTGATGCAAAGATAAATTGTTTCTGCATTTTTACAATTTAAAACTTTCTTTACTTTATTTTATACCAGTTTTACAAATGAGGACGTCTCCAAAGGGTGGTTTTTGGAGATTTTGTCAGGTTTAGCTCACTTTTGGGTACAAATTTGTCCCCAAAATATGGTTAAGTACACACACACACACACACACACACACACACACACACACACACACACGCTCAAAAAGTTCAGAGTCACCATGTCTGTAAGTCTCTTTTGCTTATCAAGGCTGCATTTATTTGATTAAAAAAAAAAAAAGTCACTACATCTGTAAAAGTCTCTTTTGCTAATAAAGGTTGCAATTATTTAACCAAGAAAATACAGTAAAATCAATAATATTACAAAATATTATTGCAATTTAAAATAGCTGTTTTGTATGTGAATACATTGTAAAATTGAATTTATTCCTGTGATACAAAGCTAAATTATTCCTGCATTTTTACAATTTAAAACTTTGTTTACTTTATTTTATACCAGTTTTACAAATGAGGACGTCTCCAAAGGGTGGTTTCTGGAGATTTTGTCAGGTTTAGTTTACTTTTTGGGTAAAAATTTGTCCCCAAAATATGGTTATGTACATACACGCACTCAAAAAGTCTGGAGTCACTACATCTGTAAAAGTCTATTTTGCAAAAGGTTTGGAGACACTACATATTTAAAAGTAATTTCTGCTCATCATGGCTGCATTTATTTGATATAAAATACATGAAAATCAGTAATATATTATTACAATTTAAAATAACCATTGTTTATGTGAATATATTGCAAAATGTAACATTACTGTGATGTAAAATATTTGTTTTTGCATTATTACTCCAGTCTTCAATGTCACATGATCCTTCAAAAAACATTTTACTATGCTGATTTGCTGCCAGTATTGGGGAAAGTTACCTTTAAAAGTAATGCATTACAATATTGAGTTACTCCCTAAAAAAGTAACTAATTTATGGAATGTAATGCGTTACGTTACTTTTGAATTACTTCTTAAACTTGGGCAGGGCTTGCTTGTTTGTTTTTAATATAAAAAGTTCTATTTTTGGCAAATGTAAAAGCCTTTTCACACCAAAAGCCTCAGCCTCAGTCTGTACAGCAGACCACAGAAGAAAAAAGGTCAAAAAAGGAAAACAAATATTAGATTACCTTGAGTAATTTTTGCTTATTAGTATGGGTGAATTAGATCATCGAAGGTCAGCAGCAAAGTCAGTGTTAATAAAATGGGATTAGATACATAAAGGAAATCTGCATTATTTAACATATTTAATTATTGCAGGTTTGCGTCATATATATTCTGAGTTGAATTTCACGTTTTTTATTCATTTTGAGGACTACTGGATCGTTGTTTTTTTTTGTGAGTGAGATGAATTATTGCATGTTCACATTTATTCTAGAAATAAAGTAACATCTCACTCCCAATTTGTCTTAACATGGGGACAGGAGAGCTTTTAATCAATAAATGGGGAGCAGCAAATGCTCTCAAAACATTTATGATTATCAATGTTGAAAACAATTGGCCTGTTTTATATTTTTGTGGAAATTGTGGAAATTTTACATTTCAGGATTCTTTGATGAACAAAGTTCAAAAGAACAGCATTTATTTGAAATCAAAATCTTTAGTTACATTATAAATGTCTTTACAGTCACATTTCAGCAATTTATTGCATCCTTGATTAGTAAGTTTCTTGAAAAAAAAAAAAACAAATCTTACTGACCTCAAACTTTTGAACTGTAGTGTATATATACGGATTTATCTTGTTTTGATATCAGAACATCTCTGTGAACAGCAGATGAACCTGATGGACTCACACACACTGGCCTGGAGATATCAAACACCACACACACACACGGATCATCTTCAAACTCTGTAAACTCTTTGTTCTTGTGAAGATGCTCCGTCTCTCATTCTGTGCTCTGGGCGAGACTTGAGGCATCTGACCCAAGCTGCAAAACCAGACAGAAATGCCAACAAACAAACACACGCACACACAAGAGACCAGCTCATGGTCTGCCCTACAGACACAACAACATCATTTCTGCTTCTCTCCTGCACACACACACACACACATCAAATGTCACTTCAAGGAGACTGTAAGCAAGTGTGCAGAGCAGAACGCAAGAATTTTTTGTCAGAGATCTGACTTAAAGAGACAGCCACCTAAAAATTAAAGTTCAGTCATCATTTACTCACCCTTACGACTTTTATGAGTCTCATCATTTAGAAAAGACAAAATAAGATATTTATCTGAATGCTCATGCTGCTCTTTCCATATAACAATTAGTCAAACTGAACTGATGACAATTCTATTTATGCCTCTCATGATGTCAAACAGGCTCTTTTTGAGATGCTCTCTCTCTGATACACACTCACACACAGCCGGCATGCCGTCAGCACTCTCCTAAGGGTCTCGCTGTGATGGTTTGGTTGACCTCTTTCTGTACTGGAGTTCACAGTGGACCATCCAATTAAACACACCAGCGCTGCAGACACTCACACAACCTTCAGAAGCACATTATCTCTTATTCTGTCTTTCTCTGTCCATCCTCAAGGGATCTGGCCTCCTTCAGTGGCCATAAAGGATAAGAACAGCACTATTCTACTAGAGAGAAAGAAAGAAAAATCGAGCGGCTCTCAAACTAAACTGACCGTTACACACAGCAGCAGTATCATATGATGGATTAAAGGGATACTTCAGCCAAAAATGTAAATTCTGATATCATTTATTCACTCTCATGTCGTTTCAGATCCATTTGACTTTCTTTCTTGTGTGGAACACAAAAGATTTTTTTTTTATAGAATATTCTGTTGATTTGTTAAAAGAATATTCATATGGACTACTTTTATTGTACCAAGATATTTTTAAATTCTTTTTTCTTTCTGTAAAACAAACATACAGTAGAATATTTTTTAAAGAAGTCTTGTGTTCACAGAGGCTGCAATTATTTGCTTAGAAACCCATAAATGTTGTGAAATATTATTGCTATTTAAAATACTGTTTTTATTTGAATATATTTTAAAATGTAATTTATTCCTGAGATCAAAGTTGAATTTTCAGCATAATTTCTCCAGTCTTCAGTGTCACATGAACCTTAAGAAATCATTCTAATATGCTTTTTTGCTTTTATTAACAATGTAGAAAACAGCTGTGAAGCTTCATAATGTTGTGGAAATGTGCTACATTTTATTTTCAGGATTCTGTGATGAATAGAAAGTTCAAAGGAACAGCATTCATTTGAAAAGTAAATCTTTAGAATGTCTGCCACTTTTGATCAATTGAATGCATCCTTGCAGAAGTATTTTTTTTAAAAGTTAACTTTTGAAAGTGACAATAATTCAATGGAAGTAAATGTTTAACAGTAATGATGTCTGCTTTAGATCACGATGCTAGCAACAGCAAGGACACAGGATTGATTCAAGGAAACACAACTGATAAACTCTATACCTATAGTGCAAGCCAAATGCACAGAGATAACTGAGGTAACAAGCATGTGTGTGTGTGTGTTTGTGTGATAGCTGTAGGTTTAATTTTCATCCCTGTCAACTCATCTAAGCGGAAAACAAACCCACCATGATTTCTGACCAGGCCAAGCCAGGGGTGTGTAGAAAACATTATGAATGCATACAGTACACATGTTCAAACACACACACGCCTCTGGAAGCACTGGAAGGATTTAGACAATTTTTACATGAACATGTTATTGATGCTTAACCAAACACACATCCGCACATCTGAGCATCTGTCAATCAAATACTCTAAAACATCAGCGGAAACGCTTGCTGGTGTCCAGCACATGTATGTGTGTGTAAACAGGTTTGGGACCAGTTAATCTGCTCAGTACAGCTCAGGTTAAAAGACAGATGTTCTATTACTAGTTTAAGATCTACAGGGAAATCAACGATTGAAGATAAAACAACAGCTGCTCACACACACACACAAATCCAATGCGAGATCCTCTAAGGATTAGCAACCTACAAATACACAAAAAAATATGGATGCACATATATTATGAGAAATGCTGTGCAACAAAACACATATTACCAAAAAAAAAAAAAAAAAAAAAAAAACACATTATGCACACAGCCGTTCGTTTTTAAAGAAGTTTCTTATGCTCATCAAAGTTCCATTTATATGATCAAACATACAAAAAAGGTAATATTTATTTTAATATTGCAATTAAAATAACAGTTTTCTATTTTAGCATATTTTGAAATATAATTTATTTCTGTGATGCAAAGCTGAATTTTCATTAGCCATTACTCCAGTCTCCAGTGTCACACAATTCTTCAGAAACCATTCTTTTATAATAAAATATTTTATTATAATATTCATAAAAAAATGTTGGCAACCTGTGGTAACTTTTTTCAGAATTCAGAATATAAAGTTAAAAACAGCATTTATTCAAAATCAAAATATTTTCTAACAATAAGTCTTTACTATTACTTCTTATCAATTTAACACATTCTTGCTGACTAAAACTATTAATTTCTTTTAATGAAAAAAAGAAAAAAAAAAAACATGTACTGACCCCAAATTTTGAACGGTAGTGTATATTCTTACAAAAGATTTCTATTTTAAATAAATGCTGTTTTTTTTTAATATTGTATTTGTAGGGTCCTGAAAAAAGTATCAGTTTCCAAAGAAAAAAAAACACAAAAACATATGTTGTGTGTGTGTGTACATATATATATATAAGCACACACACATACATATAAGCACACACACACACACACACACACACACACACACACACACACAGACACATACACATACACATACACATACACATACACATACACATACATATATATATATATATATATATATATATATATGTTATATAAAATATATATATAAATATGATTTATAGTTTTATTATTGTTCTTTTCCTTATTTCTATTCTGGCTTAATATCATTAACTTATATTAAAACCAGAAACTCTTAATTGAAATAATAAACATTTTATTTTAACTTATTGTATTTCAGCTAGTTGGTGAGGCAACATTTATATATATATATATATATATATATATATATATATATATATATATATATATATATATATATATATATATATATATATAAAACCTTATAAAAATGACAAAAACAACAAAATGACTAAAACTAAAGAGAAAACTAATCTAATTCATTATACATTAGTTCTAATACATTAGTGAAACAATAACATTACATCAATGATTCTTAAAAACCAGTATATTGCATGATTCTCCGTTAGCCCCCCCTGAGAATCATACAAGGCCCCCCGGGTCGCGTGTCCTGGCACTGGGCATGGTTTGTTGTATGTTCTTACTCTTATCTTTAAAGCAAAGACTACAGTTTAGACGCAAACACGAATGAGACCGTGTGCATTTCTCCTGTGAGTGAGATCTGACCCTGATATGAGCATACTCTGACTCTGATACTGTGCTGAAGGTGTGTGAACTACAGCTGTGCACCTCATGCTGTCCGTATGTGAGCTGTGTGTGTTGTAAATCGTCACACACGGGTGAAGCTCAACTCTCTCACACACTTCAGAGCGTCTGTCAGCTTCACTCACCCGCTGAAATGAAAATCAGTGAGAACTGACAGCTTTATAAAACTTTAAACCTGCAGCTAACCACTCTAAACACACACACACACGGAAGCAGTCAAACGTGAGAGCCCAAGATGGAAAGAGTTGAAGCAGAAACACATAAAACCAGAGAGAAACCAGTCACACACACACACACACACACACACACACACACACACACACTCGAGTGAAGAGCTCTGAAAGTAATGACTCTCTCCGTGCCACTTGTTTTCACACTCGGCATGTGTCACACTTGATTCAGGGGTCTGAGAGCGACACGCAAGAGTTTGACTTAAAGGTGAACGCTTCAGATGAACTTGGGACGCCTTCAAACTTTAGGATTATGCAATTTTGTTAAAAAAAAAAATACTTTTACAGGATATAGTGACACTTGGAAAGAAGACGACAGAACAAGGGGACTGTACATGAAGATTATAAATGTATACACTACTGTTAAAAAGTTTTGAGATTTTTTTAAATGAATTATTTTTTCAGCAAGGATGCATTCGAAATGACAAAGACATTTAAAATGTCACAAAAATGCTGTTCTTTTGAACTTTCTATTCATCAAAAAAATCCTAAAAAATAAAACATATCAGTTTCCACACCAATATGAAGCAGCACAATTGTTTTTTGAGATTGATAATAATCAGAAATGTTTATTGAGCAGCAAATCAGCTTTGCTGAGCACAGGAGACATTTCAAAATCACCAAAAAATAAAAAAATAAAATAATAAATTAATTATAATAAATAAATAAATAAATAAATAAAATCTCACCAACCCCTAACTTTTTATATGGCAGAATATATTGTAATATGATACATAAACATTTAAACATGATTTTTATAATTTAAATATAACCAATATATATACTATGAATTGAAATTGGACTGAAAATGATCAACACCAAAATGGACTAAAATAAATAAATAATTAACAATAAAAGCTATTAAGTCCCACCCACAGTGAAATTTACAATATTTTAATATTTTTTTTATACTATTTTAATATAACCATCATATATGCTATGAATTGAAATTGGACTGAAAATGATCAACAGCAAAATTTACTAAAAATAAAGAGAAAAAGAACAAAAGCTATTAAGCCCAACCCAAAGTGAAATATTTTCAATATTTTAATATAATTTTATAATATTTTACTATATCATCATATATGGTATGAATTAAAACTGGACTGAAAATGATCAACACCAAAATTGACAAACAATAAGGATAAAATCGACACAACTCACATTGTGCAGCGTTTTTACTTTTTCCACTTATTTTTTGGGTTATTATTTATGGTTCACTTATAGAAGTTTGAGTTCAGCACTCAAGAGGAAAACACCCTTAGTATCAATTTCTCCCTCTCTCTTTGACTTCTGGATGAGAAAAGGACATTGAGTGAGTGTATGAGGGAGTCACTGGTCTGTTAATTAAGAGTCACTCCATATCGTGGTTCTAACGAGGTCACTCTAATGAGGTCACAGGCAGGGGGCGGAGCTAGTCTTTTCTCAAGAGGACACACAGCTGAACAAATCAAACACATGTATTCACTAGTACACTAAAAATACAAGATGAGAACACAAACACATGCAGGAGGGAAAGAGAAGGTGACTTTGGCTGGTAATTGGAAACACATACAAGCGTCTCTCTCTTTGTCTGTTTCTTTCTCTTGTTCCTGTATATCTCTCTCTCTCTCTCTCTCTCTCTCTAATGCTTTTCCTCCCCCTCCACTCCATCTCTCTCTCTTTACCTCCTACAGTTTCTTCTCTGCTCACCGACACCTCCGTCTCTGATTATATTTTTGACAGCAGTGACACACAAGACTGACTTGAAAAATGAAAGAAAGACCACACACACACTTTCCTTCTGAACTGTATCTGTATGGTGTGTGTGTTTTCACAGGCTTTATAAAGCAAGACAGAACATTTCAACACCATCAATATGGACACATCACAATGTCTGAGACAGGAACAAGAACACACTGCCACATGTGTGTGTCTGTGTGTGTGTGTGTGTGTGGGGACGTGGGCCCAGTGTGCTCAATTAAGACTGAAATACTCAGTGTCCTTAGGAACCAAAACCACAGATGATATGATTCAACAGACAGAGAGAAGGAGACATACAATAACAGAGAGAAAGAGAGAGAGACAAAAAGCAAAAATAAGAAAAAGAATGAACTAACGAACAACCAAAAACAATGAACAAGCAGAAAGAAACAAACAAAAGAGAAAGGACAAACAAACACCACACAGACTGAAATACGAGCAGCATTTCACTGACATGCAAAATATAAAGTATACAAAAATCATGATAAATTGTAAATTGTAACTGAAAAACAAAGAAAGAAGAACAGATACAGAAAGAGAGACAGACAGACAGACAGAAAGACAGCAAGACAGAAAGGAAGGAAGGAAGGAAGGAAGGAAGGAAGGAAGGAAGGAAGAAAGAAAGAAAGAAAAACAGATACAGAAAGAGAGAGACAGACAGACAGAAAGCAAGACAGAAAGACAGCAAGAAAGAAAGAAAGAAAGAAAGAAAGAAAGAAAGAAAGAAAAAAATGAAAGACAGACAGAAAGACAGAAAGATGAAAAAAAGAAAGAAAGAAAGAAAGACAGAAAGAAAGACAGACAAAACTACAGACAGAAAGAACCGCAGACAGACAAAAAGAAAGACACTGAAATAAAGTAACGATTAATAAAGAAAGAAAGAAAGAAAGAAAGAAAGAGAAAGAACGACAGACAAAACTAGACAGAAAGAACTGCAGACAGACAGAAAGACAGACAAAAAGACATTGAAATAAAGTAACAAGAAAGAAAGAAAGAAAGAAAGAAAGAAAGAAAGAAAGAAAGAAAGAAAGAAAGAACGACAGACAACTACAGACAGAAATAACTGCAGACAGACAAAAAGAAAAAACATCGTAATAAAGTAACAATTAAAATAGAAAGAAAGACAGACAACTACAGACAGAAAGAACTGCAGACAGACAGACAGACAGACATAAAGAAAGACATTGAAATAAATAAAGTAACGATTAAGAAAGAAAGAAAGAAAGAAAGAAAGAAAGAAAGAAAGAAAGAAAGAAAGAAAGAACTGCAGATAAAACAACAGACAGACAAAAAGAAAAAAAAAAAAAAAACTGACAAAGAACTGCAGATAGATCGTCAGAAACGAGACAGAAAAAAGACAGACAAACAAATGTCAAAGACAGACAGAAAGAATGACAGACAGACGTGAGGGGTTTAATCAGTGATCTGAAGGGACTCAATAATGAGGCACCTGACAGGAAATGTCAATGAAGAGAAAGAAAGAAAGACAGAATAACAGTGGAGGGAAAGAGCGGAAAAAGGAGGGATAAACAAACACACAGCGTGAAGGAGAATCCATCGAACAAACAAGTGGAGATGAGACCATTTACAGCAGCAACAAAAATATAGATGATTACAATCAATCCCAGCATGTACTGCCCTTCACATGACCTTCACACACACACACACACACCGATGAAATGCGCAATTACTCTCGAGGTTTTCATGAGGGCGTTACGCTAATGATGGAGAAATGCACATGGAAACTGAAACAAGGTGGAAGACAAATGAAAGAACGGACGAGAGAAAGAGACTGACTGGAGGTCACAAAATCTTCAGTTTGACAGATTGCCTGATAGACAAGTGGATGATAAATTAAAACTGGATTAATAAAAGAGGATTAAGGATATATACATCAGAAAGACTTAAGGTTAAGGTTATTTGTGTATGATAAATCATGTCAACATGTGTCATGTCACATCAGACATGGACTGAGCGTCATCGATTATTATTATTATATAAAAATATTATATATATATATATATATATATATATATATATGCTTAAATTAACCTGAGACTATAAACTGTAATTAAGGATGTTTCAAAATGTAATACCTGAAATATTATTATTATTATTATTATTATTATTATATAAAAAAAATCTATATCTAAATATTTTATGTATATAAATACATAATAAATTATATTACAATATTTCATAAAAAAACTATGAATTACATTAATATAAGTAAATATATAAATACATACAATTTAATTATATTACATTATTCAATTTAATTTAAAGTAGAAAAAAAAAATAAATAAATAAATAAATAAATAAATACAATATTACATTACAATGTTAAATTAAATCTAAGTACTTAAATTACTTGCAGGTAAACAATCAAACAAACAATTTTTATTACAATTTTCCATTAAATCCAAGTATTTTAGCTTTAATTACTTAAATTGACTTAAAATTACTTATATTTATTATTACTTAAGTTTAATTGAATACTGTAGTATAATTTAAATACTTGAACTTTAATTACTTTAAATAAATAGTTGCAATTTTAAATCTAAGTTTCATTTTTAAAAACTGTGAATCACCATTTATGTAAAATAAATATAAATAAAAACAAATTTGGCAATATTTTTTTTTAAATACATGCAAGTATTTCAATTTAAAACATTGTAAAATCACCAATGACCAGCAATATAATCAACAGTGACCGTTCTAATAAAAAAATCTCTGAACACAAACCTAGAGCTGCATGGCATTTAGAAGAAATATTCATTTAAGAAATCATTTTCCATTTCCAGTTTATTTTAGTGATTGTCCACACTCTTCTACACATGAAAACCCAACTTTCTTGCTCTCTCTGAAGCACCAATAATTGTGGTGATGGTGGCAGACGGCTATAAGAGTGTAATTTGTTCTTTTCTTTCTCTTTCCATCGGAAAGCATGTTCTCGGCTCTCCTCCCACCAGCAATCTGTGGACACGCGGATGATGAAGGTAGTGTGGGTGAAACTCTTCCTCACAGAACTATTAGTTCACCCTTTCACTGATGTGAATCTCAGAGGAACAATGTCTGGAGGTGTGTGTGTGTGAGCACTAAAAATAATCACACACTCGCACTCAACCTCCTGCCGAGAGTCTGCAGTCGTTAGAGGACTAAAGGTCTGATCAACGGCTAATTACTGCCATCAGAGCGGACCCTACAATTAACACCCGCCTCACTGAGAGACGAGAGCGGGGAGTCAGAGGTGATGTTCAGAGCGTAGTGCCACATACGGGTCAATGCCGTCCGTACACTCTCATACTCTGACACTAACTTTCAGCAAGATTTATGTGTTAATCAATTGCATTGTGCAGTCTCAAACTAAATTAAACATGTTAGCACATAATTATGCCTTCGGAAGGATAACCAGCTTGACAGATTTACAGTTACGAAACCACAAGGAAAATTTTATTATATTTCTACAAATTTATTTGCAATTATCAGTTAAAGCATCATCATTTTAAGATCATCCTCTACTGACAAACCAGGGTTATTATAGTTAATTATACAACAGTTATTTCTGGTCCTCGTATCTGATTGGCTGAGAGGAGTGTGAAATTCTGGTGATAGCGGAACTACAACCGTTTCATCATACAATAACCATTTTAAGATCATCCTCCATTTAAAAAAAAAACCAGGGTTATTATAGTTAATTATACAACAGTTCTTTCTGGTTCTCAAATCTGTTTGGCTGAGAAGAGTGTGATATTCTACTGATATTGGAACTCCAACCATTTCACCGTAAAATCACCATTTTAAGATCATCCTCTACTGACAAAACAGGGTTTTTATAGTTAATTATACGACAGTTCTTTCTGGTCCTCGTATCTGATTGGCTGAGAGGAGTGCGATATTCTACTGATATTGGAACTCCAACCATTTCATCATAAAATAACCATTTTAAGATCATCCTCCATTAAAAAAACAAGGTTATTATAGTTAATTATACAACAGTTCTTTATGGTTCTAAAATCTGATTGGCTGAGAGGAGTGCGATATTCTACTGATACTGGAACTCCAACCATTTCACCGTAAAAATCACTATTTTAAGAGCATCCTCTACTGACAAACCAGAGTTATTATAGTTAATTATACAACAGTTCTTTCTGGTCCTCGTATCTGATTGGCTGAGAGGAGTGTGAAATTCTGGTGACAGCGTAACTACAACCGTTTCATCATACAATAACCATTTTAAGATCATCACCTCCATAAAAAAAAAAAAAAAAGCAACAACAAAAAAAACAGGGTTATTATAGTTAATTATACAACAGTTCTATCTGGTCATCGTATCTGATTGGCTGAGAGGAGTGCATTATTCTAGTGATATTGGAACTCCAACCTTTTTACAGTTTATAATCACTCTGCTTGTGGTATTTCTTACAGCAAGTGTCATGGTGGATGCCCAAATCCACTATAATTTTATAAATAATACTGTGTGTCACAGGATGTAGTTAATAAAGATAACGTCTATTCCAAAATTAGCTTGTTCTAAAGTGACATTTTTAAAAGAGTAATTGAGGATTGGGCTTAGCTGTTGTACTGTCAAACTAAGATTTGAATCTGTGACAGAAAGTAGTAGTTTTACACAAAATAGTGTTTTTAAGGCCCTCCATTATTTCTTGCGTATTTACACACCCATGCCATCGAGCTGTTGTATAAATGCAATATCACACTCATAGCTGTGTAATATGCCATATCGCACAGCTACGAGTGTGATATTGCTCAACTAAAACTATAACAAAAACTAAACCCTAATTTTTGCAGCTTGAATATACACTGAATAATAATTTGAAGAATAATTTATACTATTCCACTGAGAAAACAAACAGAGAGAGAGAGAGAGAGAGAGAGAGAGAGAGAGAGAGAGATTCAGATGTTTGGTGACGTTCAGCTGTCTTCTCTAAAGCACTTTTACATTTGCACATGGCCAGAGAACATGTGTTTCTCAAACCGGCCTGTATTATTCATACACTGCCTCTCTCTCTATCTGGTCTGAATCGTGCGTGATGATGGTTTTAATGGAGCTTGTGCATTTACACACATTTACAGTCAGAAAGACGAGTGAATCTGATCCATTAAGAGCTCATTAATATCATCTAGCACTAACGACAGCCATCAGTCACTCCATCCCTAACTAAAAAAAGTGTCCAAATCCATAACAACTGGATTGTGATTGAAAGAGAATCTCAGTGTGACCAGTTTTTCAAATTCTCATGCATACTCATTTTGCTTTTGGCCAGTGTAGATATAAAGAAATGGACATAACTTGTGATACATCGGCTATCTGTGTGTGTGTGTGTGTGTGTGTGTGTGTGTGTGTGTTTTAGTGTCAGTTTCAGCACCAGCAGGCTGATTCAGAGGCAAAATAACTGCAGGCAAAACCTGCCCTCAATACACAAACACCACACAAGCACACACACATAAGCGTGATGTTTTTATTCTGAAACTATTGCTATTCTCTAACTCTGCATAAACCCCTAAACCTAATTGTCACATATGACTATTTGCATTTTTACATTTTAATAACATTGCTTAGTATTTATTTGGCCCATTGAATTAAAGGGGCAATTAGCAAATCCTAATTATATAAAAAGGGTACATTTTAAAGGGATTTCTGGCTTGATAATGCAGTTCAAAGCCATACACACACAAACACAAAACACACTTATTTTGCTGCATATCCAGCACTGAAGTCAGCAGAAAACACTGAAAATGCACTTTAAGCTCTTTATCACAGTCTTCTTCAACATATCCTTTAGTGAAGAAGCAAAACAAAGAAATGAAATATGTCTGTGTGCTAATTAGACTGTACTAGTCAATGGTCAATGGTTTATTCTGGGTGGTTACTAGGGCTTAACTATGCAGTTGTTATGGTGTTCTGGGTGGTTGCTGGGTGATTCACCTGCATAAAACTCACTAGCACCATTCTAGAGTGCTGTGTGTGGTTGCCAGGGAACTGATGCAGTTGCTAAGGTGTTCTGGGTGGTTGCTAGGTCACTGATGCCTGTGTAAAACTCACTAGCAACATTCTAAGGTGTTTTGTGTGGTTGCCAGGGCATTGGGTTGCTAAGGTATTCACATGGTTACTAGGGCATTGCTATGCATTTATTAAGGTGTTCTGGGTGGTTGCTGCAGAATTCACAGATGTGAAACTCACTAGCACTATTCTAGGGTGTTGCGTGTGGATGCCAGGGCACTGATGCAGTTGCTATCCAGTTGTTAAGGTGTTCCGGGTAGCTGCTAGGGAATTCGCCTGAGTAAAGCTCATTAGCACCATTTTAGGGTGTTGTGTGTGGTTGTCAGGGCACTGATGCAGTTGCTAAGGTGTTTTGGTGGTTGCTAGGGCACTGATGCAGTTGATATGTAGTTGTTAAGGTGTTCTGGGTAGCTGCAAGGGAATTTGCATGTTAAAAAAATAAATAAAAAAAATCACTAGCACCTTTCTAAGATGTTGTGTGTGATTGCCAGGGCATTGATGCAGTTGCTAAGTTGTTATAGGTGGTTGCTAGGGTGTTGCTATGCATTTATTAAGGTGTTCTGGGTTCATTAAGGTTTATTAAGGTTCCTGAGTAACTCACTCACTAGCAACATTCTAGGGTGTTGTGTGTAGTTACCAAGGCTTTGCTATGTGGTTGCTAATGAGCTGATTCCTAACATGTTCAGGGTGGTTACCAGGGTGTTGCTATGAGGATGCAAATGTGTTATGGGTGGTTAATAGGATACTGACACAGTTGCAAAGGTGTTCTGGGTGGTTAACAGGACACTGATGCAGATGCAAACATATTCTTGGTGGTTGCTAGGGTGTTGCAATGTAGTTGTTAAGTTGTTGTGAGTGGTTGCTGGATGTTTGCTGGTACAAAACTCACTAGCACCATTCTAGCATCTTGTGTGTGGTTTACAGTATGGTTGCTAATGTGTTATGGGGGTTATCAGGATGTTGCTATGAGGATGCAAAGGTGTTCTGGGTAGTTAAAGGGCACTTATAAAGTTGCTTAGGTGTTGTTGATGGCTGCTAGGGTGTTGCCATGCAGTCTCAAAGGTTCATTGTGGTTAATATGGTGTTCCTGTGAAGTTACTGAGGTGTTTTGGTGGTTGCTAAGGAATTGAACTGTGTTAAACTCAGGTGGCACTCTAGCAACACTAGGTGGTTGCTAGAGTGCTGTGTGTAGTTACCTGGACACACCAGGACACAGTTGCAAAAGTGTTACTGGTGGTTGCTAGGGTGTTATGTAGTTAAGGTGTTGCAGGTAGTTGATGGGTGTTTGCTTGTGAGAAACTCATTGGCACATTCTAAGGTGTTGTGTGTGGTTGCCAGGCTTTGCTAAGATGTTCTTGGTGGTTATCAGGGTGTTGCTATGCCGTTGCCAAGGTTTTCTGGGTGCTTACTAAGGAATTCACCTATTTTTAACTTACTATCAACTTTGTAGGGTGTTGTGTGTGGTTGCCAGTGCTTTACCATGTGGTTGTTAAGATGTTCAAGGTGGTTGCGTGTTACTAGGGTAATGAGCCAGTTGCTAACATGGTGGGAGGTTAGCAGGGTGTTGTTATGAGGATGCAAAGGTGTTCTGGGTGGTTGCTAGGGTGGTGCTATGTAGTTAAGGTGTTGTGGGCTGTTAACAGGACACTGCTATGTGGTAGCTAAGATGCTTTGTATGGTTGCTGGGTGTTTGCTTGTGCAAAACTCACTAGCATCATTCTAGGTTGTTATATGTGGTTGCCAGGGCAATACTGCGGTTGCTAACGTGTTATAAGGGGGTTTTAGGGTGTCGCTATGAGGATGCAAAGGTGTTCTGGGTGGTTAATTGGCAACTGATGCAGTTGCTAAGGTGTTCTTCGTGGTTACTAAGGCATTGCTATGCAGTTGCTAAGGTTTTTTTAGGTGGTTAATAAGGCATTGCTATGCGATTGCTAAGATGTTCTGATTGGTTGTTGGGGTGTTTTGTGGTTTTAATTAAGGAATACAGTTAGGTACAAATGATGTTATTAGCAGTCAACTGATTTTATCACTTGTCAATCATCTAATATACAGAAATATTTGATTGCAGAACACCGCTACTGACTTACTGATCAGAATTAAATATTACAAAGTGCTGTAGAATAACATGAATTAATACAATAAACAACCAATAAGACAGTAAGAGAAGCAGAGAGATTGAGAAAGAACACACATCAGGTGACAGGCAGACACTTTTACTCTAGAGATTTCGCATTACTAAAGACATCATCATAACAGCCTGTCAAAACCGTCACATCAATCTGCACCTGTCACACACACACACACACACACACACACACACACACACACCCCCACCAGGTACATGTCTTACACACACTGCCAGTCAAAACAACCACTCTTTCTGATCCTCTCTCTCTCTCTCAGGGCGTGTTAGATTGGAGTGAGTGATGGTCAGAATTCGGGGAGAAACAGATAACGAAGCAGAGAGTGAGACAGACGCTCTCAAAGGGACAAGAGAGACAGACAGACTGAGAGACAGACAGTGTGCGTGTGTGTAGCTCTACAGCAAATTTGTTGGAGGTTTGAGGCCTGAGGGTTTGATATAATGAGACTCTCTGATACACACACACACCTGAAATATTCACTCTAACATTCACGCTGAGTTCACACCTTACAACCTCACACACCTGCCTAAAATATTAACACACACACTCAGAGAGCTAATGAAAGAGACAGAAGCACCACACACAGACTTGTATGAGAGCTCATGGGATGTGGGAGGACATCTATGACATTTTTCCAATCAATAAGGTTTTGATATAAACTACAGGCACAGGCAAATATGACCAAATCAGGAAATACAATGAAAGAACATCAGAATATGGTATGAGATAACAAAATTAAGTTAATATGATGTTTATGTTTTTTTCCCCATGTAAAACTCACTACCATGATGCTAGGATGTTGCATGTGGTTGCCAGGTTGTTTCTATGGTTGCAAAAGTGTTCTCTGTGGTAGTCAGGATGTTAACTTGTGTAGAATTTACAAGAACAATGCTAGGGTGCTGTGTCTGGTTGTCAGGGAGTTGCTATGCTGTTGCCAAAATGTTCTGGGTGGTTGCTAGGGTGGTCATCTGTGTAAAACTCAATAGCAACATTCTAGGGTGTTGTATGTGGTTGCCAGGGTGTTTCCATGTGGCTATAAGGATGTTCTGGGTGGTTGCTATTGCTAAGGTGTTTTGGATGGTTGCCAGGGTATTGCTATGCAATGGTTAACTAACTCTAGATGGTGGCTAGGGTGTTTGCTCAGGTAGACTTTACTAACACAATGTTAGGGTGTTGTATGTGGTTGCCAGATAGTTGCTATGTGGTTGGTAAGATGTTCTGGGTGGTTACTATGCAGAGGCTAACAAACTCTAGATGGCAGCTAGAGTTCACTTGAGTTGAATTTACTAGCACAATGCTGGAGTATTGTGTGGGGTTGCCAGGGAGTTGCTAAGATGTTCTGAGTGGTTGCTAGGCTGTTCGTCAGTATAAAACTCAACAGTATCATTCTAGGGTGTATAGGGTGTTCACAGGTAAAAAAACTAATAAGCTATGTGGCTACAAGGGTGTTCTGGGTGGTCTCTAGATATTGCCATTACTAAGGTGTTCTGGGTGGTTGCTATGAAGTGGCTAACACGCTCTAGATGGTAACTAGGGTTTTGCTTGTGTAGGTGTTTGTCTGTGTAAAGCTCAGTAGCACAATCTAGGTGTTGTATGTGGTTGCAAAGGTGTTCCAGGTGGTTGTTAGAGTGTTGTTCTGGGTGATTGTTAGGGTGTTTGTCTGTGTAAAACTCAACAGCACCATTCTAGGGTGTTGTATATGGATGCCAGGGTGTTTCTATGTGGTTGCAAATGTGTTCTGGGTGGTGGTTAGGGTGTTCACTTGCAAAAAAAAACAAAAAACTAATAACCATGATGCTAGGGTTTTGTGTCTGGTTGCCAGGGTGTTTCAACATGGCTACAAGGGTTTTCTGGGTTAGGGTGTTTGTCTGTGTAAAACTTAATTCTAAGGCGTTGTATATGGATGGCAGGGTGTTTCTATGTGGTTGCAAAGGTGTTCTGAGTGGTCGCTAGACACTGCTATTGCTAAGGTGTGGTTTCAAGGTGGTGTTATGGAATTGTTATGCAGTTGCTAACATGCTCTGTCTAGAGTGTTTGCTTGTGTAGAATTTACTAGAACAATACTAGGGTGTTTCAATGTGGCTAGACGTTGCTATTGCTATGGTGTTATGGGTGGTTGCTATGCAGTGGCCAGGGTGTTCGCTTGTGTAGAATTTAGTAGTACCTTTTTAGGGTGCTGTAATTAGATTGTTGTGTGTGGTTGCCAGGGTGTTTTGATGTGGCTACAAGGGTGTTCTGGGTGGTTGCTAGTGTTAGTCTGTGTAAAACTCAATAGCACCATTTTAGGGTGTTGTGTATGGATTTCAGGGTGTCTCTATGTGGTTGCAAAGAGTGCTCGTTAGATGTTGCTATTGCTAAGGTGTTCTGGGTGGTTGCCAGGGTGTTTTGCAGTTGCTAACATGCTCTATCTAGAGTGTTTGCTTGTGTAGAATTTACTAGAACAATGCTAGGGTGTTGTGTGTGGTTGCCAGGGCATTGTTATATGGTTGCTATGGTTATATGGTTGCTATGGTTATATGGTTTCAAAGGTGTTCTGGGTGATTGCTAGTGTGTTTCTATGATGAGTGGGTTCTACTAGAGTGCTGTGGTTCTTAGGGTTCTTAGGAGCGGTTGATAGGGTTTTTGCTTATATAAAACTTACTAACAGCATTCATGGGTGTTGTGTGTGGTTGCCAGGGCATTGTTATATGGTTGCTATGGTTTTATGGTTTCAAAGGTGTTCTGGGTGATTGCTAGTGTGTTTCTATGATGAGTGGGTTCTACTAGAGTGCTGTGGTTCTTAGGAGCGGTTGATAGGGTTTTTGCTTATATAAAACTTACTAACAGCATTCATGGGTGTTGTTTGTGAATGCCAGGACACTGATGTGGTTGCTAAGGTGCTCTGGGTGGTTGCTAGGACATTGTGGGTTTCTGCCAAGGCGTTGCTTTGTTGTTTCTAGGGCATTGTGGGTCATTGCCAAGGAGTTGCTTTGTTTAATATTAGGGCTTAATGCAAAGCACTAATGCATACACAATAATAGTAAAGCTTGATCATGGAACATGGATGCCTGAAGTATACTTTGGGCTTAAAGGCAAAAGCAAATCCAGTCTGCAATGTAATTCAGCTATTAGACAAGTTTTAGAGAGAGAGAGAGAGAGAAAGAGAGTTAACCCAAGGATGTAGGCGATCAGATGACAGAAGAAAGTCCTAATTAATCCAGATGACAGGGATTATCAGCTCTGATTCCACACTGTTGTGATTGTGGAACCCTGGAGCCCAGCGGAGAGACTGTCAGACGGCACAGCGCTCCATGAGCCTTATAATGAGATAACTGCAGACCAGAGACAAACATGAGATCCAGAGGCAGTGTGACACTCCAGCGCTCGAGAACAGACCTCAAAGGGACTGAGAGTTAACATGCCAAAACACACACACACACACACACACACACACACACACACACACACAGAAAGAGCAGAGATGACACTAATTCTGCACACTTGCACATCTTATGGGTGAACTGCAATCTCTGGTTACGAATTATTGGTCACCAGAGCTCGAGATCAGCTTTGACATTTAAGAGTGTATCTGAGGGAGTCTTGCGCATCAGGAGTGTTGTGAAAACTGCTTTGAAACTGCAGCCTGACAAGCTGAAAGCGACACATAATGGTCAGTAAATACTTTTATGTTCAGAGTCACTTTTAGTAATCGATTTAATATGTTTCTAAGTAAACATTTACTAATAATTTATTTAAACAAACAATATGATAAATAACATTTAATAATTAAGTAAATAAAACATTAAGCAGCAAACCTGTTTTCAACACTGATAAAAATAACTAAAGACTGAAGACTGGAATAATGGCTGCTAAAAATCTGGTTTTGCATCACAGGAATAAATTAAATGTTTAAATACATTAAAATAGAGAACAGTTATTTAACATTGTTATAATATTTAACAATATTACTGGTTTTACTGTATTTTTGATCAAATAAATACAGCCATGGCAAGCATAAAAATAAAAAAAAAATCCACAAACTTATAAATATGCATGTATTCAGAAAACAGGTTTACATGCATACCAGGTTTAGATCACATGAAGGTAAATAATGCATATTTTTCATCTTTGTGTTAATTACTGAATTTAAATTAGTAATGCTGCCACTCGTAGTCTGTTCTACCCCTGACAAACACATGGTAAAAAACAATTATAAACCCACAAACTTTCTCTGTCTCACTCAGGCTACTTTGAATTCAGACGACGTTCTCTCGAGTCGAGTGCTGAATGAATGCATGAACTCTCCTCCGTCTGTCCGTCCCGCAGGGAGACGGGAGACAGAGATGGAGGGCTGTCAAGAGAGGATGCATTAACGGGCTTTATCTCCTGCCTGTATCTCAGGGAGGGACTCTACACGTTCGGCTCTAAGTGGCATGAAGTATTCAAAAAGCCTTGTGTCGCTGCTCGGTGCGCATTTCGCCCTTGATTCTCAATGGGCCTGCGTGTTATTGTGGTAGTTTGGTGCTAAAATGCTCTCTCTATCTCTCTCCGAGACGCTCATGGGACCTTAGAGAGGCATGAGAGGGTGATAAAGGCATGAAAACGGCCCCTGATCTCTCATTTCGTTTTCCGCTCCATCGCTCTGCGTTTGTGTGTCGCAGGAAGTCGAGCTCCAAATCGGGACGGACAATCGCACGTGGGACGAACATCGCGTTCCACATAAACGTACACGGACAGTCATCTTTCCTTCCACACGACTCCATCCCTCCCCTTGTCTTTCTATTTTCTTATCTGTCACTTCTGCACGCTTTCATCTCTGCGACCGAGATTCTTTTTCTCTTCAGTCACTTTCAATCGGAGTCTCTGTCGCTTTGATTGCGTCCGCTCTCGCTGCGTCTGCTCACCGATCAAACACAACGGCAGCATTAAAGAGGGAAAAAACTGCACTTTGTGAATGCATGAGTTAATTAAAATTCAAAGATCGCTGTTAATTAAGCAAGTAAAGGCTGAGAGCGGAAAACCTGTCAG